>VXBL01007727.1:1049958-1117815 GCA_013400195.1 Aramus guarauna
AAAAAAAAAAAAGAGACTGAACCTTGATAAAAATAAGCAAATAACCACGAATATCACTATAGAAATGTAGCAAAGGGAACTATCAGTAGCTACCTCTAAAAAGATAAGTCCCCAGTATGTAAAATTTAAGGTGGAAAAAGCAAAACAAATGACAACGGACATAACTTTCAGTTATGACAGAACACAGCAATAAGGGTATTTTCTTTTCTTACACTAGGTTATGTGTTCTAGACAACAGCATGACTGACATTCACATCCTCCCTATAGATTTAAAGGAAATCATACTACTTATGGGGACATTTCAAGAGTATAAGTGTGAGTATTTTTTTCAGCCCACAGCCAATGCTGTGTTCACAGCAACACTGTCACGCTCCCAAAGATAGAGTAGCCAAGGGTGTCAGCTCTGCGTGGACAAGCCGTCCCTTCCGGAACGCAGCACATGGAGCCCACGAGGCATTTCCCACTGGTGAACACACACAGCACCGCTCCCCGCAAGAGACGGAGCAGAACCACGCTGCTCGGCTCACGAGCGCAGGACTCTCGGAGGAGCCTTTCCTGTGCTGGGGTGGAGGAGCAAGGGCATTCACGTGCAGGGGCTCGGGATCCACCACTTCATGCGCGCTTATTTAAACCTCTCCAAGTCCCTCAAAACCCTGATGGAGCAGAGGTCCAGCATGTACAGACTATTGCTGCGAGGCTCTCAGACTCTTCCTTCCCTCCATATTCATAGCAGACCTTACCAACTCCTCCTGACTTCAGAACATCCATGAGAGGACCAAGAAACTTCATCCTTTCTGCACAAGCACAGCAGGGACAAAATATGAGCCATCCTTTGAACAGGCTGTCACTTGACCCATCCTTTAAACGAGCTGTCACTTAGGCTTGTGTTTGTTCTGACCCAGACACATTTTCAGTTTAGGGAAAGAACAGCTTCATAACTTATTTTTTTGCCCACTAGTACCAGTCCAAATATTTTGATAATGTGATTTATATATACAACTGGTTGAAATAATCTAAAGTTTCTGGAACTGAAACAAAATTACTTCAACAAAAGGAATTCAAAATCAGATGTTCCCCTTACAAACCCACTGCATAGGCTAGAAATTCCAGAGCATTAAACAAATTAGTTCTGGCAATGCAAGAAGCTTGAGTAAGAAGAATAGGGTTAATTAAACCTGTTAAGAAATCAGGATGAAATTCTGATTCTAATCTCTCCAGTTCCACCAAAGCTGTTCTAACAGGTTATCTACCGTCTTTGCTGTGCCCTTGCCTAGATCAAGTTATCTTTTGCTTTTTTGTTGAATGAAGAGAGGGGGTTTAGCTCTCTGAGGAAAAAAAAAAAAATGTAAGAAATACCTCTAAGCTGCAGACGATCTGGGAGAGCTAACCTATGACACAAAGCTCATTCCGTCTTGTTGCTCTGAACTTCCAAGGATTTGAAAAGGATTTTTCACCGTTGAAAGCAAGTTAATAGAGGCAGAGATAAGTTTCAGGGACGCGATAAAGTTAATTCCCCACCTGTCCACTTCTTGTCATATATCCCTTGACTTACTGACTGCCTCTCTCCGAGTCTAGGAATTGGTGGTGGTGGGGAGGAGCAAGAGAGGAGGAGAGGAGGACCACACAGCCCCAGTGAGCAACTCAACAGCAACCACTGATCAACAGATCAGTCATTTGGCCAGTCTGATGTGCTGGGATCCAATGTTGGGTTGTTTGGGTTTTTTTTTTTTCCCCTTCTTCTTTTTTTTTTTCTTTTTTTTTCTTTCTTTTTTTTTTTTAGCCAAAAAACCCAAAGCACAACCCCGTCCCCTTCTCCACCTCTGCCACCCTGCAAAAACAAACAAACAAACAAACAAACAAACAAAAACCCAACCAAAAACAAACCAAAAACCCAAACCAAACCAAAACCAACCTATCAAAAAAACTCCAACCCAAACACAAAACCACCAAACCAACCAGGCTCAAATGCTTATACCTCCTACATGAAACTCACTGCTAAGGTGTGCTTTGAAAGTTCATGCATTGTTTCATGCTCACATCTGACTTTCCCTTCTAAACTGAAAGGGAACAAAGAAACATGTTGACTAAATGCTGTCATCCCATGTTAATAAAAACCATCATCCATTGCTTTGGTTAGATCCTTCTGACAAGCTCACAACTGAATATTTTTGAAAACTTCTCTCTAGAAGGTCAGTTTACCTTGTGTCACTACTTCTGATTTCGTAACCAATTTATCTATAGACATGTAGGAGGAGCGTGAAATTTATATAGAAGACACCATTATGTATGAAATGCATTAAATGGAAATTCCTTCTCCATTGAGAACTTTATAACTAGGGTAATGAAATTTTTATCAGGTCGTAACTTAGAAGATTAGAAGACTGGTAGCACATTACTCTAAAAATCAAATCTGATTAATGTTTAATTGTAGCAATGTGCAGAGTTATTAATTAGGTGTACTTTCTATGACTCATAAATAGCTATTAAAGTAAAAGCAAGAATAATTTGAAGATTAACATGAAGAGAATGGTATACTTGAGTGGTAAATTACAATTAAACTGAATGGACCTTGTGAAAATAATAGAAATTGTCATCCAATATAATAATTTTGATACATAATGCTGTTATAACAAATTTTCTAGCAATCAAGTCTGACACCTTTTCCTCAGGATATTTTTCTGTGCAGAAGCCAGAGGTGTGAATTAAAAATTCATTTATGCTTTTCAATGAGAATCACAGGGCAGATCTTAAAAGCAGTATATCTACGTGGTTCTTAGTGCACAACTGAAGCATTCATGCATGTGCCTAGGCAGGCTTTGGATAAAAGGGGACCCAGCTAAGTCTCTTGATTTGTATATTCAAAGAAGCATTGCAATTAAACTTGAAGCTCTGTACCCCTGCACTTTGTTTTTTAATGAACGGTCCTCAAAGTCATACAGGAGTTCAAAATCTTGTTTCAGAACTGCATTTCTCCGCACTTTTCTGCTACATTTATTATTGAGATGGTGGCTAGGCATATTTTTACTGCTCATTCCCCTGCCTACAGTCTTGCAAAACCAGTTTTATTTCCATTATCAGAAGATGCAATTTACACTGCATTCCTTAAAATACTAATACTACTACTAATAAATAAGCGCCTAATGTTCATGACGTTGTAGAAAAGGTTGAATACAAGACCAAGAGGCACCAATATCAGAAGTATATAAAATTAATCCATCTTTTCTGCTAATTTTATACCAACATACCAAAAGCAGATATCTAAGGTTCGTTATCAGCTATGTTTTCTAAATTTAACTAACGCAGTTGAAATTGTAATTAGCTTCTACTGCACTGCTCTGGAACAGCAACAGAGAGTAAAACAAATACATAATCTTGTGTCTTATGAAGAAAAAAAAAAGGGAAAAAAGGCATTAAACAACTTATCCTGTCTAGGTCTATTATTTATATATGACCTCTTACAATTGCATTTCTGCCATTACTTAAAAAGCTTGATCTTGTAAGCAAACAGAAGGTAAGTAAATGGTTTTAACATTTAAAAATTTTCCTTCGGAAAAAAAAAAGTGAACAGGACAGCGATACAACACTGAAGTAACTTCTTCAGCTTGCTATTTTCATTTAGCACTAAGATTAGTAACTAAAATTAAGGAGCTGCATGTTGGCCAGGTGATCCTCTGGGCTACCTACCCCTAATGCTAGAAACCCTTTTTTTTGTTGTGATGCAACAAAAAAGTGTTATGTGGCAGGTCCACAATCAGAAACAGAAATATTTACATTTCTTAAAAGCTCAAAATGCACATGCATGCAAGCTCTGAATAACTGGTCTCTATTACGCACTAAGTACATGCTACACTAGAAATATCTTGGAAATTAGAAAAAATATAATGAAGCAAATTCATCGACACAGTCTTCATCAAAAGAATATTTTGAATTGTTAAGAATCTACCAATACCAGCCATTAAAGGACTTTCCAGTTGCAACCCATACTTATTTATTTTCTGTTACTCAGAGGATGTGAGGTGAGGAAAAAGTGACCAAAATGTTCTGCATGAACAGTGATGCGAGTTTTCTCTATTTACACTTATGCCATCACAAATAACCTCTTAATTGCATGATAGCCAATAGAAACCAAACCCAACAACTTAGCTCTATCTAATTTTAGAGCCTTAAAATACTTATAGCGGGAATTCATTACGAACAGGAAATAAAATGGGGAGTTGCAGCTGGCTTTTAAAAGGTTATTTATTCTTAAGCCATTAAAAAGCCTTTTGAAAAAGGTCTTTCACCTATGTATTAATGCTTCTAATACATTAATTTTTGGTTAGAATTACTGAATCTTTTGGAAGTTTTATAACAAATGATTGATACAGACACTCATTATATTGCCTATGTTTTCCTGGGGGTGTTAATAAATCTAGCAAATATGATACAGAATCTGGATTTAAAATATCTCAGGTGGCTAGAACTGGTAATAAAAAAATGCATAAACCTCTATTACAACTAGGGAAATACCCACTCCAACGTTCAAGAGAATGTTTCACCTAATTGCTCTGTCTTTTCCATCACTACAGTGCTTTATCATCATGTCCCTTGTCCACATCTTCAGACATATTCAATTGTGTTAAGGAGACATAATAAATTCAGTGGTATTAAGGGATTTAGAAAAGGTTTTAGCCTTTGGAAACGTACAGCGGGTTCTAGGAAGTGCGAGTATGCCATGTTTCATGTTAAGAGCTGGTGCGTATTGACATTTTTCTTTTAACGTGTCCCTAATGTTTTGCAACTCTTGCAGTGCTCTCCAAGTTCCTGGCCCCCTGCAGTTCTAAACAATTATAGAAACAACAGTTAGGAACTCTTTTCATTTATGTTAACAAGATATAAAGTAAATCTCCATCCTGAATTTTGATTGAAACTGTTTCAGCCTCCTTCCAAAAGGAAGTTGTTGCTATATGGATCCTGAATTTAGCCACAACAAACAGCAGCAATCAGGACTATAATCACCATAAAATAAATAGGACCGTTTTGTCATCAATATATAGAAGATGTGTTTTCACAAAGACTGGCTAGAAAACAACTTCTTTCACAAATATTAAGCAAAAAGAAAGAAAGTTTTCAAAACTATCTCCTTCTTGATGTACAGCAACAAAAATAAAAAAATATACATATTTAGAAACACAGAATGAAACAAAGATTCAGTCACCAAGGCAAGTCAAAAGTTGACATTAAAGTCCTCAAGCAACAGCGTGGGAGTCTGGATCAGGTCCCAGTCTGAACCAGGTGGGGACAAGATTTGAATCCAGATTTCTCCCAGCCCCACTAAAGTCAGCACCAACTGGTTAGTGGTGCTGAGGAACGAGTCCTTTTTGCCTTCGCTTGTATGTTCTATCCCAGTTCTAAAATTTTCCACATTAAAGTTTCCATTGAGAAATGAGACTGGAAAAACATCATTACCTAACTTATACAGCACTACTACCTAGATGAGGTCACTGATCTTTCTCCTTCTGCATCCAATTCCTGACGGTAAGCAAAAACACATGGACAGTTACCAAATGGGTAGCCCTTGATTTGTATCTACAAGGGTTAGGTTTGGTGGTTTTAACCTGTATTAGATCAAAACAACAGACGTTTGAAAACCCATAAAGTTTTTCCTGAGATAGGCACGTGTGTTTAAAGTGGAGGAAACCCCCCAAATATTAGCATCCCACCTTGAACATTTATAGAAGAGCCAGCTGAGCAGTAGCAGAAAAGCCCACTAACTTCCAAAAATCAGCCTTAAGAGTCAAATCACTGCTATTACCTCCCCAACAGGACCAAGAGGATGAGTACCAGTCTTTCCCTGGATACCATAACTTAGCATCGCTCAGAACCAGTCAGACCCACAGGGAAGCACAGCAGAGCAGCATGGAAGGAAGGCTCCACCACCTTCTCCACCTCCTGAAGTGCTTCCACGAATACACTTTGCTTTCTCTACACCCTCCAACCTACCACAGGTAAGTCATTGGCTTGTGATTAGGAACTCTCTTGCAAGCTAACCCCTTAAAAACAATTAATTAAATACTCCAAGTCAGCAAGCTTTCTAAAGCATAAGCATACACGTGAAAAATTCAGATGCAGAAATCAATCCTGTCTATAATTTCAAAAAATACTAACAATGCAAGAAATGTTTCTGATAATCACTTTATGAGTAGTACGTGCGTGGGAGAACGTGATTCATGCAAGACCGTTTCCCTGTTTCGATTTTTAATGTTTCTGTACATTATAGGAAAAACTCAGCATGAATGTCTCAAATATTTTCAGTGAGAAAAAGAAGGACTATAGGGAACCAATTAGGTTTGCCAGCAAACCAAAAGTGTTTGTGACTGGTGCCTCCGAGGGTCAAAAGTAATAAATTTGTCATGCACTAGTATTCCTGATATTACACCTGTGTCAGGGGATAGTGAAGACTAATACCATAATTAGAAATGCTGAACAACACCTCCATTACAAGACAGATAAAGCGACAATCCTGACACAGTCACAGCAACGATTTTATTCATCGTTTTTCTTCCAACTCAATGAAAGGAGATACATTATCAGCTTGGACAACTTCTATATTTTGGAGCAACGAAGCAAATCCATGACCTACCTTTGCAGCTGCAGGAGTGCAAAATATCTGGTGAAACTGCATGACACAACCTGGGGAGGAGGGGGCTAGGAGACAGGATTAAAGGATGGGGTGACACAAGTAGGGGAGGTTTACCTTCCTTGGCACAGAGGCAAACAAATGCTCATTGTCTACCACACCCGGCTGACAGCAGAAAGAGAGCAATGCCACCAATTCACACCTCAGCAGACGACCATCAGGTGTCACTGCAAAGCGATAACCCAAAACCCAAGCTGGTGTAGTCCAGACCAAGTTCCTGCAGATGCCACGTGGCTGGTGCCCAGGGTAACACTCTGCCTCTGCTCCAGAGGAAACCCCAGAATACAGTCTGCTGACAAAGGCAGGTACTGAGTTTCAAGATTTAGTCCCAGAGAACAATGCCAAAAAGATAAAATGTATGCTTAAAGCGTACTGAACTTTTATGATATGAGCCCAAAGTTGTGACAACTATTAATAGCTAAATGAGATTTTTTTTAAGCAACATTCTCTTAAAATCATTAGAAAGCCTCATCACACACAGTCACTAACGTTAAGAAAACAGAGAGTCCATTTTAGAAATGAAACAGGAAAGCTTATCTTCCATGATTTGTGAGTAATTATTCTCTTTTCGATAATCTGCATGCACTATTTTGACAAGAAAACTTAAAAAACATTTCACACAGCTGTGCAGCTATATCTGCAGCCAGTGAACTGGCCAAATAACTCAAAAGCCTGAAAAATAAATTCACCCCAATTGCACATTGTTCTTGCAGTATAATAAAATGAGTTTTGCTCAGTAATCTCTTTGGTCCGTTCGGGTTAGTTTGGATTTACACCAGGATGGTTCAAATTACCTCACTACTCCCACGCAGCAACCAAAGCAAACACTTGCTAACATTTGAAAGGTGGGCGAGGAGGCAAACTTAGTTACATCACCACCACCTTTCCCACAAGCTGAAGAGGAGGCACACGCGAACAGTCGGTGAAGAACACACCAACAGGCCTCTGCTTGGCCAGAGAGCGATTCTCAGACGTACGGATTCAAATTCCTCTCCTGCATATAACAGCAAAGCAGCTGGCTGGCGTTAAACGAGAGGAGATGTCAATATGGGAAAGGCAGAGCAGGTTCTACCTCGTGCTGCTGCACGCAGTCTTAGAGTTTGCTGGTGACACTAAGACCGATGGGTGCTAAAAGAAAATGCTTAACAGCAGCTCACTCTCTCCCTTTTCGGTGTCTTTAGGAATGAAAACAGAGAACCTCACGGTGCTAACATCTAAGCATTCATCTTAAATCGTTCCTGGACCTAAGCCTTCCAGTTAAATACTGCAGCACAAACAGGAGCTTACAGCTTCAGAAGACCTTACTACACCCATCACTCGCTAGCAGCAACAAGTACACCCAGGGTAACTTCAGCAAGAACGTACAGCAGAAGTCTCCATGGAATTCCCACTACTGATAGGGACGTAGTCTGATCCTGAAAGCATAAATCGACAGGGCCTGCCTACATAACCTGCTCCACTGCTAACCATCAAACACAGATGGGAATTTTTTTCCAATACCTGATAGCACTGTTGCAAATTAAACCAACTATTTTGTACCTTATCCTGACAGACAAGCAAAACAAATTAGCTACAGTCCCATTTATAACAACCTATACGTATTAAAAGATGGTTTTCACATCCATTCACTCCCTATCTTATCTTTTTTTAAACAAAACAGAGCCCATTCTTTCATTTTCTCCTTAGGAGCTACGTGTTAATTAAACTAGAGTACATTGCTAGTTCTTTTACTACCTACCTACTTTGCTTACCTCCTTTTCACAGCCGAGCGCTCAAAACTGGACATACTTCTTCAGCTAAGGTGCCAGCAGTACAGAGTGAACAATTAACCTCTTTGCATCCTCTGCCACCCCACACGTTGTCAATACGTCCCAGACCGATGCCTGTCTGTCTCTGCAGCAAATTGCAATCAGCTGTAACTTCCCAATCTTTTCTGTAGAACCGCTTCTTGGCCACAATTATTCCTCATTTTATAGCTGAGCGTTTGATTTTTTCCATCTTAGGTACAGAACTCGGCGCTTTCCTTTGTAGAAATTCATCTTCCTGATTTCAGACTACTTCTCCACTTTATCAAGCTCATTTTGAATTTTAATCAGTTCTCCACAGTGCTTGCAACCCCTGTCTCCCCTCCTCCCACACGAGCACAGCTTGGTGTCATCATGTACTATACCACAGCTGTGACAAGGAGACGTGCCGGTGGGGTGTTGGTTTTTTTTTGGTTTTTGTTTTTGGGTTTTTTTTTTTTTTTTTTTTTAGTTTGAATATGCAGTGAAAAGCAAGGAAGAAGAAAAGAAAATCAATGCCTTAAGAATGTCAGTCTAAATAGCCAGCAAAATATTAAAAAAAAAGCAGATTGGGAATAGAAACCCAGAAATCTTACATATCTTCCACAGCTGAGTACAAAGCTGTGACAAGTTTTTAGCTCTGGGGAAGGCAGTGCCCATTAATGTAGCCCTTGGCAGCACCTACCTTTAACTATATAACCACATTAATAAGGAATCGGAAAAATAACCAAGGGGGGGTTTTGCGTTTATTTATGGATCAGGTAATACGAGGTGGATAACATAATTCTTGCAGCACTTTCAGTCTTGTTCCCATCTTTATTATATGTTTCCTGGAAACAAATACCCAAATCATATAGCCAAGTTTTCATTATCTACTCTGTATTATCCTGTGGGTTTTTTTTAGAATATATTAAGTGCATAGCCATCTTATTTTAGCCTCCGAGTATATACTCAGGTGTTTTTCCAGACAAGCAATTAGAAGATTGGAAAGTCTCACAAAATGCTCCTATGAATTGTTCCATGGAGAGCAACTCTAGCAGCACCAAACAACTGCAGCATCCCATGGCACTATTACAGCCAAGAGTTATTGCTCACTGTGCAAAGTGACTTGCAGAGGTGTACACAAAATCTTGCAATTAAAAAAAAAGTAAAAATCCCCAAACGTGGGGACACCTCCAAAATACAGCATAGTTGCTATCCTACAAGCAACCTGTGCATGCAGATATACGGTACCTGCTAAAACCCAACCCTTTTCAGATCGAGGGCTGACAATTTTATGTAGAAATATGCCTTGTATTATTAGCTTTATTAGGAATTTCATAGCACTTCCACTAAAAAGTCAAAACCCCTCTTGCTTTGAAAACAAGCCATACAGAATCCCCTTGCCTTTTTCTGTTTGCTGAGTAGCAAATCAAAACACTGCAGAAACTTGGGATATCAGGGAAGGCTCTCTGGGAGGGGAATAAAACAAAACCAAGTTGTCAAATGGGACTCCCTGCTGCTGCATACCATGTGGTGCTCTAGTGAGCTGCATCTGTTCGGCTGTTAAACATAGTGGTGAATATGATACCGACAGCAGTGACATTATCAAATATGCTGAGTGGTTATTAAGGCTCTAGAGCATAATCTTTTCACTTTTTATTTGAATTGGTAGAAGTTACTGTAAAGTAGCTTCACGTATGATAATGCTCTTTGTGCTTGTCCCTAAATGAGAAGGTACTGCTACATAATCCACGGCGAGTCTTAAAAACTCCATCTGCTATGCAAGGGAAAGGCAGAGTACTTTTGCTGCAGGAACTTTCTGTTGTTCCCTGGAATTCACTGGGTCAGGAATAAAAAACCCTGCACAGGGAACAAAGAGGCTTCAGGACATTAATGTAAGGAAGAATGCAGTCCGTAGCATTCACTCTGTAGGCAGTAAGTCACAAGTCCACCAAGGGTGAGGGCTAAACAGAAAATAACAAGAGATTCCATCCCCAAAAGGGAGCATAATGAGATCCATTGAAGATGTCATGCTTCAATCCCATCTTTCAATCCAGAGGCCTGGGATGAAGAGGAGCACCTCACCCAACAGCGGAATACGCAGAGGGAAGACTTCCCAGTCCTGTACGAGAGGCTTTTCCTGGACCACAGAGAACGTATAGTGCTGCAGCAGCAAGCATGATCTACATCTCCCTGGGGAATATCTGGACTTACATTTGGTCCTTTACTGAACACAGATTATCACCTACAAGTTCTAGCAGAAGAAGTTAAGGCCACGTTAGTAGTTTCATGCTGCTGTGCTGAAGGCTGCAGGATAATTTCACAGAGAACTGGCAAAACTGAAGGACCGTGTCTTTCCTTTGTTCCTCAGCATCCCTTATTCAATGTAAGCTAGGTAATTATCAAAAGCCAAGAAATGCATGAGTCAGTTCCTTCAGCTAATCCACCCTCTGGAGCAGCAGAATGCTTCAGCGTAAATGGGCTTTCACAGAGAGATATTTAAGCCTCTCCAAACACTTAACAGGAAAACTCACCTGTTGTTAGTGGTATTGTTACATTAAGCATAAACCACCAGAACATTGAAAATATCAGCTCATTAAATCCTTATCCTGTCTGTTATTGTTGCAGAAATTCTTGTGACTGGCATGATCTAAGCAAAAAAGCAAACAGATTTAACAGTGGCAGCAGCCAACTGTCAGATGGGAAGAATCACTGTAAGACTGACAGGGAATGCAAATATCACACACTATGGTTGTTGCTGGGAGAGAAAGGAAAAGGCTGCTCAGCGATACACCAGCAGCGGAGAAGCACCGAGGTCAAGCGCGTCGTGCTCAGGTAAGAGAGACAGTGATTAGACAGCATAGGCAAGCTACAGAAAAGCAGCAGAAGATGTAAGTGGAAATCTGGGTTTCAGGAAATCCAGATAAATTCCCTGCTCCGGCTCTGTTTCCTGCGTGACCCTGGTATAATGAATTTGTGTCAAAGTTTGTAAAAGTTAAGTAACTAAATTGGATGAAAGTAGGAACCAGGCCACTTGTGTTCAGTTCTACCCTCTGGTACACCAGATTAAATTCACTGATTTTACTATAGTCCCTCCTCACTGACACAGTAGTGTAAGTGAAAAGTGAGAAAGGCTCAAGATGATAAAACAGTCTAGAAGAAAAAAAAGCACTCCACCGTTAAATATTAAAACAAGTTTCCAGTTTGGTGATGACAGAGGCATCACAGAGCAAAACCTGAATTAAGTAAGTGGTCTAATTATCTAATTATGAGTTACAATTAAGGTAGTATCTCACAAAACCAGAACAGTATTAAGATGAGCTTTCCTTATTAGCACAAAGTGATTAGCTGTAATAGCAATGTTTACTTAAACAAATGCCTGAAGCAAAGCAGCAGGTTCTGTAAAATTGGCTCTGCACCTTTCACCTTCCAGCAGGAGCTTTCTGGCCCATCCTGCTCCCACTTGCATTGCTGCAGTTTCTTCAGACAAATTAATAGCGGAAGTGGTGGGATGAGAATTAGTTGGAATTAGGATCTGAATCTTTTCAGGCCACCAGCAGCACTTTTCTCCTAGCCTTGTTCTGCATCAACAGGCTAATCTCTCTGACCGGTATTAAAAATGATACTGTTCATACCGCGCGTTCACTGAAAAACTGCTACACTGGTACTTTGTGCTGCAGTGCACACTATAGCCTTATCCTCACTTAGAGCTCATAAATTTAGAAGACAGGGAGTTAATGGGCCAGATCATGGGTTCTGGCTTATATTTATAAGAAACAAACCTTGATCTGTCCTGTGCAGACCTGGTCCTCTTTCAATGGGTCACAGCAATCCGAGAGTCACTGCCTCTTATTCAAGCTGCCATCAGGACCTAAAAGCATAGTCTAGGATACTCTGAAAGTGATGTCACTGCTCACGTCTGTCCTTTTTTTTTCTTTTTTTTTTTTCCAAACCACACATTGTCAGCCCAAAGTGCTTACAACCCGCCTACATCCTGCACTGTCGTGGCTTCTAACACCCCCAGGTACATATACCTTCCACTTGGTTTTGAGCATGCCTAGCAGGGAGGAGAGAGAGCAAAGCTTTTTGTGCTTCTCTAAAATTAGGCGAGAACTAGGCAATAACAAGCTAGGAAATAATACCAGGGCTGACTCTCTTATATTAATAGATATAACAAATTGTATATGCTTAAGAAAATATACAATAGATATAATAAGCCGAGAAGTACCCACGTAGGACAGGTGGGCAAAAGTGGCTAGCTCTTGGAAGCAACTCCCAATCCTCCAGAGCCCTCATCCTCTAAATAATCACAGTAATTTCCCATGATTCGATGCTTCTTCCCTTGGGTGATCAGTGGGGTTTCAGTGAACATCTCCACTGTTCTGCTATTACAAATAGTCAAGCATACTTTAAATCTTACTAAGGTTGCTAAAATGTCTGCTAAATTTTTCATCAGCTCTTTTTATACATGGCAATGTTCTGGAAGAGTTGGTGCCAAGTTATTAATATATCTGTAACCTTTGTATGCAAGGATGTTGGGGAGTAACCAGTGCAGGGAATTTTGGATTAAAAGGACCTGATTAGACTAGGATGGATCTAAAACATCAATGGGAGAATATAACATTAACTAGGAAAGGTGCTGCTACGGAGGAAAGATGGGCTATTTATTTATCTGTGCATTATAAACTAATCCTGTCCTCCTTTCTGAAGCCAGAAACTGGTATTTATATGTAAGAAAACTAGTCACAAAAGGATATGTCTCCTGATTTTGGCCACATGTTTATTTGCTTTGTTCTTGCTGCTTTTGCTCTTTCATTAAATAGAAGTCATCAATGGTCCTCATCAAGAAGGTCTTCTATGTGAGTACACCATACAGTCACCAGCTGCAGTGACTCCTCTGTTCCTTTAGCTGTACACTATGCCTCATTCTGCGTGAAAGAAAAGGTATGTAACCACTGACTACCCAGAAGGTTGCCACCTGCTTTCACTGGGATTCACTGGGACTGCAGACTATGCACAGCACATGAATTTGTGTTTGAGGACACAGCAGAAAAACAACTTAGGGAACAAGGGAAAGGGAAGGGAAAGAAAGAATACTTGAAAATAAGACTGGAAATAATCCATACAGTACTTCAGAGCTTTAAAACTAGCAATGTAAAAAATAAGAGCAGCTTTATGAAGAGGTCATGAGCCTCCTCAAGTTTATGTTAATTAAATATGGTTGCTCTTTTTCTTGCCTCTCCAAATTGGTCCACTTCAGTTCTTAAAAATGCAGGTTTGGTTATTAGCATAACATGACTCAGCCCAAACCCTTTCAATTCTTAATCTTTTTAGCATTATTGTAACTTCAACAAGGCCCCAGGAAAATTAAGTTCCGTGTTTATGTTCTCTCCTCATGCTGGATCTAAAGTCCCATTTGCGTAGTTTGAAACAGCAAAGTCACAGAAAGACTTGCCGTCAAATTCAATGACAAAGTTTTGGATCACAAGCAGTTCAGTCAACAGATAGATCCAATTTACAGTGTAATCTTGAGACATGCGAGATCAGAAGGGATCTTAGAGTCCACAATCTAGTCTGCAAGTCATACAAAGCCATGGCCACATGCAATCCTTTCCATATTGTTATCAGATTATTCTAATATATGTGGGGCCACCAGAAGTATTTTAAATATCTACTCACCCTCAGCCAGGCTCTACGTCTTTGCTAGAAGAAAGCACCTCAGGAGATTCATTAGTGTCAAGGGCTGGAGCATTTTGCGACTGACACATGGTATTTTAGCTGAGAACTTAGGCCCTACCGGTTGTGCCATTTTCTCTCACCAAGGGGCTGGCAGGTGGTGACCCCGTCATACAGCACGCTTTTTGGGAAGGAAGCTTTTATCATCCCAAAAGCACAAAAGGAGCAGAATGCATAAAGGAGTTATTAGCTGGGTAGCGGAAGATGTGAGAACTTCTGTTTATCCCAAGACAGAGGAAGAAGATGAATGGAGTTGCTTCCCTCAAGCACATTTCTCACCTGGGGAACCAGGAAATCACAGCTGGGAGATCAGACCTGCCACGCTGCTACAATGGACCCTCCACACCATCATCAAGACTTCTCCTCCCAGCACTCCATGATGGCAGTAACAGCCAAACTGTTTCTTCATATAGAGTCTCTAAATTCCATTCATATTTTTCATACAGTAAGGAGTCAGTCTGTTCTGTGCCAGAATTAGCACATTTCCATGACCTTCTCTCAGCAATTTGGCCTCTTTATGGCAAGAGCAGACCACTGTCGCTCAGTACGCAATAACGGACTGTGCAGAGTATTCAAGATGGAGCATTAGCAAACAGCTTATATCATAAAACCCCCTTGCAGAGTTTTCTTAATCTATGTCTCTGCTAATACAAAAGAATAACTTAATTGCATGTTTTCAAGACATGGCTTGACCATTTCAGTGATTTATTTATTTTCTTTCCTACAAACTTAGATCTTTAACCGGATCAGTGAGGTAAATGATTGCTGCATTTAGCACAAATTCCCTAGATTAATTCATTGCTCCCATTCTAATTAACTTAATGTTTGTATACATTGAATTGCATTCTCACCTGCCTGTCTAGTCCCATAAATGATTCTTTTTTTCATTGCACTGCTTTTCATTATTCAACCCCATAAACAAGTCTGGAAATCCTGACTTTATAGTAATTTTTCTTCAGTTTAAAGATTAACACAGAGTCTGGTTGCTGAGTTTTTTGTTCCCTTAAGAGAAGAACAATCACAAGCCACAACTGTTAAACTTCCTATAGCATTTTCCATACACATACAGTAATGAGGAAAAAAAAAATCACAAGTAAATATCATGTATATAAGTATAATAATGAAATATCAAGTATTAGTAGAATTCTGGATGAGATAACCTCATCCTTAAGAAATTTTCTTATGCCTCAATGTAGCAGAATATTAAATATCACATCTCTGATAAATATAATGATCCAAAGTCCTTCCAGGGCTCGATAGTGATCCCTGATGCCCACATAGCTGACATGATGATGGTCTGATTTTCAGAGGAGCTGACTATATTCAGCTTCCATTGACTTTAGCCACTATGTGCATGCTCAGCACTTCTAAAATACCAGATTTCTGAAACTGAGTTCTCCTATTTTCTTAGCCCTTCTTGGACATGAATAATTCGATTTTAAATTCATTACTGTTTCATGCATATACAAGCCACCACTGGCCTTATCAAATCTTTGCATTGCACAGATATGTATATAATAATAAGGAATTCCATATTTGAAAGATGATTATTAGAAGAAACATTATCCTGGGAATATTTTTTTTTAAGATTATTAAACTCTTCCTGGAAAACTTAATTATCTCCAATACAAACCACTAAAATCAAAGGTATTTTTACCATCAGTTTCACTGAAAATACATCCAACTCTCTAGGCATTGATCCAAATACAACTAAGTCAATAATAATCTTTCAATTGACTTTCCATAAGGCATTAAGCCCAAGACATGTGAAGTATTCAAAAAAGAATAATAAATTAATTTATCTTAAAACTTTGCAATTTTTTTCTCTGGTATGCTGAAACCCAGAAGTGTGATCATCACCCAAGTTTTACTATTTCTGTTCACTTGAGGGAAGGTCATTATACTTGCATAAATTAAAATTATCTATGTATTATGTATGTGTACAATAGAATCTAACAGATTCAGCTATTAAAAGTCCGATGCAGAAAAAAACTGCATATGTATAACTAAGAGACAGAGGGAGAAAAGCAGGAAATAGCAGTCCTTTTAATTATGCCAAAAGTTAAAAAAATTGTGTAGGAAAAAAAGTTGAGAGAGGACTTTTGCAGAATTTTCCATTAACTGAAAATCATTTTCATTAGCTGAAAATCAAAACCACTTGATATCAATATTATATTTTTTACACAAAAGTCAACATTTCATTTGGGGCTATTAAATATTTCCCTACTTTATAAAAATGAAGTATGTCATATGCAAAAAATTGAATAAATAGCTCAGAAAATGGGGAAGCATTAGCTTCATATTAAAACATGAGAATTTTTGAACTGAAGCTGACAAAAACTCACAAAAAATTTTGACTTGATTTTTATGCACATCTTCCTCATGGAAAAAGTTTCAAATGAAAAATGCCTTTCCCGCAATATATATTTTAATATATGTAGTATATAAATAGTTGGGACAAAGGGCACAAACTGAATTTATTCATGATCCAAGCCCCAATTTTCTGTAAGACAAACAATATTTCCTCTCCTATGACTGTTCACCTCAGTCATTAATTGTAACTCTGAAGGCTTCACAAGCACATTTTGAAAATCTGAGTACAATACTGATTAATCTATCATTCCAGTAATGCTGCATCTTCAGAGTATTTCAGGTTAATTAAGTGTATTATGCTTTGCGTGTATAGATAATATCTGTCCTTAATCATACTATACTTTGCAGGTAAGGTAACATGTTACCACACCTTCTAAAATAGTTTTCCATGTTTTCCCATCACAGTATCAATCTTATTGGTTTACATGAAATAAAAAATATCTACCACAATCTACCCTGAGTTTAATTTCTTGTTATTTTTGTACATTTACTATATCCTAGGTAGGATCGTCACTCTTCTCTCACTGGAATTACGAGGCGCTTTTCCCCAGCTTCCCCCAGAAGATATCCATACCCACTTGAGATAACAGAAATGAGCCCAGTTTAGCTTAAGGAGCTAGTGTCCTGTAGGTTGGGTGGTGTCTTTTCTGGAACAACAAAGCTGTAAGATCTAAAATGGTCTACTGGCCTTATCTCCCGAACTTCTTGTTCTCAATTTCAAAATCAGCTATAACCATAAAACCAGCAAATTGGTTTTGTGTTCACAAAATACTTTGATTTTAAAACAATTGACACAAACAAGGAAGACACAGAAACTGCTGATTCTTTTCATCAGGCACACAAAATGTTACATTTTGGTATAGTTTAAAGTCTTTAATTTTAACAACGAAAGGTAAAAATGTGGCATATTTTATACTTAAAAGAATTTTTTAAAGTGGTTGAAGTCTACTGATGGAAATCTATCCTTTTCTTCATTAGTAGAGCAAATATTACTTGAGCCACATGGAAGAACACCAGTTTCCTATGCTACCAGCATTGCCAGAAAAAGCAAATTAACAGGATTTCTTAGCCCTTAAAGGCAATACCTTGTCTAACTTCACTTTGCTCTTCACCATAGAAAAGCGGGAACTGTTGAGGCAGCAACAGCACAGTGCTTGTGAAAAATGATGAGATATATGTAAATACAAACACACACACTCTAATGATGTGGGAGAAGAGGGTGATAAGAGCGGAGATAGGAACAGGCATCACTGATGGAATCACCTATGGGCTTTAGAAGTCAATGAAAAAGCCAAGCACAGAAGTGCATGTGGTGATTAACCAAACAATGCGTGAATAAGCTGCCTCCTTTTTCCGCTTGGCATGGAGATGGATGCGGACCATGACAAGAAAAAGGGAAAAAAGGAGGATTGTAGTAACTCTCAGAGCTATCTGTCTTCTTTCATCTATCAACAGGAGAAGGAAGTGGCAGTAGACTTTCAGGCATGATATCTATTTCCTCTTGAACTAGATCTCCCAGCAGAGACTGCACAGGAGACCACCAGAAGTCAAGTGATGGCTATGAAAACTAATTGCTGCATCTCTGGATGACTAAACCATATTAACATCCCTTTCTTGAAGCACAGGGATGCAGATGCATCATATGCACAACCAGCTCTTTATATCCAGGCTGCTACAGTACAAGTGGAATTTATAATAATCTATCTTGGAATTTAAAATATTTGCACTGGAACTGTTAAGCATCTGGTAGCAATGCAGATTACACATTTTTTGAAATGTTTCTCATATTAACAATGGTTATTTGGGGAGGTTAAATGATTACTTTAAATAAATGTGTTCCTAACCTAACACTAAAGCTGTGATTCAGATGATCAAGTAGCAATTTTCCAAATCAGAATTTGTTATGAGCTTGATTTCATTATTAGGTTTACATCATCTTTAAGTAAACAGAATAATAAAGAGGGCAAGCACACATTGAAGTACCATAATCAAACTTGTAATTTCCTCTTCCATTCCTAGAATGAAGAAGGTTAAGAGCATACTACCTCGTAGCTCTGTTCTGAAACATCCCAAACAAGCACCCTCCCCAACATGCTAGTGAAGACTATGATTAAAAATGTTTTAACTCAAAGCAATAGTTTCAACATGGAATTTTCCTTGCCACCATTTTGCTTAAAACCTATCCTTACACATCTGTCCCAAATCTTGTCGCTGGGGAGGATCTGTGTGATTATTGACCTCCTGAGTAAAATGGAAGCTCAGTAACAATAGAACCAGTTTCTATTATACTGTAAAACTGTATCCTAGCATAATTAAATCACAGAATCACAGAATGGTTTGGGTTGGAAGGGGCCTCAAAGACCATCTAGTTCCAACCCCTCTGCCATGGGCAGGGACACCCTCCACTAGACCAGGTTGCCCAAAGCCCCATCCAACCTGGCCTTGAACACTTCCAGGGAGGGTGCTATCACAAATCACAGCTACATCGTCATAATGTTATAGTTGATATAACACAGGTAAGTTATCCATGCATAGTGCATCTCAATGTACACAGGCATTTATTGCTCATGCACATTGATTATACAAGCAGATGAGTGGATGCATGCAAAAGAACATGCAGACTTAGACTCTTCCCTCTTTCCAGTTTTTCCTCCTTCCACTATGCACAGATTTTGCATGTTTCTGGTCATTTAGTAGATAAGACATTCTTAGTGGCATCTCAACATCGGTGCAAGAAGGAAATTTTGAATGACACAACCCTTCTACTACTTTTATTACAGCTAGTTTAATGCAGTAGCTGCCAATATTGAAAAACTTTGGCCCAATAAACTGTTTTTCAAATAGAACACATACATAGGCCTCTCCGTTTCTATGTTCTTAATTTTTATAATCATGATGTTTCACAATATCTTGCTGAACTAAAATAGATCTCAGGTAAAATTCTCAGAAGCGCCTGCAGTTCCACTGACTTTAATAAGATACATGTTCTTTGGTACCATGAGTGCTTTTGAAAATACTGCCTTTCAACTTTCTTTTGAATACTATCCTTATATGAAATAGATTCCACGAAATTATATCCCAGCAGTTTTCCAAGCTTTAACTAACATTTATGACCCTTAAAAAAATCCTTGCCAGATGTCTTAGAATTTCAGGTCGATGCCCTAGTGTCTCCACTCCAGAGACAGACTAAAGAGAAGCAGCTCTGAGAAGGTCAGACCTCATTCCAGTGAAATTTCTGCGCAGTTATCACGGATTTTGCTCTGAAGCAGAGCAGGCTTCAAGGAGGTTCCTGAAGTCTCTTGCAAAGACAATAGTAGGAGGCCAGGATCACCTCATAGAGTGTGATGATAAAAAGCTGCTTCACAGGAGCTTCAAAAGACCGGTAAAGTATAATTTATTACTCTTGCCTTAAGCTGTTTCTGACCATAGAAAACTCTCAATTCTTCTTTTATTTTTACCATCTGTTGCTATTGTATGGGTATAAGAAAGTTATTTGGGAAAAAAATAACAAAATGAAACACTTAGGAGCAGGCAATAATTTCTGAATTCGGACTCATAATTAATGAACCCAATGTTTGTTTTAAAATGGAAAAATCAAGGCGAGACAGAAGATTGCATGAATATTATGATTCTGATAGACTTCAGGTATAGCAAAACAACAAGAAAAATATTCTTTAATACGCTAATGAAAAAGAACACACTGTTCACCACAGTGGGTGGATGTGGTCTCAGATTGCAAAGAAATGGGCAAATGATGACTAGGCACCTGATGGTACATGTGGCTTTGGAAAGCAAATTTTTACATTCTCTTCAGCAACACAATACTTGCCTTGAAAAATGTAGGCTCCCAGCTTTTCTGGCACCTGGGAGAAGTTGCTTTGTTCACATTTTTAAATTAAGATTGTACAATAACAGCCAGCCATTTTTTCCATGTGTTTCAATGTGAGAGAAGGGTATAGACAACCTCTGAATTTTATTTAAGGCCTTCTTTGTTTGTTTATTTACTCAAGCCAGTAAACAAATAATAAAAAAAATCACCTCGGTCCACAACGCAAGTGCCTTTACAGAAATAAGGAGCCTGGGAAGATTGAATACCATAATTCCCTCTAATTTTGAAAATGATGACTGCTGAATGTTTTCTGAGGGTAAAAGTGTAATTGGTTATAGATCAATAAGTAATTTCATTCAAAAGGAACTCTTCTGTTCTTGAAAGTAGAGAGATTCTTAAATCAAAATCAAACTAATACATTTACAAAGTTGAGACTAATCTAAACAACAAAATTTTATACTGCCCTAGTTATGTTTATCTCAACTGATCATTTATTTATGTTGCCATAAAAATCCAGATGCTTTCAATTTTGATTGCTAGTTATTTGCTTTAAGGCAGCTGAAATTACTTTTTTAGACTTCCTGGCTTGACATCTTGCTTTCTGCTTAAGATTTATCATCACAAAGGAATGGTGAAATCAGAGGATAAATTCTAGTATTAACAATAAGCACAGTCAATTGTGATACACTGTAATTCCCCCAGCAGATTCCAGATTAAATCCTCCAGGACTAATGTATCTTCCTCTGACATTGCTGAATTCTGCTTTATGTAATTAGATTGCAGTAAACTGCTATAGCTGCACAGGTATCACAGTATGATTTTTAATTGAAAAGCAAGATAAAGTAGTGCTGTGTAATGTAAAAGGCATTCTGAGAATGCCTGAGACCCTGTACAGTATTGTATGCTATAAGCCATTATCATTTAGTTCACTATTGACCCTAAAAAGTTCATTAACAAACTCCTGTATTTACATTAAAATAAAATAAAGAACTCAAATATAAGAACAATCAAGAGAGGAAGAAAGATCATGCATTTGTTAAAAATACTTACGATATGCAGCTCTAAATAATCTCCAAGCCCAGTAGAACTGTCCACTCGTACCAACACAGCTTCTTTTTGAACAGTACTAAACCCTATTGCCAGTCTGTCCGCACGAGTGCTTGGCCGATCATTTGGAGGCCACGTGTAAGTGATTTGTCCACCACCTTTGCTAAAGATATATGTTGTTCCCGCTGTAAAACAGAAATAAAGGTAATTAGCTCACTTGCAGCAAGGCAAACCCACATGGAAATCATATGCTCTACAAAAATCAAGATGATCTCATATAGCAAATGGATTCAGGGAACCAAACAAGACTGTATTTCAACATGAAGGAGTCTTTATCTCTGAAAATTTTGCAGCAAGTGAAATATTAGTGCAATGAACACAGATTATAACATAATTGCATATGCAGTGACTTAAAATACCATAGCTCTGATTCAGAAATGCTACCTCTTCAAGAGAGTTCTTAAGCATATGCTTGAAGAACATGTTTCTGTGAGGTGCAGAACAGGGATGAGCTGAACCAAATGCTCTCCCAAACCGGCCCTATGAGGAGAAGTTCTCAATTCCAGTGACTGACAAAAAAATGCAGCTTCTTATTCACACAATAAAAATGATACGCACTATACGATACGTCATCACGCCCAGCGAAGCAAGACGTTAACAAATACATTCAAACAAGACTTTTACGGATCTGAGGTTTATCAGCTTGTGACAGATGGGGATAACAAATGGAAACATACTTTACTTGTCATGTCAGAACAAAAAGATATCAGTCTACCATCTAAGTAAGCAATGGCTTATTTGCATAATGCTCAATGTATAACTTATAAGAGTGGAAATTTTTGCACATTATCTCCAGTGTGCACTTACAAAATCTATAATCTGTTTTAAACAAGTGTTGCAATCTGAAACTGCTTAGCACTCAGGTGCTTAACTTCATCACCAGCATATTTCCTCTGGACTAAAATAGCAGCATATCCAGACATTTTCCATTTAAAACTCGTATCCTAACAAAGACATATAGCAGGCAAATTGTGCATGCACTTTATCTTTCATTTATACAGTCGCTACAAGCTGTCCACTTCTTTTCTATACAGATAGGTCAAAGCTTAGAGAGATATGTCAGTGCACTGTAAATACAGATGTCTAGTTTTACTAGCTAGTCTAAGCTGGCTCCCTGCGAGGTTACTCTCAATTTTAGTAGATGTAATTCAGTGTATTCCACCCAATACTCTCACTACATACTTCCCACGTCCACCTAAGGAGTATGTGCATAACAGCGTAATTGCCATTTTCTTACTTTCTTTCAAGATTGACCAAAAATGTTGTGAGCATGCACAAGGATCTAAAATCCCTTGGACCTGTAGACTTTTAAAGCTGAAAACAAGAAGGGCTGTATAGTTACACCGCTCCTTCAACTTCCAGATGTCTCAAAGTCTTACTCTACTGCTGGGCAAGACTGCTTTGTGTCAGTTTCAGAGCAAAACAGTCACCTGGTCTTTTTGAAAAGATATCCTATATTTATTTCTAACATCACTTTTCCTTTATGGAATTTTGTACCTATGCATTAGTTTTTTCCAGTACCGTCAATTTGTAATATTTTATGCACCATGCATAGCACTTAAAAAACGGTGGAGCTCATTTTAGATCAACACAGGATTGCAATGTGCTTCAAATAAATCTCTTGGCTTTTCTCTTGATGGCAAAATACCAGCCTGCCTGTGTTTTAGGAAAACTTGTCAACTCTATTTTAGCAAAGACAAACACAATTACAGATTTGATATCTAAGGTTTCACACTCCAAGTGAAATCAGGGTTTATCGTCATTATAAATGATGATGTAATGTCATTTATAATGACAATATAAACATCATTATAAAGAGTTGTGCAAGAGTAGTGAAGATAGGGGCTGTGCCTTAAAAAAGCTTGGTAGTGGACATGGGCAAATGGTGTCTGGTTTAGGAACATGTGTGACAAAAACGTAATCTCCTGCTCTCCCAGAGGTTTTGCTTTCTTCATACGCAGTGCTCTGAAATGCACAATAATCTGCTGCATGCTATTCAGTAATGATGGTTGAATCTCCAGTTCTAGTACTTGCTAAAACAAAGATACATGAGACAGGTAATATCACTCTTGAGGGTCCCCAAGTTCTCGTCTTTGCTGCTAGTGTTGACTTCAAATCTTGAGCCAATTGAGAAGTGTCAGAGTTTGGACCTTCATACAGTATATATCACATTGATGTCTGTAGTGAAAGGATTTATTCTGTGCTGATCAAAAGCTGAGGGCTTGATCCAAAGCTCATTAAAAACAGTGACAGCCTTTCTGTTGACTTCATAAAATATTGTGTCAGGTCACAAATGAGGTTCTCATAAGTAACAAAAATGAGAAGGCTAAGAAAAAACAACTCCTTACACCTCAATGTCAAAGACGAAACTTAGAATAGTACATAGGATTTAAGTGGGAGTGCATAATTCTCCATTTCTTGGTTGTAACAGATGTGTTTACCCAATATAGAAGACAAAGAAAAAGCCTGCCAAGCGATGGTGGAGTCATACTGAATACAGTGACCCAGGAGTAAGTCTCCAGATCTGAACAATGAGAGAGTCTGTTGTTCTTATTCAGAGTTAATCTTTGTGGCAGTTTTTTTGCTAAATACTGCCCTTCAAATCAACCAGCGAAGAGCAGCAATTCATTGCATACTGCTGCTGCATTGAAGCCAAGGCCAATGTCAGTTGGGCTGAATAAATCTGGCTGTAAATCTTAAACTACGTAAAATCAACATCAAAGTTAAAAAAACTTATATTTTATCTATGATAACATGTGGCTTATGCTTTTTTTTTTTTTTTATGGCAAAGCTTTCCCTTCTTTATAACTCTCCATTTTGTAGCTCTTCGTACTAACTGCGTGTCTGGTAACAGGCTAATTAATCCATGCTGATGAACACAGATCTGCCTCTGTCTAAGCTGTACAGGGAGTCACGTTCTTTGAATTTCCTGTATTAATTATGAAAAAAATGGGTCGGAAGCCATTTGAGAATAGGTCCTCTAGTGTTTATATTTCAAGAAAGACAAATATAATAATGTAAAATTTATTACTCTGGGATTGATCTCTGCTTATAGTACGACCTCCCATTAACTATTAAAAGCTAGAAACTGAGCAGTTGTTTGAAACCACCCTGCTTGCTATCCATTTTGGATCTGTTAAGAAACAACAGAGGAAGCCTAATTCACTTGCTCCATAAAGGCTTTTATGCTCTCTGACAAACCTTATAACGTCTCTGCCTTTCTTTCAGAACATTGTCACCAAAAGCCAGTCATCTTCCTTCTCTCTTTTAGCTTATGGCACTGTGTTGTCTGGGGTTTATCATCTCAAGAGAACTGAAAGCAGCAGAATTAGAATGTCAAGAATAGCAATGCCATCAGTACAGTACTTGTAAGCAGGCAACTTTCTAATATGCCAGTTATATCTCTCAGCTGCAGAATTTACTGGGTAAATTCTTTATGCATCCATGCATCAACACAATGTGTAGGAAAAACGTCCATACGACTCTTTGAAATTCTTTACCGTGAAAGCATGGTTCCCATTGTAACAAACTGCCAGTGGTCAAGAAACAGTAATGTTTTTTAATGGGCTGGGTCTCTCAAGTCCTACTTGTTTGCAAAATTCATCTTTATGAAATAGTGCATTCGTTTCAGCACAGCCTGGCAGCAACTCAAGGACATCTGCTTACCTATACAGTATTAAGCAGATAAATATTTTGTTTAGTACCCATTTACTGTATCTATTACTGTGTATGACTGCAAAGCTTTTCAATATTTATTGCTCTGAAGTCACATCTGATGTAGTTTAATAGTTTGCTCAAACCAACAACAAATCAACAGTTTTCTACCTTCCTCATGTTCATCCCGATTTTGTGCTTGAGGTATATTGTACTGAAGAGTAATGTACATAATTCCATTTTTCCCATATAACATTAGTAACTTAATGTTTATTTTCAGCATTCACATCAGGTTTCAGATGCCGATTAAGTGAAAGCAATGGTTTGATTGAGCTCTAGACCCCAATAAACTACAATTCTGTCACACACTATAGCTGGAAAACTAAAGACTGAAGCCTGTAAACTTCAATAATGAAAACTATTAGCTGTCCTTTCATGAATCATAAAGCAATTTTTAACTATTATAAAAAATATGAAGGGTAAGCATTGCTGTTATAATAAGAAATTACACAATAATGTAATTTTCTTCCTTCTGTATGTTACCAGTACTGCATTCTGGGCTAGAATGAACCCTCTTATTCCCACTGGTAAGTAATTACTTGCATTGATAAACCTGCTGAATCCAGTGAGATTATTTGTGCAGGGTACTATTAATTACCAAGAGTGAAGAATTTACAATATGAATATATATGTGTGTGTGTGTATATGTGTATATATATATCTATACACACATTTACCCAAACATCTATATGGAGGCATTAATCACACTTGCTGTATTCAGAGGAGCATATAAATCTCCATTAATAATTCTTTTCACATTTTCATCTATGTATTTTCTTACTGCCCAAGCTGAAGTTCCAGAAAAGTACATAAGATTTCTATATAGAGATTTGTACAGATTTTCTAAAGTAAGTAAAGAAAGGAATGTTTCAAGTCTGAAACATGATATGCCAGGAGGAGCAAGGGGGGTATTTTGAAATAATCAGTTTGTTGGATTAAAAAACAACTCTTCCATGTGTTTCTTCTTAGACTGTGATGTTATTAATTATTTACACAGAACAGTGAATATATGCCACAGGGTTGAGGTGAGGAGGGAATGAACATTAGGGTTAACATGGGAAGAAGGTGAGAAGAGCTGCAGGAAGAAGTATTTCAGACTAAAGATCAGATTGGACTGAACTCTTCCTGAAGGCATCCTGGTACACTCCCTCCCACTAATCCAGGCAGGAGCCTGAACGTGGATTGTAACTGCTTTGCTGCAACAATAGCATCAGGCTCCTCAAAGCAGTCTCTTAAACAGCAGAAGGAGAAGGATAGGGAAGGAGAAGATTTTCAAATGGATCATTGCCTGTAGCTCTCCAAAAAGCTTGAGCCACAGGTGTAAGAATGGAGAAATGTCTCATTTTCTGGCCTGCTTCCTCTTAGGCTCATGGATAATAGGATCTAGGAGTGCATGGTGTTCCTTTGACCACATTCAGGTTGGCAAACCTTGAAGGATCATAGTTTTCCTGGAAATTGAGTGCTACTCAAAACAATTTCTAGTTACGTCCTTAAACCAATCTGACTGCATGCTCGAACTATGACTGTGGCTAGCAGTCTTATCATGCCGGTACATCTGTCAACTGTTGGATCACAAACTGCATAGCATAATTCCTTAGTAACTCCATTACTTCATTCATTGATCTTCCACTCTACCAGAGTAACCATAAGAAGACTCACTGACCAGCCCAGCATTGACAAAGACCATTGTTGGGTTTTGTTATTAATATCTTCATAAATGATATCATCTTGCCACTTTAGGTAAAGATGCTGATGAAAATAAAGACAAAGCAAAATGTCTGTCTGTCTACTGTCAGCTTTCTGTGGCACCCACCTTTCACTATGCTACAGCTAAGCTCTAAAATTCAATTTTTCTGTATGGAAGACTGAAGCCACGTCTTGTTTACAGTGGCTGCTGCTAGCTGAATCTCCAAACTTCCAACATTGTCTGCGATACTACTGAGGAATTTGCGCTCTCTTCATTCGTTAATAGTGTACTGATTGTAATCTAGAACTAGAGCCTATTTCATAGCATGGGACGTGTCTTAAAAATTATGGTCAAGAAGCTAGTTTCACCCAGACAATAAATAGATTAATATGACCTCAACCAGCTCAATTATCAGCTGAAGCAATTCATTAATATCAGCCAACAAAGCAGTATCCCCAGTATACAAAAGAGGCTGAAACAGAAGAGCCTTCACCTCATCGTGGCTGTCCACTGCCTGTTTCAGTTATCTATCAACAAGTCAATGCCAGTATTAAATGGGTAGAGATAAGACACAGCCTTCTGCATTCCTGGATAAGCAGAAAACACACTATGTAGCTACTATTAATTCAAACACAAGTTTACATTGTATACATTTACTATAAAACTTCTCTTCCCAAAGCATTACGGAGACCTTGATTTGCTTTATCAGACTACAAGGCTTTTCATCACACTACATCCAAGTTTTCACGGAAATCTATAAAACAGTGCTGTGCATGGTTTATTATATTCAGCTATCCCCAAGAGCTGCCTCCAGGTAAAGGTCTAGGTGATAATAGAACAACACAGTCTCAAGTCAAGCTGAGCATCCTGGCCTTTGCAATGACATTTATTGCAGGTTCAAGGCAGTTATACAGAACCATTTTTTTTTCCCTTAGCCCACAAAAGTTGCTATAGGTAGCTCAATCAGCTCAGCACCATGCTCCCCCTCCACAGACACACACGCACACAAATCAAAAACCAAACAGAACAAGAAAACCACTCCTTTCTTACTTCTCCTTTCCTCCAGACTATGGCAATGGTATTTGGACAGTACCATAACCTGGTAAATGCTTTGTAGGTGGCACAATAGCACTCTCATCTGTCTAAAATGATCCCTAGGGTATTCCCATAATTTGAGTTTCTGGCAATAGACTCTGGACTAAAAGGCATGCTCAACCTGACACTGGTCAGCAGCTTGACTGACCAATGTGCAACTCCACCTTTGGCTTCAGCCACCTGGACTGAAGCATGGTCTGGTTCCACTTAACTCTGCATTTGCTGAGAACTCAGTGGCATGCTTCTCCATGAACTAGGTCACATCATATCTCTCCCAGAAAGGCAAGAAAGAAATACTTCTTCCATGAGGGGAGATTGCCAAACTTATTTAAGACCCTTTAAATGTTAAGGGTTATACACAAATACAAAGCGTCCTTGTTTCTGTCTTAGTGCTTTATATCTCATCATTTATATTTTACACTGCATGCCATAATAAAGTGGGGGGAAAATACTCCATTCCAGTTCCAATTGCTCTTGTAATTTTAATTCCCCAGGTTCAAATGTGAAGTCTTATTTTTAGAAAGTTTCCCTGTGGAGGATAACCTTACGAGCAACACAACCAGTAACTTTTCAATCTAATAGTCGAGTTCAGCCAAATTTTAGAGAGGGGTAGGCAGAAATTTCAAACCAAATTTACTCTTAGCAGTTTCATGAAAATCAATGACTTTGTAAAAGAGAAATATGTAGAGCTCAACCACTATACTTTTTGCTTGGCAATAGCCTGTAGGGCTCTTGGTAGCTGCGTATTGGTGGGCCAGTCAACACACTCAGTTAGCCAGACAATGGTGCCACACATTTGAAGTGTCATCAAGAGCTCTGCGATGAAAGAGGAACAGAAACTATTGGATTCTTGCAGTAAGAGAGAGTAACATTTGGGAAACAAGGCACCATTCCATAAAAAAATCAGGATTCATTATTTTCTGCTTCTGGAACAAAATGTTTGTATATCTATGATTCTATGATTCTATGATTCTATGATTCTATATCAAGCCAAAATAGATCATATTTATCTACAACGAGGATATCTAGCTCTATCGATTTCAGTAGGGTCACTATGGGACAAACAACTAAAACTTGTGAGTAATGATGGCTCAACGGACATGCATGTCTATAAAAGACAACTATTATGCAGCTTAGCATCAGTATTACAAGTTAGTATCATTCTTACCATCATAAATATCACAGATGGTTAAAATAAAAGTTTCAAAGAATTTAAAAGATTTTCCAACCGGAGTGATTCTAATATCTTTACTCAAATCAAGTAGCATCTTACATCTCGAATGACCCCATTGGTGCAGATTAGATCACTTAACTGGAGTAAAGTACTACTCAGTTTGAGTAGGCACATCAACCTAAGAGCTTTCAATTGTGTTTAAAATGAATACAATTTTGAGAAGGACTTTAGCTAAGCCAGAGCTAGCTGAAAGGACTCCTAAGAGAATCTAGAAATTAGAATATCTGTTCATCTGACTTATTAACAAAATACGAGTTGATTTACTGAATACCAATAGACTTGATAGTATTTAGGCACTGGTTCTGTAAACTTCTTTTGATTATATTTGAAACATCCACAGTAAAAAAATTCTGGGGGTTGTTGATCTCATTACCATGTTCATTTATACAAAAATGATGATTTATTTTATGAAAGGCTACAGTCTTTCTAACACAAATCTGACATAGGCTAGTAAAAGAAAATTATTGTTCTTCTCTTGAATTTCTCAGTTTAAAAATTTTACTGGCTGCCTATTACCTATCACTTTTCCAGTATGGATGGCTGTTCAAAATTAATTTAGAACATTTCTGTATGAAATGTAAGCCAAGTAATTCCCCATTATTGCTTTGCACCTTTATGTGATGTAGATGGATAGAAAATGATATATTTCTGAAATCAAAGCCTGCTTTAAATGTCATACTGCAGTCAACATGAAACATTTTAATCCATTATAACTCTATTAAAGGTAACAAGGATACAACGTGTCTGCTTCTGAAAGCTTGCCAAAAAGTCAGATGGAAATTAAAAGTCAAATGTCTATAAATAAGGGAAAGTTTTATTCCTCCTACAACCTTGTCAATGTATAGTTAAAGACAAATTTCTTGAACAGTGTCTAAAAAAGTGGAAATTGCGTTGTTGGGAAACACACATGTGAAGGCAATGAGAGGAAAAATATTTCTGGACAAATATAATGTAAAGGCATTATCAGACAGAAATAAGTAAACTCAAGTACTTTTGAAGACAATAGGACCATTTGTGGTCCCCACACTCCTTATATTAGGAAATGTCAAGGTCCTGTACTTCAGTTTAACCACTGTTACATTAAACTCCATTAAAATAAATGGACTGCATGTGCACTGATTTGCTTCTTATGGCTTATTAGTTGTGCCAACATACAAAAAGAATACAGTTAAGGGGCAGGTTAGTTGAAGGGATTTGTAACAGGATGCAGAAACTAGGACATTAGCTCAAATACTACGCAGGTCGATGGAGACCAAATGTTGTTACCATCTGTTGGTGGCCTATGTGAAATCATTCAGTGGTTCCAGTCCAGGGACTTTACGAACTCAATGGATACCTGGCAAAAGTTAGAAATTCTGTAAGCCAAGTAACTTGAGTTGTTAGAGTTTCCAAGCTTGCTGACTCAACTGGGAGGGCTGTAAGTTGAAGAAAAACTGCTTATGCACCGGGATCTGAACATCTCCCACAAAAGTAGGTCTGCACATATGTACATATAGGCCAAAAACCAGCAGAAGAAAACCCAAAATTAAATTTTCTCTGTATAGGTCCATCAAAAGGCACTGTACTCTTGAAAGATATAATAATTTTTTTGGAAAGCCCTTATTTCATGCAAAACAGCGTGCCTGAAGTTTTGTTTTTATTCTAGCGCATACAGCGGTATCCTGATTCTCAGAACTGTTGCAGCATTTCTAGCAACCTTTAAAAATCAAACCCCTATGCTTTAAATGAAGATACAAACATTTGAAATAGCTGGCTTTAAGTTATATAATCATGTTAAAATGGACAGGAGCTTGGCTGCAAATCTCTAGTATGCTTCTAGGCTAAATATTTATTTCTTAGTGGCTTCCTTACTAATACAATACTCCAGCTATCCAATCTTGCATTAACTTAGTTATTAAGTGACATTTGTATTATCTTCCTTGCTAAATTGTGCATCTCAGAAATTACTCTTGAAAAATCCTGAAATACTTAGCTCTCAAAAGTAGTAAAAATTGTCTTACAAGAAATGTATAACACGCTGAAAATAAAAGCACTGCTAACTGCAAGCCTGTTAAATTCAGTGAAAAATGATACAAGCACAACAAGGATGTCGGACGCTGGACTAAGATAAGATGTTACTATTACTTGCAGCAGAAAGACGGTACTGGCAACACTGCAACTTAGAGTTTGCTGAGATGGAGCAAGATGTTTTATGGACAACGTGCAATGAAATTTAATATTGCTTGTTTGTAAATGTAGTGCAGAGTAAGAAGTTCTGTGGCACACATGCTCTTCTACTAATTACTCAATTATTAATATATGGCAGATGAAATAGTGTTGTGGTAACACTTCCGAACATTTTCAAGTAGACATATATGGGCTATAGCTGAAGAAAACCAGAAAGAGCATAGTTTCTTAGAGATGTTACATCCCGAAATGCAAAAATAGCAACCATTCTTCTAACAAAAATGAAATGAAAGATATTAAATCTTTGGAAAAACACAGAGCCTAAGCCTCCCTGAAGCACATGAATCCACCACTGAAGCAGCTGTTCAGTTGCTAAAGGCATCTCAGAGGCAGACCTGGCAAAGGGAAGGACTGATGAGCAGGCTACATATTAAGTGCAGTCTTGTAGCATTGTATTATCTTTCTAACTCCAAGCATGAGCAAGCCCAAAAATTCATGATATTTCTTTTCTTTTCATACACAGAGTAATAACTGGTTTTAAAAATCCTCAAATTTTAAACCCAAAGCTAGTCTTCACCCGTATTACCTGCACTCAAACATCAGAAAAGTATCAGGTAAAAGAGGAATACGACGTAAAAATATCTGGTTGGTTGGCTCAAGGCAAGCCCAAAAAAAAAGAACCAGCAAGCAGCTACAAATACTCTATCTAGAAAGATTTCGTAGTCATTATCCCAAGGGTTGATTTTGAGACATCAATGTTTACTTTTGTTATCAAATTTGCACATGAAACAAATAGTGTTTAATAGGGGTACACAGATCCAGCTCTATTTGAATCCTTAAGGTTATTAGACCATTATAATAACAGCTAACAGGGGCCAGCCAGGTTGGGCCAATTCACTTCCTTCCTACTTCTTTCTATTCTACTACATAATAGATTTCCAATTGTGGTCTGGCACAAAAACGCTACATGCCTTGTCATTATGATAATTGCTATCATTCTTCTTTGGAAAGTCCTTATGCTGTTGTTTGTAAGCAACAATTCACTGCCAGCTTCAGAGGATAAAGAGCTGCAGTGAAAAATATGCATCTTCTGCTTTTCACTGTTTTACATAGTTGAGTAATTAGGAAGCATGTTTTAACTAATGGATTCCACAACAGTGTTTGGAGAGAACCTGGAAAACAGTTTTGGGGTGTAAGCTATTCATTCATTGCACAGAATCACAGAATCACAGACTGGTAGGGATTGGAAGAGACTTCTGGAGATCATCTGGTCCAACCCCCCTGCTAAAGCAGGATCACCTACAGCAGGTTGCACAGAATCAGGTCCAGGCGGGTTTTTAATATGTCCAGAGAAGGAGACTCCACAACCTCTCTGGGCAGCCTGTTCCAGGGCTCGGTCACCCTCCAGGTGAAGAAGTTTTTCCTCATGTTTGGAAGGAACTTCCTGTGTTCCAGTTTGTGCCTGTTGCCCCTTGTCCTGTCACTGGGCACCACTGAAAAGAGTCTGGCCCCCCTAGACACCCACCCTTTAGATATCTATAAGCGTTGTTGAGATCCCCTCTCAGTCTTCTCCAGGCTAAACAGACACAGCTCTCCCAGCCTTTCCCCATATGAGAGATGCTCCAGTCCCCTTATCATCTTTGTACCCCTCCGCTGGACTCTCTCCAGTAGTTCCTTGTCTTTCTTGAACTGGGGAGCCCAGAACTGGACACAGAACTCCAGATGTGGCCTCACCAGGGCAGAGTAGAGGGGGAGGATAACCTTGACCTGCTGGCCATGCTCTTCTTAATGCACCCCAGGTACCATTGGCCTTGGCCACAAGAGCACATTGCTGGCTCATGGAAAGCTTGTTGTCCACTAGGTCCTTCTCTACAGAGCTGCTTTCCAGCAGGTCAGCCTCTAGCCTGTACTGGTGCTTGGGGTTATTCCTCTCTAGGTGCAGGACCGTACACCTGCCTTTGTTGAACTTCATCAGGTTCCTCTCTGGCCAAGTCTGCAGCCTGTCCAGGTCTCACTGAACGGCAGCACAGTTTTCTGGTGTGTCAGCCACTCCTCCCAGCTTTGTATCATCAGCAAACTTGCTGAGGGTACGCTCTGTCCCCTTGTCTCAATGGAGACCAATTGCAGTGTCAACTCTGACCCTTCATGTGCTGGTACTATTAGCTATGACTTAGTTCACCCATGTATGCAAGAACGGTGAGCAGTTAATCACCCTCCGAAGACTAACCCAGCCTAATTAGAGCAGTGACTTTGTGCAGGCCTTTCACTTCCAGAGGTCTGACTGGAGGAAATTATGATTGCTTTTATTTTCCTGAAATGAAGATCAGTCTTCAATAGTTTGGGAAGCCTTACTTTAATACTGCACTTTATAGTAACATACACAAGAATCCTTCAAAACTGTAAGTGATACCAATGAATGTAGAAAATTATTCTGTGCAGAAATGTGCTCAGAGATAACCCGTTTTTTCAATAAGCATTCATCTAAGTTTGAAAAAAAAAACAACCAACAAACCAACCAAACCAAAAAAAACCCAAAACAAATCAAAACACAACACTTCCCAAGAAATGAAAGAAAAAATGACTCACACTGAAATCCAGTCTAGCAGAATCAACTAAGGCATACTAACTGGGAAGTTTTGAGGACTCCTGCACTACAGCATTTCTTTCACAGATTCACATAAACCGTGTTTCTAGAAATGTTACTACATCTCACACAAAGAGTACATCCATTGAAGACGCCCAAATATTAAAAAAGTGATTGTATGATATTTGACTTGAAATTGTTAAATTAAATTTTACAAGTCATAAGGGAAAGAAAGCTCTCTGTCTGTCTTACAAATGTTCATCTAATGAACATCAATCAGAAATTAAGACTCATTATTTAAATCTAGAAGGTTTTGTTCATATCCTGTTTAGTTCTCAAAGGACACTACATATTCCTTGCTCACACATGCTGGAGTCTCAATAAGATGGCTATTCAATGAGAGGCTGGCTTTGTGATGATTTTGCTAGCATTTGTAATAACAATGCAACCTAAACACAGCAGTTAAATAAGAGAGTAGTATTTTTGGAATACCCCGCTGTTCTAAAGTGCATTGGGAATATTAACATATTCCAGTAAATTAGTCTGCACTCATTATCATAAGCAATTACTTACTGTTTAGATGCTGCTGATATTAAATTGGCAAGCAATTTACAAGGATTAATACATAGCATAAAAAGCTTTTCAACATTCTAGCAGTAGAAAAGACAAATGTTTCTAGTAACACGGTTCCTTATATACAGATGTCTCTCTGTATATAAAAATTCTGTGCATAAAAAAAATTTCTGTATATAATAATTCTCTTCCTATCTAATATCTCTTCTTCAGCAACAAGTGGATAACTACCTGAGGCTCCCTGAGAAACTCTTTATAAACTTTGTTTTGATGCTGTGGAGTAAATCATAAATACCTCAGGCCAAATGTGACAGAAACATCTCATTCATGCTGAAAGAGAAAATGTTTTCATGCTCATTTTTGAAAATAATACTTTAGAAAAAATATCGATGTGAAGTTCAGTTCTTTGCTCTCAACGCTATTACCTGTTCCTGGTATAACACTGTCAGATGGCAAGGATGAATCAACACCCTTGTCCTCAAGGTACAGGTAGGAACAGAACAAGGTATGGAGAACCCGTCCTTCTTTTGGCAAGAACAACAACCTGAGCCTATTTCTCTTCAGTCCAAGCAAGTGGTAATCCCAAATGAATTCATTAGTCACCTCAAAATAAAAACCAAATGGGAAAAAACCCAGGCCTCCTTTTCTGAAAGACACTTAGTGAATGTTACAGAGACATTCCTAACAGGGTGTTCTGCTTCGCCACAGAAAAGGTGCAGATCGTGTAGCATGAGCCAAAGATAACCCAAAGTGCTTTGCAGGGAGTCTAAACCAATGGGAACGATTTGCTTTGTTACTTAGTCTACATCTTGGCCCCAAGTTTCAAGTGAATTAGGTCCCAGCTGAGAAACACAGCATATTTTTCTGGCTTACATGACACCATTCCTCATGTTGCTCCACACAAGAGTGGAGTCAGTAGCAGAGGGAGCCCAGAGCACGTCCAAGGAACGAAGTCAGATGTGGGGACTTGGAATAGGCTCTTGCTTCCCCTGAAGAATGAGCACCCAACAGTCCTATCTGCTAGCAAGTACCTCAAAGTTGTCCTTCTGGATACAGGATGGACATGCTAATCCTTATGCTCCCAGTACACCTAAATGGAATTTCAGACCCATGTTTCAGTCAGCAATACACTCACAGATCCTGAGCTGGCGGGATTAAGCATCTATTTGAATTGCAAGGTGCTGGTTGAGGGTATGAGACTGTAAACTACTTGCATGGGTATTGTGCCTACCTACCTGTTTATACCAAACTGCCTTTAATGCAACTGTGAATCTTAATGGGGACCTTGGGAATCCAGTATACCATAAACAAACCACAGAAGTTTAAGTAATTCCCAGAATACATTTCTAAAAATACAACTTGTGATCTCAGGTCTCAATCTTTCAAGCTATGTTTCAGTCTGGAACCAATTACTATAACCATCTTATCTAATAAAATACACAAGACTGTAATAAAACACTAATGCACCCTTAATTCTAGGAGCGCAATGGTCTCTGTCTGCCATGCTCAATTATGCACTCTTCTCTTATATGTTATTGGGTTGAAAATATCTTTGGTAAAAATAGGCATCATTTTTTAAAAATCTTTTAATCAGTTTTTAAACATATTTCACCCTATTCAAAGTCAAAGCACTTTCTGCACCTTTCTTGTTACTACCATTAAAACCATATATTTCTAATTTATTTTTTTTTTTTAAAAATCAAACTTTCCAATTAGCCTTGTGAAGTTAAACTGCATGACTTTTGGAGTTAAAACTGCTGTGTGCCTTGGTCTCTGAAACAAAGTAATGAAGTTCTCATCTGATTAGCAAACGCAATTTTTTATTCTTCTTGACCTTGAATAGAAAAAACATTCAGGCACTGTTTGTAATGAGAGGGCTTCAGATAAAGTGACATGCTCAGCGTAGGGCAGAGTCTCTGCGTATTTCCCCTTTTATCAATCCTTCATCCTCCCCTTCTTCTAATCCTAATCTGCAGGAGTTCTGACCAATTGTTTGGTTTCTAGCAATGTGGCAGAAACCACGAGCAGCTCTCAGAGCCACAGGCCAAGTCTCCAAATAATTCTTCCTCTTCTGCTTGAGGAAAAAAATACATGACCTTACAGCTGATGTTCAATATCAGCGTCCTTAAGCTACTAACTCCTTGTACACTAAAAGAGAAGGAATGGAAGCTTCAGATTACCTTTTGATAAATAAAAGAAGATGCATAACAGCGTACAAGGAAAAAGAAAAATTCACAAATCCCAAAAGAGGAAATTTCTACATTTTCTGGGTAAATCCAGACTCACCTATATCCGGAATCTTGCCTGTACATGAAATTTAGCCATAGGATTGTTAAACTAGAACTATAATGAAAAAGAGAAAACACAAGACTATTTCCTTAAATAGCAATTGCTATTAATTCCTATTAAACCCCACTGACATTTGTAGACCCAAACTTGACTTATTCATACCTGCATTATACAGAATCTTAGCAGTGATGAAAAATGTCATGTGTTTCATGAATAGGAATCCTCCCTAAAGCCTTGTAATCTTGCAATATAAAAAACTGAGGGAATCTGAACTTTCACTAAAAAATAAGTAGATGTTTAGAATTAACAGCTGAAACAAAAATTTGTGTATATGATCCCAAAATACCCCAAAGGCCCTTTAAAAAATAAGGAAGAACTCCTTATTTGCAAATGCACAAGGCATTTTTATGTTCCATAGCAGTTTGCTTTTCAACATCTCACAAACACGAACAATTGTCCTTACCATTTCCAATACAGAAATAACAGTACAATTAACAGGAAGGCCAGACCTGATTCTCTGCCACGTCACAAGATGATGTTGGGAACCGACGCTTTTTAACTCTCTTCAGCTGTTGTGTGACCTGGCTCCCTCAAAGCCTACATAAGAGCAGCTCTGTGCACAGATCAGGTGTGGGTTTAAGGGAAAGCAGAGGGTATACACATGCCATGAGTAAGGGAAAGGACACAGAAAAAGCTTCAGCTTAGAATCACACTGCATCTCTTCAACAGTAACGTCAACAGAACTGAATCCAGCACTTGGAAAAGAGTCACAAGAGGGCATGAGATTGACTTTCCCTCCCAAGACAGGACAGCGAAGGAAGAAAATGTGATGAAGAAATTCAAGTTACTCTGTCAGCCCCTTGGTGCTTATGCAAACATGTAGCACATCTTAAAAAGATGTTGGACCTAAAGTATCAGTCTTGCCCTAATTGTTGCATTGATGGGTGGAAAAGTCTGCTGTTTGTAACATTTTAGCTCAATCTGATAAACTTGACATAATTGCAAAGCACAACCAAATTACAAGCAAATCCTCTGAATGCATGTCAAACAAGCCTGGATTCCTCAAAGCCCAAACTACATTATCCCAGGTATATCATCACCTCTTTCCTAGGGTAACATTAGAGTCCAGGAGAGCTTGTGGTACACAGCTTCAGGAAGCTGATGCGGCTGAACTGGTGCTTCCTCCTCTGGAATAGCACAGATGACCCTACCAAGAGTTGTGGACTTACAATGCCACGGGACTGAACCCACAGCCCTGAAGAGCACTCTTCTCCTAGCACCCATTTCAAGGCACACCTCAATATTTTGTGGATGTTTCATCTGCTCAAGGGATTAAAATTCATTGTTTAAGACAAAAATTATAAAGAAAGAGTGAAAGTCACAAAAATGTAGATAAACAGAATCCATGAGGTATTGTAGTAATGCAAACACAACCGATTGTCAGCTTCTACAAAACACCACCTAATTAGAGCTGTTATCAAAATGAAGGTCATGTTAAATGGTACTAAGCACACCCTGTACTTACACTGATATTCATGTTAATGTTCATCAGAGTAATTCCTGTTTTGAAAGGGATGATTACTTAGTACCATTATCAGTCTCTGCCTCAATATATTATGCTGTCGCTAATATGCAGAAACCTCAACTTCAGAAAAAGATTCATTATCTCAAGTGCTGAGTCAGTGTGAGCTGTGTATCTCAGAGAAAATATAGGTTCTGCACACGCACACACAAAAAACAGAATGTTTGAGCAAGACACTGTGCCCCTAAGTCTTCCCTCCAGTTTAGGCGGTGACCTGGAACCTACATCAATAACTCAATTTATTAATTCTGGGCAGAATATAGTAAATTGCTTTCTGTAGCAATTTGTCCTGATGGAGGAGAGCTATTGAGGAACTTTCTTCTCCTTTAAAGAAGACACTTTATGTGCCACATCATGTGTAACAATCAATGGTTTCCCTTGCTTCTTTCAGTTGCTTTCCAAGTTGGCAGTCTTAAGAGAGCATTTTCAAAAGAAGCCAAATTGGTATGTTTTCCTTGTGTTCTTCTATGCAGTGTTTTGTATGGGTATAAAGTGCCATTTCATCTGAAAAGATACTCTGAACTATTATAGTTGGGGATTCTTTGCCTCACTGTATTTCATTTATTTATTTACACTCAAGACAGATAATAAAAGAACAAGCAGCCTGACCTTCGGACAACTCTCAGAAAGCCCAACTCTGCAACTACAACAACCAGCATGACCTTCTTCTCTACATTCAGCAGCTAACAATCACACACAATAAAAGCAAAGAAAGCAACCTGGCCTGTGTAGAAAACCGGACTCGGTCAGGTAACACAGTTTGTTCTGAAAGCACCCGGAGACGTATGCTTTGTGAACCCTTTCAGCCCATCTGGGACACACCAGCTGAATTTCAAAACTGTTCACAGCGACGACCTGCCAGCAGCAGCTGCCAGTTTTGCCAGAAAAGATTTAAATACATTTCTGTAGGTCTATCTCTGTCATCTCAGACTCGATCATCACGTATCATCTGTCTTTCTGTGGGCACCACAAACACCATGCTATTTGCTCCTCCATAATCCGTATCCAATTTGCACAGCTGGGTGTGCGCGGAGCTGGTAGGAAGGATTTGGGGGGCTCGGTTCCACGCACGGAGCCCTCAGACTCTGCAGTCTTTACCCAACGCACCACCGGCAGCCAGGGTAACGTGTTCACAACAGCACACTCCCCGCAGCAAGTGGGCTGCATTATAGGCCAAAGCTTCATTTCCAATAGATTTCAAACATACAGCAACCAGTTCAAGGTCAAGCTCATCAAAAGCACATATTGCAGCAGTGATGTACATGCTGGAAAGTAAAAGACATAACTGGATGTAAATTAAGAGAAAATCTGTAATGACTACTGATAATTATCTACCAATAATCCTCCACTCCAAGCAAAATACAAGCAGCATATGTCAGTCATGCTCAGAGAAACAGAAATAACCACCTATTTTCTGGCCCCTTTCTATACTGCATCAATAGTGGCTTGATTTTATTGGGAAAAATATATAGTGCAATATTCTATACCATGCAATATGCTATACCACAAAGAGGGCATGTTGTTGATTTTATTGATTCAGTTTTCACGCTACTGTAACCCTATTATTGTCAGCAGAGCAATTGGAAACTGCAAACAGATTCTAGACCGATAGATGCTGATATTTCTAATTTTCTAATGTACACAGCTAGCTTTATTTCTGTTTTTTCATTTGACTTTTCCTTTCTAATAAACCTACTGCTATGGGACACCTACTAAATGGTCTTCTATTAAAAAAGGGACAGCATTCAGTCCATTAGAGGCATTTATTAGTATTATTAGGATTTTACAACATGATAGCATAATGCATCCTTTGCCTGAAGTAAACATTCTTAAAGGAAAGTCCAGAGGGAGAGTAAAACTGAAGCATTTTTTAAAGCGGTGAATACTAATCAGATATATAGCTGGAGGAAAAAATAGTGTTACAACAGGAAGACAGAGCAAGTAGACCACATGGCAGGCATGATACCAAGGAATCAAAACATGACAGTAGCACATACTTTGGAAAGGAGTGTGGGGGAGAAGCAATCAAGGACAAACTGACAGGAGGAAAATATGACTATCACTAATAGGAGACGGAGAGGAAAATCAGAACAGAAAGGTGAACATTTGGGTACTTGCACTGAAATCAGCACACTGGGAAATGTAAGCCAGTGGTTTCACAACTGGAGAGTCCAGGCTGTGTTACAGCTCAGGAAGAGACTATCAGGGCTTCATGCTACCACTCACGTTGTAATGATTCATGCACTGGAGGATACATAGAGACTTAATCACCATACCTCTGCTATTCAAACAGGTCCAACCTTTTCTGTCATCTTCTAGATCTTTATTCTATGCTTTTTCTATGCTTGTACTGGTTTTGGTACTCTCAGATTCTTGCCCACAGAAATGTTAACTGAACTGGGGGCTTCTCTATAAATACTTGTTAATAATGCAGCTAGTCATTTATTGAGCACAAAAGGAGAACTGCAACATAAAGTGCACAATAACACTACCTGTTTGGATTATGTGAGATAATAGTCTCATAAATTGTGACTGTGGTAAAAGTGATCAACACTGACTCTTTCTTAATAGGCCTTTTACAAGGTCAGTAATAGAGGATTAGGAAAAAAATAGCCTCTATAGTGTCTACTTGTTTAGAAGTCAGGTTTCCCATTTAGTACATCACAAGGCAGATTTTGCAATGTCAAGGAACTTTGTTCATTACTTAAAAAAAAAAAAACCACAAAACCAAAAACCTCCCAAAGCCATACTGTACACATACACCAGTTTCTGAAGTATCACTAAATACAACTTATGAAATATTTTCATTTCTGCCTATTTGCATTTTATTAAGTTATTACGATTAAGGTAAAGGCATTCCAAGCAAAAGTATGGAGCCCAGGGATTGTCTTTTCTCACTAACACCTGAGTAAACTAGGAAAAACTCATCTGAGGACAACTGAGGCGAGGCAATATAACACTGAAATGAGAAGAGATTGGCTCTGGAGCTGTAAAAGTGGAAGTACCACTTGGAAGGGTTTGTACGTCTACGTGCTAGCCCCACGGAGTAGACACAGGTGCAACAGAGCGAAGCTGATACAAAGCTTCCCTCTCGAAGGGAAGGTGTGGAAACACATCCCCTAGAGTTGTATCTCTCTATATATTCATCCCATCTTTCCTCAACAGCTAACCGGTGATAGAAAGAACCCATTCCCAGAGATGCCTGACTGCCTGTGGCTACCTTAGGCACAATGACTGAAGTTTAGATGCTTGTTCTAGATGTGAGTCGCACTTTCTCCATTAATCACAGTGCTATTTACTGCTAGTTAAAAAGCATGCAAGAATACTACAACAAGTTCAGCTGCACGGGGAGAGGCTGATTTTCTGTGCTAACACAGGTGGGGGAGGCAGAATAGTTCAGAGGATGATACAGAGCAAAGCAGAAGTTCCCAAATTCTTGATAAAAAAATTCTAACAATTAAAAGGTGTGATAAATTATTATTTAGGCTTTGTTAACTGATCATCAGATCCAGATGGGCACTAAGAAGAGAGAAGCTGTAACAGGAGACACATGAAAGATTTGCTTTGCACCAGCCCAGAGCTTGTACAGTATGAATTTTGTAACTTTGAATCTTTAACCAAGGATTAGTTCTTTCAAAGCAGCTTGTAAAATTCAGTAGCTCTGATTCATTTGTGAGCTTTTTTCCTTTCCTTTCAGTCCATACATAGGCAATAGACAGCACAATAAGCGTGCTGCTAATCAGTCTCATCCTCCAACCACATCAATCGGATTTCTAGCAATCCATTTTTACCTAACCTAAATCACTGCATCCACAAAAAAAGCCAGAAGATAAATATTTGAGGAGGAGTAAGGTGGTATATGAGACTTCCTCCAAGACTTGAGGGAAGTCCGGAATAAATGCCCACAGGACAATAACAGGCAGAAAAAAACTGGCTGGTAAACAAACAAATAAAAAAGGACTCAACAAAAATGTCTTCGGGTAGTAAAAGCAAATTATCCTATTGCCCCAATTTCAAAGAAGATAGAATGTCACTAGAGAGACCTTTCCATTGAGCACAACCCTATTAAAATCAATGACAACTATTATTTAAGGAGAATCAAGCTCTCTGTTCCCTAAATGGGAGAATGGCGCATGATGCAATGTGCGCATAAGAAAACAGAAAACAGCAGCTACCTCTAGGCATCAAAGTGTTCCATTTAGGACTGTAGGTTTCCTAAACAGCCCAAAGACGCAACTTCACTTTACACGGAAGATTATTCAGAACATCTAAATTTGGAATCTAAATCTGTCCAGCAAATATATAGGGGACTCCAAAGCCCTGAATTAGACCTATAATTTAGAGATCCAAAGTTAGGACAGAGAGAGTATTGTCAAGATATCCATAGACCCAGTGGCACTGTCCCAAGAGTGAAAGGTGTAATTGTCATGGAAAAGCATGGGTGCTCTACTTTCATGATCTTCCTTATTCCTATAATCAGGAGATTATAATTTTCACGTAACACATTAGGAATTAAATGTCCACCTGCATGTTAAGGAGGACTAATAAAGTCTGTTTGGTTTGGTTGTTTGGGGGTTTTTTTTAAATAATAAGGATGAAACATTTTCACCAGCAGCAGTTAGCGTCCAATTTAAGTACATCACTGAACTGTCTTGCTCTTTGCAGTTGCATAAGCAATCCAACAGCAGTGATGAATGACTGCAGATGAGTAGGTACATTAAACCTACACAGTCAGTGCCTTCTGACTTGCTGCTGTTGTATATATTTACTACAAACAGAAACGAAAAAATCAGGAGAAGAGCCTCTGGGAGAAACAAAAAATGGCAGAAGTGCAGCATGAGAGAAGGTGTGTTACGCTGCATCAGTGTGTACCACAACCAGAAGCAAAGAGAAATCCAGTACAACCTGAGAACAGAAAAGGGAAGGGGGGACCTGAAGGCATTCCTTGGAACAGTATGTAAAGCAAAGTTAATTACTGTGAGAAGAAAGAAAGGAAGGGAGAGAGACAGAGAGAAAGAGAGAAAGAGGGAAAGAGAGAGAAGGAAAGAAGGAAAGACTATTTCAAAGCCTAACAAGATACATTGGACACTATCTGTGGGATATTACAGGATACAAGTATTGAACAAGGCATCAAGAGTGAGGATTCTGAATTACCAAACAAAAAAATCAGAGAATAGTAACAACTGATTAAATTAAGCAAGTGGAATAAGTGCAGGGGAAGCACTGGAAAGCATGGAAAGTAAAAGAGGAAAGAAGAAAAAAAGTTGTTAACCAGCAAGATGAAAGACAGATAGACAGATAGATAGAAGTAAAAAAATAAAAGGAGGATAGAAACTGTATCTATGGCAACACCGAGACAGAAATTAGTAGACATTTTTTCTGCATTTGAAGTCTGAAGGTTGGAAGGAAATCAAGCCAAGTTGCCAGCTATTTTTCTGTGGTCTGCACTGTAGAAAACATGTCAGGAGACAGAAAAGAGAGTATCAATCAGGTCAGAAGAAGGGAAATAGAACATCCTTCTTGCTTTCCTAATGAGCTTCACTTTTTAGTCCTTGTTTTCTAAACAAAAGATGAATAATTTTTTTTCAATAAAATTCTTTTTTTTTCCTAAGAAAGACATCTGGCTGGATTTGGGAGAATCAATTTGATTTAAAAAAAAATAGGTTTTGTATGAAATGGTATCAATCTTATTTTAAAAAAACCATGTAATTAATCTAAAGTAAAGAATATAAACGGCTGTTTTCCTTGATTGCCTTTTCTCACAAAATAAACATCAGAATCAAACATTTTTATTTTCACCCTGTCAAATTTGGTCTTTATATATATTCTCAAAACTTGTTAGCTACATAGGCATAATTACTAACATAATTTGTAATCACTTAGAAAATGCCACAATATTTTCCAGTGGCGTTTTGTTTCACTAATGTGTTGCGCAGCTCCTATTTCTGGTTTTCTCTGACTGGTTATCCTTTCTATTTCAGAAACAAAGCTTGATTTTCCCTTGCGTCGTCCTTTGTTCAGCCATTTATACACGAGCAAGTGGGTGTGACGCGCTGGCAGATGTGTCACACTATGTTACACTGCTTCTAACAACTACACAAGGAGGAAGGCACTGCATACTTAACCTCACCACTTCTGTTTTATCAATTAGACAGTAATGCTCCAGACTTATTTATTGCACTGTTTAGCCAAAGAAACAGACTTGGAAGCTGACTGTCAAGCATATATGTTAATAGAACTCTGTAAGAGGATTTTCAATCTATGCATTGGGGGGGGGGAGGGGGAATCCGGTTGAACTGAAGCAGAAAAATGTTGGTGCAAAATGTTGGTGAACTGAGAATATGAAAAACATAATTTGAGACAAAAGAAAAAAAAAATCATATCCCAAGCTTCAAAAACTCTTGATTTATATCTTAAGCATCAGTATTATTTTAACACGTTGCTGAAAGAAGTTTCATAAAATGACTGTTTAAATTCTAAAATTAAGTACTTCTTCACTCAGAGAACATTATCCAAAAGAACAATCTGACAGAAGCGAACCGAAACTTCCCTGCATGATGAAGTACATCTCATGCCCATACCCTGTGCATAAATTACATTCCTGGGTACATCAAGAGATCCCATACCGGATAATTCTGCGCTCCATTGTTCAAAGTGCTCTTCCCCACTTCAGCTAACAAATGTGCATCTAATGCAGCATTGCCTCAGATTGTGCTGACAGAGCTGCTGATTCGAGAGTTCAGGAGTCACAGCCTTTCCGGTACAGAATTTTTAAATCTACAAATAGTACCCCAAAAAATTTTCTCAGATGCTGCATATATAGAGAAGATGTGTTAAAACTCTACTTTGAGAAACTTATATCAACACTCTGGTGCAATAATTCCAAATGCCAATGTTTCAAATTAGTCTGTTATTTTAACTGAGAAACCTCTCTAAAAACCTTCTATAAATAGTAAATTCTACAATAGAGAAGTCTTGAGCACTTTGTGCACATAAACTAAAAATCATCAGAGATATAGATCATAGGATTTTACACCTTGAAAAGAGAAAGTTGAAATAAAATTGGGAATATAAGGACAGTCAGGATAAAATTTACAGCTATTTGAAAGAAGGTAACAAAAATAAAAAGAAATCAAGATTTTTTTGAAAGCAATTAATAACTTATATGAAATTCTGGGTATATAGAATGTATCCCCATAGAAGACACTGGAAATTATTTCTTCTGACTATAGAAAATAATGTGGCTCATATACAGTTATTCTTGGCTCCAAAAAAAAAGAGAACAAAGGAAGGAATTAAGAAATTACTGCTCAACAATATCGAGAAACCATATGGTAGGAGAAACTATTATCCTGTGATAATAGTCATGCCTGTACATAATATCAGCCTAGGCATTATATACATCTTCAAAATAGAGACTGAACAGAATTTAAAGCCACTGTGAATGTTTTGAGAGGTGCTGCTAAAGCAAAGCATCACACATCCCTCCTTGGGAGAACCTGTCGTGTGCTTAGGTCTTGCCCTGGTCCACATCGCTACAAGCCCCTGGCTGTGGTCAACACGTGTCGGCTGATGCATGCTGAAGAAGCTGAACCAGAGTAGCGACCAGCTGGTGAGCCTTCATCATTCATAAATCTGCAGAGGTGGCTTCGGTGACACGTTCAGGTTCAAAAGACACCTCCAAACCCTGGAATGTATCGTTGTATGGAGCCTATGCTCTGCTCGCCATGTAACACAGATTTGAATCATCATCGTGCTTATGATTGGACTATGACTAATGTATTCTACTGCTCTTGTTAAACACAAATCTTGAAGAAAAAAATCATTCAAACTGAGTATTGCACATCATTTTCCCATAACCATGTAGAGCAGCTGTTTCAGACTAGAACTATAAAAAGGATTTGAGCAATTCTTACTTCTATCGCACAATAGAGGATGCATACATCACCAAAGTAAGAGAAACTCTGTCTCAAACTGTACCCTGACATACATTTGTTGTGCTATATAAAGTTTATGCAACAATTGCTGCAATGATACCCAGTACGATGAGCGGCTTAAAGCTTCTGCTTCTGTTCTGAATAATTTATCACATGCTTAGCTGTATTTTAGAGATCTCTTTTCATAAGCTCATATTACAGCACTAAGGGCCATACTGTGACTTCCCCATGCTCACACTGATGAACCATTATTCATACAACTAACCCTACTGTGATAAAACTGAAGTGCAGCTATAAATACAGGGCAGTAAATTGAGATCAGAATTTCCGATATTTTTCTAGGCATCTATCATTCTCCAACAAATATGAATGAACAATTTGTTTGGTTATTTTCGCACGAGGGATCTCTTCCTCACTCATGTCACTTATGAAGTTTAAAAAGCTGCATTTTAACAGATTTGAGTCACTTGTATTGAACAATCTCCCTTTTAAAATCAATATTCTCCAAGCAGGTTAGCTCAACAGGCGACTTCTAGTTCTTGACTAAATGCTTTTGCTATGTGAAAGAGGCAAACATCAGCATGTAGAGGAACTCGGAGAGGAGCTGCTACTCATTTGCAGTACCTCCAGGTAGCAGGACACTAGTTCTGCTTCAGCCTAGCTTACGTTCAAGTGGTGTTAACTTCGGAATGTGGGGTTTTTTGCTATTTTTCTTAAATAGAGCTACTTCAGTTAGCGTGCAGAAAGAATCCAGAGACTGGGACAGCAGGCATCTACAATCTTAAAAAATAAGGATCTCCATAATCAAAACTGCAAGCATTATTTCCCTGCTGGTTTTGTATGGGGTAACATTAAACCCAGAATATTAAAAGAAATATTCGACCTGACTGCAGAGCACCAACATTGCTATCCGGATCCAGGATTGTAATGGTTCCTAGGGAGCTGTTACAGCCTAACTAGTCAATGATCCCTAAACTAAGAAGGATTTACATGAGTAATCTAACAACTCTGAAAAGGTTGTTATAGTCTACCAAATCACAGTTCCAGCACAACCTCAGAGACAGAAACGGCTCCTGTGGAGTACCTCCCATTACTGCAGTGTATAATTGCTATTACGAAATTAGTGTACGTAACAACACACTAATTGATCAGTGAACTATAAAGGTAAATATTATGTCTCTCTGAATCTTCTCTGTGTCCTATATATGTATAATTACATTCAGTAGTTCGACATGTTGCTGTATTGCCTTTTCAGTAGGAAATGACACATCTATGTGATTTTTTAAATAAAAGAAAGATAGAAACTGCTTTTCAGGGCACTGAGCTCTACACAAGCAGAAATGCAAATTTGAACACTTTTTTTCATTAAATCACTGCAAAGAGGAACTTCAGGTCAGGATGAATTCAACTACGTCAAGCAACAGTCTTCACTTCTTCAGTTACAAGAGATTTTTGACCNAAAAAAAAAAAAAAAGAGCGCTCTGCTCTTGATATAGCAGCACAATACCACTATTTTTAATAACATTTAGAATAACTTCAGTGACAACAGTGTTTGTTACCCATGGAAATAAATTAATCATTGTGCACAGGACTGGCGTGTGGTTTAAGCCTTTCTCTGATCACTCAAAGCTTCTTAAAGAAACACTGATTTGCACTGGTTTTTTGTTTGGATTAACTTCACCTCATTTTAATTCATAAGTGGATGGGCGAGATAAAATTCTGTCATTCTGGCTCACATACGTGATAAAATAGAGGAGAGTGCAGCAGGTGGGAGACAGCCACTTCCACTGCCACCTCCTAGTCTTTTCCCATGTGGGTTGCAGAGAGAAGACTGTTCAGAAGTGAGTTAAATCAGACCAGCATCCCATTATTCACTGAGGCAATACATTGTCATTCGTGTCACAACAGTAGCAGGGAACAGAAAAGCTTCGCTACATTTAATACTGCCAAGTACAATCACCCAAATGACTGACAACAATTCCGGAGAACTGACAATCAGTGTAATTTTCCTATTTCAACCATCATAAAAATAGACCTTCAGCTTCTAAAATGTTCATCTTGATGTTTTTTGAACAAGTTGTTGCAAAGACGATTTACCCTGGACACATCCACATGGTACTTTTCCCTCTTCTCAGTGTTGACAAAGATCAATGCAGTATAATAATCTCTTTTTTTAAACTTCTTTGGCAATTTCAGATTCCTAGTGCAAAATGCAATCCTGAAACCAAGCTAAGGGAATCAACTTGTTCAAGCCAACCTGCTTTCTTGGACTTACAGATAACCCATAACAGTGCAACTTACTGCCAGAAGACTGTATTCCACATACATTATTACATATGGTTTCAGTGTTTTATCAATCTAATTTGAAGTAAACCCACATTTATTTAATGTTGATAGATAGGGTGAGAAGAACTAAAATCCACTAAATACATATTTTTTTTCTTTGAGTTACCATATTTTTTTACTGATGTTTCAGTAATCCAGTACAAGAAAGATGTATTTTCCATATTGTACACTGCTAATTTTCCTAGCTATAAATGAACTGGTACTCATAATAATGAAACTGTAGATTATGGAAAAAGGTCCTGCACATGGGTCAGGNAAGAAGTGATAGGACAAGGGGTGATGGCTTTAAGCAGAAAGAAGGTAGATTTAGATTAGCTATAAAGAGAAAATTCTTGCCTGTGAGGGTGGTGAGGCACTGGAACAGGTTGCCCAGAGGAGTTGTGGATGTCCCCTCCCTGGAAGTGTTCAAGGCCAGGTTGGATGAGGCTTTGGGCCCAGGGTGTCCCTGCCCATGGCAGGGCAGTTGGGACTAAATGGTCTTTGAGGTCCCTTCCAACCCAAACCATTCGGTGATTCTATGATTCTATGAATCTATAAAGTAAAATAAGCTAAAAGATGGAATTGGGCTCATGAAGAAAAATTTTCACTAAGATGACCCTCAAAGGTTGTACTGCGGGTTTTGTGATAAACAGAGGGGGAAAATAGAGATACAGAGGGAGGTCTGTCGGCTGTCTTCAACACATATGTAATGATCTATAAAGTATGGGGTTTGTTCTGGATTTAACCCTCCTTCCTCCAAGTTTCATAACTATCTGTAGTTCTGTAAAGAAGAAAATACTGAAAATTTTATTTGTCATAACAGTACCTGAAAATGTTTTTGCCTAATTAGTTCACTCCCAGATATTGCACATATAGGGGTTTTTTTTGTCTCTTAAATGCTTGATGATTCCAAAAGACATTTTGGCCAGTTTTCATTTGAAGAGTCAAGCTTAGTTAGTTTTATTTTGGTTGAGACTAATGGAAAAATACGAGGAAGAGCAAAAAGGTCAAAGCAAATTGCAGAAGTATTTCTCTTGCGTGACCATTTAAGGACATGTTAAGAGAGACAACCAAAAGAAAGGGAATAATTTTCCTAAAGGCTAATGGAAATCACAACACTTGCAACAGAGCATTCGCTTTCTCCTCTCAGGCTGGGCTTAGTAGGGAAAGAAAATGTGTTAATAAGTGCCATTATAAGTACCTTCAAGGCTTTGACTAGCACAAAAAGATGTATGGAACACAATTTATGAAGGATGTTCTGACTGACTTCTGTCTCGTGGGATCCTTAGTTTGAAATCTTTAAAGGTTATTCCACAGTGAATGCAAAAATAACTGGGAAGGGTGACACTAGACCAACACGTGCTAAACTGGCAGGTGACCACCAAATTAGATTACTTCCAGTAGTTCAGTCATTTCTAACATCTTTGTTAAGGCCAAACCTTGCCAAAGCCAAGTGGACTATAAGAGCTCTAGGAAGTGTGAGTAAATATTCCTAAATATCTATGGGCTATACTTCACATTACAAGTTAGTGTATGTTTGCAAGTGATTCAGTGAGCATAGGACCTCAACTCCTGGTCTTTTCTTTGTCTAAGGCAAAATATGTCAAATGAAGTTAACAAGAATTTAAAAAAGAAGAAGAAGAAAAAAAAAAAACCAAAACCGCTGAGATTCAATCCCCAGTGCTTGCATTTCCTCATTTGGTATTGACAGCAATATGTCCATAGCAAAGACCATGATCATGGGCCACCATATCATTCCGCCAGGCACTGTACAAACACAGGGGAAAACAAAGCAGGCATCACCCAGAAAACTTACAAATCAAATTTATGGAAAGTGTGATGGTCATGAAAAAGCCTGACCTTCTCTATGGAAATGCTCACTTGCTATAAGACTTTCAAATGTAACTTCAGAATTTTGAAAATATCTTCTAAATCTCCTTGCAAGAGTTTATTTTGCTCTTTCTAATAAAACATTTTCTTTCCCAATGTTTTCTTCTTTTCTTGTCTGACACATATGTAATATGACAAATACAGCTAGGCTTTGCTACATTAATGATTTAAATAAAATGAGAAAGAACTCAAAGTCCTAAACAAACATAAACAATAAAACATGAGGGAAAATAACAATATTTGGGCTTTTGTTCAATTTACTCCCACAAATATCTGTGTAAGATATCTATAAAAATGATGCATATTCAACTATCTAAAAGATAACTTTTGGGAAGGGGGATTGAACTAGATGATCTTCAGAGGTCCCTTCCAATCTCAGCTATACCACAAACTTTTGGAAAGAGGGAGACGAAGGAAAAAGCTAGGTGCTCACTCAGTTTATTTTCTAATAAAGTAGGTGCGAAGAGAAGCTAATGCAAAGTATTAGCTAAAAGAACAATACCACCCACCATTATTTGATGCGGTTTTACACTGCAAAGATGCTGTTTAATGTCCTGTACAAGTGATATGGGTTGCAAAATTATTTCCTTCTGAAAGAAGGAAATCAAATGCCACTGTAATCTGGTTCTTCTCAGATTTGATTGTAATCAGGGTATAGGTTGCTTTGCACCTTTCTGACTGTGCTAGTCGAGGTACCATACCAAGCCGGCAGACACATGAACTGTCCACGGTTCTCGAGAACACAGAATAGTATAAGACAAGAATATTCCAGAACTGTATGATAAAAAGAATGAAAAACAAATTCTGGGAAAGTAACAGAGGGCAACATGATCCTGCTCAGAAGGATTCACTAATCTTTCATGTAATATTTCCTTCATTTTTCCAGGAATGCGTGTTGCCCTGAGACAACTAAATCATCACTGTAAGTTGCAGCATTTTGCTCTTCCTTGGATACATGGCACCAACAACTGAAGCAGTACAAAAAAAGTCTTCGATTTTGCATAATCTTGGGGTTTGCAGCTCCATACCAATTGCAAAATCAGCAGTGAGCCATATATAACTGAATCAGACAGTCTAAGAAGGTAGTTGGAAAAATTGGGAAAAGGACTGATTTCCGTTTGCATTTTTATTTTAAATTTTTATTATTAACAATCCTATTCTTATGGCACCTAATACAATTTCCTTTTGCTAGATGCTGTACAAAAATAAAAATAAATGACAGCTCTTACCTCAGTTTATATGCCTAAGGGAAATGCAATTTGCCTTTTGCACATACTCACACGAGACCTGTATTAACTAGAAGCTGAAGCTATATGAATGAAGATAAAATTTAACTCAGGATTTGAATCCCAACATTTTCAACTATGCAGAAAGTATTGTAATTCAAATTCAGACTTTTTTTAATAGCACGCTCAAATCCTTAAAGTGTGTATCACTGCAGTTTCACTCTACTACACTATTTGAGGATCTATTCCATGTCTTTACTTAGCTGTGCTTACCCTAAAGCAAGGGGCAAGAATATCTTCTTACATCCTTAAAAGATGCCTATGGTGCCTTACTCCTGGCTTTTAAGTCTTAAAGTACAGGCAGAGAAAGATCGATAGGGTATGATGACAACTTATCAAAAGCACAATCCAAGCAATCAAAAACAACTCCGTGGCAGTAGTGACCTTGGAACTCATATGCTTATTTAAGTTCGTTATGGGTGTTTGTTATTAATGCAAATGGCAAACTCATTGTTTACAATTTTAACTGGATGTATAGGAATCTCCCAGCTGGCAGAATAAAAAAGTCTTACTGTGTCTTTTCGTACCATATTTGGTCTAAAACTCTACAGAAAAGTGTTATAGTGACACCAGTGACTATATTACATTCTTCTACCATGCTGCTAACAACATAGGTACTCTAAAGCTTGAAAAACATTGCTTCCTACAGAGCTGCCCAGATAGTTACATTTTTACCAGTAAAGACAGAAGCAAGATTAGAAATTACAATTCTCTTCAGGTTTTTACATATCTTCTCTGAAAGTATTGCTTACATTTTTTTACATCAGCATAAAGATTCCCTGAAATAATGTTGCTGCGATATTTTGATCTAAATCAGTAAAGACTGGGTTTTTTTTTTCCTGTAATGACACTGTAGAATATGGAATCACACACAGTGCCTGGATATTATCTAGCCTTACCTTTTCCTGTAAGATTAAATTCAGCATAGATGGCAAGAATGGAAGGTGCGGGCCTTTCACTTCACATTTATGTCTTAGAACTAGACTTTAGAATACTGTATTTATTAGATAACGTGTGTTTCTTCATGTTTTTAACGCTCCTGCCACTTGTTTTTTTATAAAAAGGATAATTCCAGAATAAGAGAAGAATCCTACTCGAGCAACTCCTAACCAAGCTTCTCAATGTAGAACATGGATGCAGGATGCACCCCAAGTGTGAGAGCTGGGACAAGAGCGATACTTGAGTAGAAGCAGCAAAAAAGAGATATAGCCAAGGCTTTTCTAGCCTTCACAGTCATCAGTTGCAACTGAAGTCTGCACTTTATTGCCTTGCTGGGAAGAGAAAGATAATGTGTGAATCACTCCTGTTGCATGGCATTTCAGGAGTGATCCAGTGGGGAAGCGAAAGGAAGTAAGGAATTATCGTCTTGGAAAAAATCCTGCCAGTCAGTCCGATAGAAGATGTACAGAAAATTCATTCCAGCATTTTGGGGGATTTTCAGCCTTGCATGATGTCAGTGACATTTTTCATTTTTATTTGGAGGCTGATTTGTTACCAGGCTCTGACTCAAGCAGCACTGGACGCGATGACGTTTAGGATTCCCCGGTGCAGTTCAGTGCTCAGCCAGCCGGTGGATTGCACGCCAGCTGGCACTCACTGTCCTCCAGCTTTTGCTGCAGTGACATTCAGGCAGACACTTTCCTCATTGTCACCATAGGTCACCACGCTTTACACTTACAACAACATCACACTGTCCTACAAACGCAGTGAGTAATACGCAGTCCTTGTTCTACTGACTGAATCATTGTCTCCCAAAGGATTTAGGGTAAATTCTAAGCATATTTCATGTAAATCCAGAGCAGTTCAAGTACTGTCCTCTCCAATAATTTAAAGTATTTATTCTTGTCCTGGCAGATTCTTTTCACAAGAAATCAAAATTTTGAAACTATGATACAACAGGAAATAGAAGAGCTGTTTGAGAAGCTCTAGCTATAATTTCAGTCTCACTTTCAGATAGTCTTGTTGACATCACATATTCTAAACGAGACTATCTAGAACATAGAAGGTTTTATTTCTTTCTAAAGTAGACATTGAAAAGAAAAATCATATGCAAAAATCTAGAAGACATGTAGCATAGATAAAGTTTGTGAAAATAGGTATGCATATCATTATGGTTGTATTATGGTGGGTTTTTTTCCCCTGATCTGCCTAAACTTACAATAGTCACTCTCAAACCCAGGTTATGTACTTATTCAAGTTCAAAAATGTAACATTTGTTGTTTCTGTTCCACACATGGGGCATAACACCATGAAGCCAACTAAGCCACTTAGGTTTGCACAAAAAAAAAAGCTCTTATTCGATGCCGAAGTGTTATGCAAGGAAATGAAGAATTTTTTCATGATTAAGAGCACTTGGCAAGGACTCAGTTTGAATTTGCTACAGTTTGAATGTCCATTTGCTTCAATCTAGAATTTAGGGAAATAATTACATTTCTTTGTATTCCACTTCTCAATGTCTACAAAGAACGCAATAATAAGTCCAAATTCCAGGCAAAATATTATGCCATCAGAACCTGACAGAGACGCATGCTGGGAGTGTTTTTTAATAAATAGTCCATTCATATTAAATTTAAGAAAATATACAGCGTTGGGGCTGTTGCTGAGAATTTGAGTCAATTTAATGAGTAATGTCAGTCAGAAAAAAAAGATTGTTGATTTTGTTGGGTTGCAAGAGTTGAGAAAGGTTAAGGAAAAAATTTCAAACTGAATATGAAACACTTCATCTTGATGTGAGCAAAATGTTACACTGACACCAAACATATTTGGTCTAATTAGTCATTCCAACAATTGCTGTTCCGTTTAATGAAAATAACTTCCCTCCTTTCCTCGTGTCCCTCCCACTTCTTCAGTTCTATCATGCCAGTGAGCACATAAGTACTTCTGAATAAAAAAAAAAAATCATAAAGAATTTTCAGATCACCATTAGGAACCCATACTATTGTCCAGGGGAAATATTCAGAATAAATCTAAACTATTCTGATGCTAAAAATACAATTGAGAAGCTAAAAAAAATGTCAAAATACTGAATTCCTCAGGATGCAGACAAACACAACAAAGACACTGCTGCCATATAAAAAGCCAAGTGACACTGCAGACAAATTTATGTCAGGCAAATAACACTTTTCTTTCCATATGCATGCATGTATGTGAAAGACAGAAATTACAGGTAGAGATACGCAGGTACACCACTGATATTGATTTCCAATAGAATCAAGTCATTTGAAATGAGCAGACAGGAAGGACATAAATCAGTACATTTCACAATCAGTTAATCCTTAGTAAATTCATTAATTTTTAAAAAGGAAAAGAAGAAAATCCATAATTATGAATCTCAAATGGCAGTGGTGTTTCCTGAACAAACCAGTTATTGTTAGCACTTACCACGCTGAGAGGCCATTAGAAATTAATTTTTAAATGAAAAAAATAGCAGGCAGCTTTGCAAGATGACTGAACAAGATCATTTCTAACACAAACAGAATGTTTCCCATATTCGTTCCAATAAAGTAACAGCTTTTCTCCTGCCTGTTTCAGATTTTCAAAGAGCAGGATGAAATTTTCTGCATACAAAGTACTGGCATTTTGATGAGGCAATGGGAAATTTAAATTTACCCAGTAGACTGCTCAAAAATGAATACCCTGTCCTCCACTTTTTTCTTAATTAAACATTCAAGTTGCACTTAATCGCTAAGTTTGCCCAAAGTATAATAAACAATTGAAGAAGCCATTGAGTACCAGGTAACAAATACATTATTTAGCATGATATGACAAGAAATTACTGGCCCAATTAGTGACACAGATTCTTTAGTGCAAGGGGGAAAAAAAAAAAAAAGGATCCCTAACGAAAATAAGATGCTCTGCAAAGCCGAAACACCATCTATGCATCGTAGGCTTTGAAGCCTAAGAATGCCTCCTGGGAAAACTGAAAATAATGCACTAAGCAAGTTACAGGGTAAAGCCATTTACTTTGTGTGACATTTTTTAGCTGTATATTGCAAGGGTGTATTAGGAAGAAACAGTATTATCGGCTGTCCAGGGAGAGAGTTGTTTGAAAAAGTTAGAAAAGATTGCAGGGGTTATAATGCAAACTACGCGTTTTCCCATAAGATGTTGTTACGAGTGTGAGTAACCTCTTGGTTGACAAAGGCAGGCTCTTACAGACAGATAGGTGGCATAACACATTCACCATCACTGCTGTCCCTTATCCACTCTGCAGAATCAAAGGGGACTTTGAGGGACACTCTCCTGTGATGTGCTGAGTGTATCCGACATCCAGGAACGTCTCTGGCAGTTAAAAGCATCTGTCTCTTCCCAAAAGACAGCCAGCACCTCACAGCATCAGACTCAAAGGGAAAGTGTTAAAGATCCCATAAAAAAAGAAAAAAAAGAAAGTTTACTTGAAAGGAAAGTATGGCTGGAAGGTCCATGAGCTACAAATCAGAGCAATTAAATTCAGTAGCAATGTTTCTCTCACTTAAAAGGAAATTGCAAGAACTACACTCTCTTGAACGGCAGTTTTGCTGCTGTGGTGTAAAGTTTTAAATGGGTTTCACAGTCAGCTTTTTAAAGATATTGCTGTGTGCATTAAAATCCACAAAATATATAACTCTAGTTTTCCCCCAGATCTGAGTATTTATAAGGTCTCTCTTTATGGCAACTCTTTTCTGGCCTAAGAACAGGGAATAGTAAATCAGCTGCCTCGGATTATCTCCAGTCTTTTGTGAAACCACTTGAGGCATATTTCTATGGGTTGGAATTCAGCCACTAATAAGGACAAAGTAAATGAGGACAGAACTTGCCTCCTCAAATCACACAGGGAATCAGTACCAAATTCTAGTACATCCTCAGACTGTCACCTTCACAGTGCAGAAAAGCCCTTTAATGCAGGAAGCTGCCTGAGCGGAATTTCTTGGTAACTGGATTTAAGAAGAATTATTCTTCTGATGAGCAAAACCCAATCCCGTGTGCTACTCTGGATGGATCTCCAGTTGTGACAGATCTGCAAGACGCAAGTGTCAAAGAACCTGCCAGGCTGAACCCAAGGATATTTCTGCAAGACGCCAAACTTGTAAACTCGATTTGAAGTTTGCTTCACAAGCTTTACCTCCCCTCCAGTTCCTCTTTCAAGCTTCCTGTCCAGAAAGAGGCAGAAGAAAACAAGAAAAGCTCTGGAAGTCCCTTTTGTTGCACCAGGCTACCACTGCACTTTACTACTCTTGCCCAGAGCGTGAGTCTGCTAATTTTGAAACATATTCCTCAAAACCACAGTGTTTAGAAGACAAGTTGGGGAAAAAAAAATCTGCTTATGAGCTCACCTGCATTTATTTTACATCAGTATAATTTCACTGACTAGACAGGTATGACAAAAGATTCATTTCAGAAGAAAATTTCTTTCTAGTTCTTGTTTTGTTTCCTAAAGGCCTAATTCTGTATAATTGTTTATAGCACTTCGTTTTAAGGAATCCATCATAACATCAGCCTCTGAGTGCAGGTAATTAAATCCATATATCAATTTACTCTGACTACGTGAAGAAAGGAAAACTACCCATCCCACTGCCTAACTCAGCAGTAGCGGGAAAGCACACTAACACCTTGAGTTCGAACACAAAACTAAAACCACATCTGTAAATTATCCTGTTAACACAGATCATCCTTCTCGTAACTCAAGCAAAGAGCATACAAAGCAAACATGTAATGCACAATGTAAACACACCACATGTACACAATAACAATGAGACCTCGCTGGCACAGAAAGCATTCAAAACGTGCCGAGAAAACTTAAAATGTTTCACTAGTCAGGCTTTGTAAAGGAAACAAGCCCCCACACAGAAATTTTCTTTGGGGATAAATGACCAGCTATGGCTAACGGCATTCGACCTCCCCCACAGACCACCACTTTTCTCCTGTCATTAATCACAAGGGCAAGAAATCGGGGGAAGAGGGGGAAGCCTTCACATATTCGCATAAGTGAAGAGAAAACTGTAGGAAACTTTTAATTTTACATGATCAAACAGCTACACAGAGAGAACTGGGAAACCTGTGCATGTTCCACTGAATTTTTAGGGAATATATTCTTCTTTATTTTAAAGTCAGCTAACTAGAATAAGATGAAAAAATAGATTCATGTCTGTTATTCTCCATTCATTTTCTACATATACCTACATGCTTCATGGATGTCTGCTCATTTCAAACTGATGCATCAAAGTCAGAGGTATAGTGCGCAGAGTTTTCACTTGGTTTGGTTGACACATCTGCCTCATACTTAGTTGCAAAGTGGAGACCATTTCAGATTTGTAAGAAACTTAATTTTTCTTTTCCTATGAATATATGTTTTGCGCAAACAAGAGTCCAAATACCTTGACTTGTAAAATGCCTTGAGCGGTAACACTCAGCTGACCCAAGCCATCACGGTATTTTATGTCGCCTTTGTGTCAAGGCAGAAAGAATGTCCCTACACACACAAGTTAAGTAATTCATAAATCTTAAAGAAGGTTGCACGTATTTGGGTTTCTATTTATTGTCAAGAATTGTCTGTCAAGGTTATCTGCACAGGATTTCTGAAAATCAAAGCAAAAGACAGCAATCCCTGTTATCCTTCTCCTGGAGGTGCCACACTCTTATGTACAACACTTCTAAGTGAAGTGATTTTGCTGCATCAAATTTACAAACTACAAGTAAATTGTAAATTTGGTTATATATCTGGTTACATATCTGTATTATAAAAAATCCTGGGAAAACACATAGTTAATTTCGAAATGGGATCATTAATACAGTATACTGAATTGATTTGCATTTGAATTTACAAAAAAGGATATATCAGCAAGTGTATTTGTAGCTATCTTATTGCTTGCTATTTAAAACAATTGCTAGAACTGCTAGAATGTTATTCTTAACTTCTTCAGATGTTTTCATAACATATATGACTTCTTTATGCACAAAAGTACATTCCCCACTTTTGAAGGCAGGACCAATAGTTCAACCTGAGAGACCTACACTTAACCATATTCACTATCATCTCAGAGAGCACAGCCTCTAAAACTTACTGTTAAAATGCTTAAACTGTTATACAGTTTACACCTGCCACTTGCTAACAGGTGAAACATAGATATAATATATTGTATATTGGCCAGAAAACATGCCTCAGATTTAGTGGTAACTACTGTACCACTACTAATAATAGTCATTGCTACAGAAAAGTGAATGAATAATTGCCTTTCGTTCCTATTTTGCATGCAGTTTAGTTTAGTCAAGACAGATTATGCTTTGATTATATTTAATTACAAATCCACTATACAAATAAAGTTGTTTATTCTAAATATTAACATTGCTAAACAGTGTGAGAAAAACAATAAATAAATACACCAAAAAAAAAAACCAAAAAAAACCCAGAAGTGACAGAAATAATAAAAACACGCCATTAAAAACCCAAACTGTTGTACATTCAGGAAAATTAATTTATGTGGAGATGGCCTACACATTTTTGAACAGCACCTGTTCAAAATGCAAAGGCATACAAGTACTCTATTTTTATCAAATAATGACTTCATGCAATATTACTGTATCAGTTTTTTCATTAGCAAACTCTGTGCAACAGATTTAATGATATACAGCAGCTCCACATTCACATCCAGTTTTACTCATGATTTAAGGGTGTAACAAAAGTTCAGGTTAGTTTTTTTTTTCCTAAAGTATAGAGAAATAAACTTTTCTGCCTTCTAGAAAAAGCCAGTACACCAAAACTACAAAAAAGTGGGTCTTTCGGTTCTAGCGAGTAAAACAAAATTAATACAAAAATTACACCAACATACTCTCTTCCTTTTTATGGCAGACTTCCATTTGCATCCTTTTCCTCTTGGTGGGGGAGGAGGGGCAGTAACAGAACTGAAGGGAATACAATGGATTTTGAGTCATATCATATGAAGAGCGTTGCTGAAATATTTCAAAATATTTTAAGGCTGAAAGGTTATCCTTCTTGCAAACTCTCCAAGAGTGTAGGCTGTTTCTATCCATGATCCATTGCACAAGATTCTTATATGAAGGACTCATCCACATTTTCCTTTGCCGTGAGTATGAATATGTATTCAAATATATTGATCTGATAAGGTTTTCATTCAGGATAAAAGGGAGCTGGTTAGCTCCAAAACTGTGGTGAGGACTTTGCTGAACTTTTCAGATTTATGATGTACCCTGCTCAAGCTTCATTTCTGAAGAAGATGCAGAAAGTCCTGGAATGAATGATACTCCTCAATAACTCCTCAATAGCTAATCTGACACTGCGGTGGATTAATAGGGCCAGCAGCTTTCTGTTAATTGAGATCCCTAATCCTTGCACTTGGAAAGAATATAGGTGCTCAGAGGCCATTCAGTGTGTAGGAGTAGGAGATCCAGCTTCCCAGGCATGCCTGTCTTGTCCCTGCTCCTCTAGAAATCATTCATCTTCTTGAATTGAATTCAGTTTAAAATGGCAGGTCTCCATTACAGCACGGTCCTTTAAAGTCAATGCACATCCCTCTTGAAGGGAGGAAGACATTGACCTCAAATTTCCTATTTAAAATGTTGTGGGTTTTTTAATATACTGAAGGAATTTTCTCTGGTTTTAAGTGAACCTAACAACATTTTCTGATGAGTTGGGTAGCTTTCAGGGCAGTCACTTCACAAAATCCTGTTTCCTATCCACCAGCTTCACTCCCCAACCATCTCATACAAATTCACACACACCACCTCATTAAGATGTGGATCTACATTAGAACTTGATGCCTAATTAACATTGCCTAACTCCACCACTAATAATGTTTAAGAGCTGAATAAGTTTATTTCCTTTGAAAAAGGCTATTTACACTTTTGGACAAAGTTCTAAAGGGCATCATTTTCAGAAGCCATTTAGGCACTTAGAAAGCTATATGTGTTACTACATTCTATGTAAAGTGTCTCTACAGAGCCTTTTACTAGCAGTTGAAAATTCACACACCTTGTGGCATCCAGAACCCACGCCTAGCACAAGGTGAGGCTACTGAGTCGTGCTGATAAGCCATATGGCTTTTGATCTGTTCGCAAAGTGGGCACAGTTCACCTGGGTTCCCCATGTAGACTTATCCTCTGACACTTCGGATGACTTCAGCACTTTTGAAAACTTTGCCCTGTGCCAGAGCAGGTCAACGCAATGAACCAAGAAAGCAGCAAATGTAGTAGGGCATATGAAGTATCTTTTCGAAATTGAGTGAATGAGCCTCAGCATCTCTTTGCTTCTAAGGTGGGCTATGGACTCAGCTCTCATGGCAAGAGATGATCCCTAATGATCTCTGTGTTATGCAGGTGATGGCACAGAGCTAAGAGGGAGGGGTTATACCTTCAAAAAAAGAGAATGTCAAAGGGGTATTCCTAAAGATAAGAGATGGAAACAAGAGGTGGAGTAAAACAGAAACAAAATGAAGCACAGAGAAAGGAGATTAAAAAGAGGACTGGTCAGCAGCAAACAAAAAAGCATGAGGGAAAAAAAAGTGTGTATTGGAAAGGGAAAAACAAAAGTTGGGGGATGAAAACAGAAGAAGAAAAAAAAAAAAAGCAAGCGGTCTAGTTTTAAGAGCTACTGTATTGACACTTCTGCAGATTATACAGTAACTTCACAGAGTTCTGCTTTAGGACCTTGATCTAAAGAGTATTACTTTAATGGGCTTTGGATTAGGCAAGCGCCCCAGAGTATAAATTTATTTATGTAGAACAAGTATCTTCTTGGATAATTCAGCACTGGCTAACAACTGCAAAGTATCCTGTGTACCCAGCTTAAATAGTTCCTTTTTTTGAACCTGCGCAGTAGCATACAAAAATGCTATTTGTCAAATTCTTGCCCCATTTTACTCATGCCCAACACGAAAGGATGCATGGTTGGATCAGAAAGGCCATCTCTCTCAGCTTGCATTATTAGAAGCTCGCTAGCTTTAAAGAACTCTCATCAGTTACATCCAGCTGGTGAAACAGCCTCGTGTTTCCCTCCGACACCCCAAACACACGCCACAGATTAACCTGTTCTACAGCTGAATGCATTCACACAGCTAATGAGTGAAATATAATAGCTGAAAAACTATACTTACTGATAGTACGATCCCTAGCCAATATGCAGGCTATAAATATGCTTTAAGGTTCTTTTTATAAGCTGTGCCTCTATTCTTACAGAATACATTAAATAGGCTGGCATTTAAATTGCGTGCCTCGGGGGAGACCCATCTCCTGAAGCATTTAGTCACCTACATTAAGAAACAAGGCTTCTCCCCAGTTTAGCAACAGGTTTTATAAATGTGTGAAAATTCTTTATGGATGTATTTGTTAACAACAAGAGATCTTTTTCACATCTGTAAAAGGCATTTAATAATCCTCAGGGAGAGTTTTTCCAGTTTCAACAAGTAAGGCATTATATTTGCTTTAAACTAAATTGTAAGCGACTGCACCAGATCTTCTTGATTCTCTTGCAAAAAAAAAAAAAAAAGTTCTTAATTAAGCTTACTTCCAGTTATTATAAATCAATGGGGTGGCATGAAAAAATACTACTCAGTTCAAAAAACCAATTGGATCCTGGATGTGGGCAGACTGATGAAGGGTATATGCAACCAACCACTAGGGAAAAAAGAGTGTCTGGAGTAAACACTCAAAAATTAAAGCTTTTTCTGTTGACTGAACATTCATTCCACATAACGTAAGCTCTCCTTGTGGAAAGCTTTTTAAATGTAACGATTCTAATTTTTTTGAGCACTATATTTGTCAAAAGATTATTACACAATGCAGAGAAAAAAAATGTATATTCTTTGATTGTGTCCAAGATTGATTTGACTCTGACACTACTACTTTGGGAAACCAATTTTTTTAATCACATAGTCCTCTTTATGAAACAGCTCATTTATAGATTCTTCGCCTTTTGTAAATGGAAGCAAGGTCAGCTACTCTTTAGCACGACAATATATTCCATTATGTCCATGCCTAAGACAGGAGAACTGAAAGAAAATTCTCTCTACAGAATACATTATACACCCCATTTCAATAGTGCATTATACATCAGGTTTTTCAATATATTAAATTATCTACATGATATATTGGTCCATATTACGTATCATGTATTCATTCCCCTGCAGCAGTTGCAGATTCTGTTCCATTGAATAATGTAATGCAACAGTCGGTTCTTGTCTTCCATCACTTTATTTCATATCATATTACTTCATTCTACATATGGTTCTTTCTCCATTATGGCAGAGTTGCAATATATGAATCACCATAACTTCGATGTTCCCTCAATATACATGGAGTGATAGGTGCCTTTCTTTGCGTAAAATTACCAGTGACAAAGATGAGCAAGACAAAACGTTACAGGGTTACTGAGTGCCCCTTCAATATACCTTACCATGGCTGGATTTTCACATGACTTACATTGCTCATCTTCACTGCATGCATTCATAAAGTAAACAAGAGGTAAACTGTTGCATGTGAAATAAATGTTTCAAGAGGAACTGATTTCTGCAAGTATTCTTCAAAAGCAAGTATCATAGCCCAGTGTTTCCATATGCTAATAAGTAGCAAATAATCTATGAAAAACTACTGCATGAATAACCAAGATCTCATTAGAATTATGAATCATGGAATAGAATGAAGTGAATGAATGAATGACAGGAATCATTTCTTGAGCCACAGCTTTTTCTACAGCCACCGTGAGCAAACTGGTGCTGAAAAATACAATCTATGGCAAGTATGGGCTGAAAAGGGTTGAAGAAAGGAGCAAAGGAACAAAACATGGTAAACTTCAATAGAACTGGAAAAGAATACAGAGGATGAGACATTTGCTCATCCACCCAATTATGATAACCGATTTTTGACTCAAAGTTTCTCCAATTCAAGTAACGAGGTGAGGAATGTTTAGTGACTTACCACAGTAATTTTTTCTAGATTTGCAAATGAAAAGGTGGAGGAAGAGAAAAGAGTATCTAAGCATTTTTGTATTCCTTTCCTAATCTTTATTGCCCAACTCCTTCCTGGTGGAAACGGTTTCAAAAATTCCTTGGGAAAGAGAAGGCTGAATGGAGGCCTTTCTAAACCCAAACTCCTGCAAACGTTGTATATGGAGTTTCAGCATAAAATGAGGTTTTGCAACTCTCAGTCTTCTAAGTCTATATGCTCTGCTCTCAGCAAGAGCAGAGATTAATTAATCTAGCAAGATTCCTCCAATTTGGCAAACTTCTTTTGGAGGAAAAACTATTATTAGCTTTAGATACTTTTAATTACAGGTTTAAGAGATGATCAAAGACAAAGGGCATTTCTCAGATCCTTCAGTCTTCTTAAAAATAACTAAGTCTTTGATTAACACACATTTAAAGGAAAATGATTAATTACATAGTCAAGATACTGTCGATCACAGGCTAACTCCCATTTCTACTGACATTTATATGTGACAAAACCTACTGTACCAAAAAGCTAAGATCGGTTGGACTAGCAATTAATTAGCTGCACCAGCTTTGCTAAGATGGCTCATGCACTTAGCTTCCTAGTTCCTTAAAAGAATTGTCTTATCAGGTTTGCAGACAAGAAGTATCTGGTAAAAACACTAACCAACACTCAATCAAAGTTGTAGTTCCACAATAAGTCTCTAGACAGTATGCAGGAAAATAAAAAAAAAGAACATATATAATTTCTATTTATTTAGTTAGAGTATTTTGAACCAACAAGAACGACTATTTCACAAACCTGGACATGTCTTTCTGTGCATTCACTTAATTTACAGGTTTAAGATACATTTAGGGAAAAAAAAGCACATAGGTTTATCTTCCTGTGTTTTGTAAAGCAATACGTGTTTGTGTAAGATAGAAACTTGTTTATTTCAGATATTCTATACATTTCTTATAGATTTATACATAAAAAGGTGTTATTAAATGAGCCAAAATGGTCTTAACACCATAGAGCTCTCAAAAGAACCTGCATGTTCTGCAAGAACATGAATTTTAAACAAACTGTTCTCCAACGAACTGATGAAGATACCCAAAATAAGTAGCAAATACTTTCACTAGCAGTTACCACATAAGCTTTCTTTTCTTCAAGACGTAAGTAGCCTCTAAGACTGAAGATTGCTTTCTGAAGGCTGCCCTCCCTATTCAGCCATGACTAACACTGTATGGCATTGTTGTGAGGCTGAGATGGGGCATGGAGGGGTATGAAAGAGATTCATAGCACAAAAAAAATCTACCATTTTATACCCAGCATTATGTCACTTTTTTTTTTTCTCATTGCCATCACAAGTGCTAAAAGGTACTAAACATTTTTATTATAAAATACAAATTCACATTTTCTCATATTTTTATATCACACAATCATATACTATTCTTTTTTTAGTTTACAGAATAGCTAGCCTGGTTTTTTACAATGATAATTGGCTGTAAGCTTGAGGATATTGTTGCTATCACCTACCATCTCACCTAAAAAAGAAGGTTGGAAGAGTTGGGGAGGAAAAGGGAGTGAGAAAAGAGACCATTCCAATTAGTTTTGAAGTAAGGAAGATGAAGGTTTGAAGCATGAAACCTGCAGTTTCAGCAGGGCCGGTCATTGGCTGATACTTGGGACCAAATGCGGCACCTGAGAGGAAAAAGCAAGGACTGCCGCTCGCTGAAGAGGTCAGGATTCCTGCCGGAGCTGAAATAGATGCTCTCCAGACTGAGCACAGGAGCAACAATGGATCACACACACTTAATCCCCTTTTCAACCCTGTCATGCCAAATCTGCAACCCTGTGTATTAGAGAATGACTAAAATCCAGGAGTCTGGTACCTTTTAAAAGCAATAAATCACTTACTACGGGGAAATTTACTTAAAATGTTGGACACACTATGCTCTGGTAGTCATACAGCTCCAGCTCTTGTTAAATGTGTGTAGACCTAGCTTGCAACCATCAGGTACCAATTCAAGTTAGATTTGTATTATGAAAATTAACTTCACCTAAAAAGTAACACATTTCTGATTTCTGACGTCACGGCTATACTGTAAGGCAAGATTACAACCACCAAGAGAAAAAAAAAAAAATATCAGAGAAATTCAGAGAAAAAAACCCTCAGGAACAAGGTCACGTGTTTTCTAAGATCCTGGGGACAACTTCCACCCGTCGGGGAGAAGCAGTGAATCCGCCATAGTGACAGCAGGCCAAGCGGAGCCCGCCGCGCGGAGCCCGCCTCGCACACCCAGGGGTCCTTCGTTACCCTCGCGGTTACCTCACCTCTGATCATACGGCCCGAACCCTTCTCCCAGTGACAGGAGGATGGAACCGCTTTTGATGAAACTATCACAGACCCCGGGCTGAGGCAGCTGGGCACGTTCCAGTCTTTCAGCCAGCAGCCGCGAGCGGATGGTACAGTCAACCACGTCTGTTCAAGTCCCTTTCAGGGTTTACTACACCTGGATCTGGGTCACATCACCTACACCAAATGCGATGCCTTAGCATAAACACAGGAGAAAGAATCATCCTAAAGCCTTAATATGCGCAGAAAACACCTGCGTTTGTGAAAAACAATGGTTCTCACCAGAGTACAGCAATATCTGCTACCATAAGGAAATCCATCAACAATTATTATCTAGTTTAGGACAAAGCAGCCTTTTATAGACCGTAAGAGTAACTGGAACACACATAACTTATTCCAATTAGCTGGAAGTCCTGACATAGCAGGTGGCAGCAGTGCATCCATTACTATAATGTGGAAAATATATGGTGCATGGCAACAGGCAGTTGTATTTGTCTTGATTATGGAACCTGAAAACAGTACTTTCTATCCTATCTGCTGCAGCAAAATCACTTTTTCTGACCCTAGCATGGAAAGGAGCCTTGAACAACATACACAGGTGACACTTTCGTGTTTCTTCTGCTGAATGAATCCCAGGACTATCACTCTTCTACGCAGAGAATTGTGTTAAATACCCATGGCAACAGAACTTGATTTTGAACAGAAGCAGAAAAAGGTCAAAAAGAATTTGAGGTTATACAGGTACTTCACAGTCTCCTGAGCTAGAGCAGCAAAGATGAAGAGATCCTTCTGACCACAGCACACAGGCAGTGGTACCACGGGTACTACTAGCACGTAAGAAATTATAAGTATTTGTCCTCCTTCTGGAAACAGTAATTATTTGTCATTATTGCTCTGTACCTGTGCTGTAATTACAGGTTTGCCTGTAGTCAGTTCAGCCATAGGAGGTCTGGATCTAAATTGTGCCTGATGTCTCAAACGTGCCTCTGTATCAATGGGAATTTTATGAACAGAGCAGTTACTGCATCATTCCCACTGATGCCTAAAACATGGGAGATCAAACATGACTAACCAGATTCGTATTTTACTACATTCTGCAGCCTCCTCTTGTTAGACACACACAAAAAAAAAAAAAAAAAGCTTTTTATAACTGGAAATGAGAGATTCTTGCCACAGAATTGAACAAGACATTAAAATTCTGAAGAAAAAATAGCCTGATGCTGCCCCTGACCCTTCAGCTTAGCCATAATTTAAAGCAGCACATGACAATGTTGCAAGTGCCTGACCTAAAAGCAATACATGTAAATCCCCTTTTAAATAACAGTTACAGAATATTATTCCTTATCCATGACTTCACAAAATACCGTACTCAAGATTGTCACCAGCCCTACAGGAGGCAGAAAGGAATTCTTAATTTACAGATGAGGAGCCCGAGAAGGACTGCTAATAAAACTAACTTCCCAGAGGTGCCCCAGGGAGTGCACCAAAGCACGGGGAGATCTCTGCTCCCGCTGCTCTGCCTACGCCAGCCGCGCCGGTCAAATACTCTGAGTGAATACACTCGTGCAATTCCTTGGGACTTACAGACAGCTAAAATCACACCGTTGTATACAAGGGCAGCTTTTGAGCTAAGATGACAGATTCTAAACACGAGTAAATAAAGTGTAATTGTTAAGGAGACATGAGATCAGAACCTGGCTCATTAAACATCTCATTGGAATAGCTACATCAGTTATCTTTTTTTTTTTTTT
>VXBL01007727.1:1117885-1133625 GCA_013400195.1 Aramus guarauna
TTTTTTTTTTTTTTTTTTTTCTTTTAACATTCAAGAGGTAGAATGCATAGTAACAGCATTGTCTTACTGCTTGCAATGCCTTATTAAAAGGAAAATGTATACACACACACACATATATACACACACGTGTGTGTGGGCATGACTGAAGACGATTCTGCTTTGAAGGGCCATAATTTTGAATCCAGAATAGGTTGCCAAAAATGATGGTTGAAGACAGCTGAAGGTTAATCACACAACCAGGCAACTCTCTTAGCAAGGGGCCGGTATCATTGGTGAAGAAGCTGGTGTATCTGGTGCGTCCAGACAATCCTGTGGATACAGAATTCCGGCTGCTCCTGCAGACTTTGCTTTCCTTTAAGGCTCACAACTCCGCGTATTTACCTCACCTGAAAAGGACTAATTTGGCCCTTGCATAGGTGGTTTTTTTTAGAAAAGCATATTTACATAGGAGGTGAAGCATTACTTTCTTCTCTCAATAAGGAATTTTTGGTAAAAGGAAAAAAAAATCAATTTTATAATTGTTTTCCATTGAAAGTAATTTTCCCTGATAGGATCTGGGTAAATGATGAAAAATTGTAAGTATAATCATTTTGTTTCACATGCATGAACTAGTATATGGGACAGCTAAATGCCAGCCGGTATCATCATCATGCCTACCAAGTTAAAATGCAGTGTTTTGTTATTCTTACTAACCATTTGAGGGGGAAATTTTAATTCTGAAAGCAAAAGTGGCCTGTCAAAAATATTCTGGTATAAGAATCTTAAAAGGAAAAAGACAGGAAATGTTCTTGCGTATCGTTCATTTAAAGACAAAAAAAAGGACAATGCTGCAGAAGATAAGAAAAATTATGCATCAGTAGAGGCCCATGCAAACTTTCAGCAAGGCTTCTAGACTGTTGTTTTCATTTATATTTAAGATACAAAGACATTTTAATTAAATTAGCATTTATATAGAGAGTTCCCAATTTAATTGAACACTTAAGAAATACCCAGCATATAAAATGACATCTTTTAAATTGTTAAAATACCTGGATAAGATTTCAGGATGTGTACCTTTCACTTGACAGATAATTCATTTGGCTATCTTGGCAACAGTGTTTACCATATACAATTTTTATTCAGTAAAGACTGTATTGCTACATGTGATTCACAAGAACATAAAATAAACAGCAGTTGTGGTGAAAGCTCTTCGTCTGCTTTCTTAAATTAAACAGGACTGTCCATGCCTTGTGTGACATTAGCTTCCCACCACAGCTCCCAGTTGGGGATGCTGATGGAGCTGAAAGCAGCGCATTCGCTTGCTGACACACCAGTAACGTTCTCCTGGTTTTGGAGTTTGTGACAATGAAGAGCATATTTTATCCAGTGGTTCAATCACCCCTTTGATTAGATAACTCTCACAGACATTTGAAGGGTCCTGCACCTTCAACAGATCTGCCGGCACAAATGCTGTAAAAAGCAATTTAGATATCAAGCTGAATTGGCAATCTTCCTGGAAGGTGTGTTCATTAAACACTGCAAAATACAGCTTCCAGCCGTCTCGGTTAGGAAAGGATCTGACCTAGATGTTCCCAGCTGGTCCTAAGGCTGGACCACAGAGGACAGCACCCCTCGTTATCGGCTGGTAGAGACACCTCACCTCATAGCCAGGCCTGATGACAAAAGCCTGGTGGCCTGAGAGCCACGGCTGACAGGGCACGGGTTAGGTGAGAACCTGGTTCGCTTGACCAATGCTTTACACACGATATGTAGAAACCTCGTACACTGTTAAAGTTAACCCATACAGGATTTTCTTGTTTCCAGAGTATCTGGGTGATCACGTCAGAGAGAGTTTCCTGTGCATATTATCTTCCCTACAGAAGGCTTTTCTCTGTACGGTGTTTAATGTTACAATACATGATTAAGAGCATTCAGCTTAGATGAGTTTGCCTGTAGCTGTGAGTCTCATTCTCGTTTTGTTTTGTTTTGTTGTGGGGGGTTTTGTTTTGTTTTGGGGTTTTTTGTTGTTTTTTTTTGTTGTGTTGTTTTGCTTTTTTTTTTATAAGAGCTTTTTACTTTTGGTTGATTATTTTACCTTCATATAATGCATAGGACCTAGATTTTTAGAAGTTGGTGATACAGGTTAGAGGGACAGTACCTGCACTTATACACTGTATTCACCTGCATTCTTTTACTCTTGTGATAAATACTACATAGCAGATAAATAATTTTAACTTCATTAACGAACTATCCATAGGACTATATTAGTGAACCTGCAACAGCTTACGCATATTCATATTAGAATTAAAACAAGTTCACTGACTGAAATACAACATTTTGAATCCTTAACACCAAGTGCCAGTGATGACACCATCTGAAGACCCAAGTCTGAAATGCAAAGGAAAAGCAGGGAACTGGAGAGTCCTCTCCTTCCAAATCTGCTACAGACTTGGTTTCCTAGAAAACTACTAATAAGGCATGAACCTGCGACGGTAATTGGTTTTACCCTTACTAGAATTTAATACTCTCAATCAGATAATTAAAATTGCGAGACTGCAAGGTAAATGTTCTACATGGTCTTTGGCTGACTGACTGCAAAAGAAACCACAGAGACAATGCGACGGTGATTTAGAATTAAGATAGAATGGTTGAACATGGCAATACATCCTGACTTCTCTAAAAGGGTTATCTATAAACATTAGATGTACACCAGCAAATCTCAACCACTGTACCTTCATTGTGCATATTTAAGTCCTTGACAATTACGCAATATAGCCCAGAACATTTGGATTGATGTCTCTGCTGAAATGGAAGACAAGAAACATTTTATATATTGCTAAGTGACTGTCCAAGAATATTTAATGGGTTCCGATGAAGACGTAGCAAAGGTATATCTGAGATAACGGAAGAAGTTGTCCTCCAGCTATGTTTATTAGGAAATACATCACTATTAAATCTTAATCTATTCTATAAGAAAATAAGCAAAAGAGGTATAACTGTAGCAAGAAGAATAGCCTTATTATAAGAACGTCTAAGAATACTTTTATTTCAAAATTGGACTAGAGGTATGACAGACTGTGCCACATAGCAAAAAAGGTCTGTGCCATTAATCAAGGAAACTGAAATTTGATAAAATGTGTGTGTGTGCAGAAGGATCGTTTCATAAACACATTTAAGTGAATATGATGTAATAAATTGAGCCTATGGACATGTGCTGAATAAATATTTATGATAGCAGTAAAATGTGCCAATGGTATTTATTATTTCAGAGTTTTCTCCACGACAGGTAATGATTTTTTTCCCTTCTAATTATGATTCAGTGCTACATCTTTATTTTTAGTTTTTCTACTGCATATATGCACCAAACATATACTGTGTGAAAAAATAACATTTTCAAAATGTCATAACAAAATGAAAAACTTCATGCCACACTGCAAAACTGGAGTCCGAGGGAACATGTTTCCATATCAGAGAATACAAATTGACCTAGTACCTCAAAAAGCTAGTAAAATATCTCATTAACATTAATTTTCTATTCGATAAGAGTAATGCTCCCTGATTTCTCATCTCTGTCTGCTATCGGTGAAGACAATTATAAAGATGCTAAAGAAAGAAAAGGACACTGATTCAAATTTTATGCCTAATAAACCTTGTTCTGAGGGACTAAGTAGACTTCAACGATGCAGGGATTTTGTAGTGGACAAATTCCACCCAGACCACTTTAATGCACGCTGTTAGTGGGCACCCATCCTTTGGACTCACAGCAAAATCTGGACTTTCAGGGACAATCTTCAACTCCATCCTCTGGCAAATCTTATCTGAAGCCCCTCCTCTCTACAGAGATCCCTCATGCCAATGCAATATGAAAGAGGATTTCAGTACATGAGGAACAGCTTATTAATTTTACACAGCTCTTGAGCTATTTTGAAACCTACCCTGGAGAGTACTGTCAGCAGTAGAGAGTGATTATTTCCTCAGCTTTCCTGTCTTTTTCTATTCAATCCATCTGCTTAGCACAATAGGCTCGCAACCTCTGACTGAAATTTATAGACGCCACCATAATACAAACAAATATTAAAAATTATAACATCCGCTAAGATAAGAAATAAAAGACACACGACATGATGTATTACTCAAAAAAACTATGAAATTATGAAAGCAAGTTAATGCTGACCTTCCTTCTGTGACTGTTGACTCTTCACATCTATTGGCATTACACATGGTAAATCACACAGACTCACTGCAAACTAAAAAGCCTTGTCCTAGTCATTCTCACAAATAATGGCCTGTGAAATCATTCTGATGAACTGCTAATTATCTTAGCAGTCCTATAGTAACATATGAAAGCGACTAATCCATTCAAACAAAGCTAGCTGTGTCCTCACTCAACAAAATCCTTACCCCATTCACATTCACTTACAGAACAGAGAGAAAATACCTCACCTACTGATGCCAACAGTTTGGCATCCAGAGCAATTACATGGAGAGGGAACATTTAAATGGCAAACAGTGTCTGTAAAACAAAATGACATGATGTGAAGCCACCAGTTCAAATCTAGACTCAATGCATTATGACTGCCCTTCTCACTTAATAGACATCAGATACCATGAGCAACTGGAATTACAAGACAAGCAGAGAACAATATTTAAGGGAACTGCCCCCCATATGGCCCCAAAAAATGTAAGCACTGACAGGGAGTTTGGAAAGATTTGACTTATATCAAAAGACAAGCAAGTCTCATCTAGGAAGGCATGAGAGCTCTAAGCTTGGTGTACTGGCATACACAAAGATTGGTATTTTATGCCTTTTCTACATCTACAATAATTACAATAGCTCTATAAAAATCAAACCTAATAGCTGAGAAAATATTCCCTTTTTAAAAAAAATAAATCACAGGGAGAAAATATTTCTGGTTTTCTTTTTCTGAAACAAAGGTATTCTCTCCCTGCTCGACCCATTTTCCTTTTCTTCTTCCCCTTTCCCATTTCTTTGCACCACCTTTTTTCTTTTTTCACAAATCAGCTCTATTAATCCCAGAGTATGACTTACACACCGAAGGAAGGAAGAATGGTATTTGTTCAGTAACTAGTACATTGTTTTAATGGTCCTGGGTCTTAGTATCAGCACAATACAACAGAATGAAACAGCAATACGGAACTCGGAGAGCCTTTGTTTAATTCCTTTTCCCATTTCAGGCTGCTGTGTGACTTATGGTTACGGACTTGTCACATTTAGGTAGGTAAAGCTGTGTACTGCTGAAATAAACTGGATGGCTATTCATTAACAAGCAAAGGCTGAACAGAATAATCCTTAACCTCTGCTGCGCTTAGTTTTTCACAGCTGTGGGAAAAGCACTACCCAATGAATTGCTTACGGAGGGAGGACTGAGGCATGGCATACGCTAAACCAGCATGGAATCTGCTTTAAGCTACGCCAATTGACAACAGTGTTACACACTCTGGCCGTGCCCCAGATACGTCTCTTATATCACGGACAAGTGCACAGGAGACACAGAGGGAATGTTCAGATGGCCAATCTGACCTCTGCGTGATTTCTTTGAATCATTCAAGGGGGAACACAAATGAGAAGCTGATTTACCGTACCTCAGCTCCTCTCTGTGAAACGGGAATAACCATTCCAGACAAGCCTATTGCCAAGATGTGCTGTAGCAACACAGAGACACCAGCGCGTAAGCAGGACAAGGGTTCATGTCTGTATTTTTGACATGACAGTTAGAAACGGGGTTTCATTTTTGAGCAACATTGAACTGATTTACGCTAAGTATCATTTAGCAATAATGACTCCTCCTTTTCTCCCCCTGATTTTTCTGTTTACCAAACTATACTTTGGCAATTAACTGACCCCTACAGAATATAAAAGAACCACCACACACTATATGCATATGTAAATTTACTCCTAGAGTACGTATAATTTTTTTGTTTGCTTCTTTTAGTTTTTCATAGAATCACAGAATGGTTTGGGTTGGAAGGGACCTCAAAGCCCATCTAGTTCCAACCCCCCTGCCATGGGCAGGGATACCCTCCACTAGACCAGGTTGCCCAAAGCCCCGTCCAACCTGGTCTTAAACACTTCCGGGGATGGAGCCTCACAACCTCTCTGGGCAACCTGTTCCAGCACCTCACCACTCTAACAATGAAGAATTTTTTCTCATAGCTAATCTAAATGTACCCTCCTTCAGTTTAAACCCATTACCCCTTGTCCTGTCACTACAGTCCTTGATAAACAGTTGCTTTCCATCTATCCTGTAGGTCCCTTCAGGTACTGGAAGGCCACAGTTAGATCTTCCCAGAGCCTCCTCTTCTCCAGGCTGAACAATCCCAACTCTCAGCCTGTCCTCATAAGGGAGGTTTTTCTTCCAATTCAAATAATTACTTTTGGAAAAAGGAAAAAAAATTGAATAAGAGGAGAGTGATTATCAAATAGCCAGCAGAGATCGAGTTAATGACTTGAAACAAACAGAAAATATTTGCAAAATCCTGACATATTTATTTACTCACACCACACTTGCTATCATCAGTTTAGGATGAGCCTTTCTCACGTCTCCAGCAGTGACCTTGTAATGAAACAGTGGCATTTGTCCCTTGCCCAAGTGCCAGCAAAAGCCATATGAGATGCACAAATTGCACTGAAACCCACCTTCCCAAAGTCAAAGGCATAAGTCCCCTGACAGGGCAAATTTTATCCTACAAGTACAATGAATAGATAGGATCTGAGGAGTCTTTAGTTGAGTCACTTGCAATTTATATCAGTGTTAATAACTGCCATATCTAAAGTAACTGCCTCTATAGATATCTAGCAGATGTATCACACTTTTTTCCCATTTAATTATTTACCTTTGCTGACCCCAGGCTCTTTGAAACTAAGCTCCTGTACTCAAATGTACAAACTGCATTGTCATTTAGATAATCATACAACTCATGAAATCACTGCGTGCTACAAACTGAAATTTAAGTGTCTGAGTTAGATATTTGCAGGCCACTGTTCTCCTTGACAGACCAACCACTCCTCTTATCTGCATGCTTAACTACAGTTTTGCAATGTCTTGCACAGTAAGATATTCAAACATCTCACTTTAAGATGTTTGTTTTTGCTGTTGTTGCTGCAAAATAATGTTGTTACTATTCTTTCTTCACCAACTTCTCCCTCTAAATGCCATACAGTGGATTTTACTATACTCATGTCAGAAAACAGCTAAAGCTGTCAAATTGTGCTGAGTGATGAAAAGCAAACTTTATGAGCTAATGTGAGAAGATTTCTACAAAAGTTAAAAATTACCGTTACAAAAAATGTTCTGGCTTCAATCTTAGTGAAAGACTGGTTTTCTATTAGAAGTCAGCACAGTCAAAATGAGCATTTGGCCAACATACCCTCATACATAACACATTCTGGCCAACAATTTCCAGTGAAAGCATGTTGCATGTTTCTTAACCACAGTACTTGAAAAATAAAGTCTTCTAATTGATAGGACATAAAGTAAGCAGTCATACTCCTGCAACTTAAATAGAGTTTCCAAGCAATAAAAAATTACTTGGAAAAATTTCCAAGCAATAAAATAATGGTAGACTTCTCCACCACCTTCCCTTACCCATATAATGTTTTATTTAACTTCACTTGAGAAAACAGACGATTTAGGAAGATGGACATTCACAGCATTTCTTTTTAAAATAATCAACAGCAGTATTTGAGAGCTACTCTGATTGCCAGGGTTGGGGTGCATGCCCCTGGCAGGTTTAAAACTCACGGCAAAGCAAACTGCAAACACAAACCAGCCCGAGAAGAGCATGGGTGGAAGGATGGGGCTTGGACAGGAGCCACAGCATGTTCTGACCAACTAGGACACCGGGATTTTAGGACGCATCCATTTAGACACAGCCAAAGGGGCTAATCTCACATCTGCTGTTTTGTCACAACTCCTAAACCCCTCTCTGTGGGCACTGAATATCCAAACCCAAAATAACAGCATGATTCAATTCATGCTCATATGTTTTCCATAAATATGGCAATTCATTAGTTTTGCTGAAAACTCCCTCATAATTCTTGTCATGTAAAATAAAGAGAACACATCCACTAACTGCATCAAACCTATTTTAAAAATACATGTGTTTGCATTATTATTTCCAATAATTCATTCGCAGTTTAAACAGGGAGACCACACCAGAAGTGTTGCGTGCATGAGGGACATCAGATCTGACAGAGGCACAACAGATCAGGTCATGCAGTGGAAATTTTGTGCTTGACCTCAATAAGAGCAAATCAGACCCAGGCCAATGATGAGAAAGTGTCTTCTTTAACCCTCAATTCCTTCACATCTCCTCATCTCCGCTGGTCAGCGAGAAGGAGCCAACCGCACGGTAATTTGTCCCCATCTCCTTTCCACCTACTTCCCATGGCTCTAGAGCTGCCATCGCTGAGAAAGTCAACCGACTCCAGCAATTCAGCAATGCAAACCTTGGTGAAGACTACATCTGAGTCCTCTTCAAGGTAGAGAAAGTTTCTCAGAGTTTTTTGAAGTTTCTCCAAGTCTAGTCATTCTCTGCTCTTCTTTATTTTACAATTGCAGATGAGCTGAATTAATTAAGTAAATTAGAGAAGCCCTAGCTCTGTTGCAGATACGGAGGGATAAAAGAACATATTTGGAAAGCAGTCAACTTGCTTTAGAAGAATGTTGGCGTTTCTTTGCAGATACAGCTGCAGTAAAAGAGCTAAAGAAAGAGTTAACACTTCCGTCATTTCTGAGTAGGTGTCAGAGCGCATCCCCCGCTAAGGCCCCAGAACAGCGGAATGATCTGAGCAAATCTTTTACTGCCGAGCCCTCCGTCTCTCCATGTTTGAGCAGCAAGCTCTTCAGGGAACACCTATCTATGTATTTAAAGGGAAGACTCATCACTGTGCCGTTTACAGTTCAAATACGTAGACTATGCACATTCCTCACCCCTTCAGGTAAACCCTAGCTCAGCTTCAACCTTGTCTTCCCTTCTGAGATTTGGGATCACGGATACCATGTAACTGTTGTATGTGTACATTTTTCTTACCAACCAAGCCCCAGAAACGGTAAAGCTTTTTGACTCTTACCCTAGCTACAGTGCACGAGCCAGTCACACCCCTAATCTAGGCTATTTTGATGGATTTGGCCAGTTTAACGCTTACAAAAATTCAGAACCAATTGCTACAGTTTTCTGTGGTGATTCACTAATCACGGGCCAGAGATGGTGACTGCTCCTAAGCACAGCATCCTCCCACCACCTTAGCCCAGCTCTCCGGAGTGACATCCAGCAGCACTACTTCTCCCCTCCTTCTTTCCCACTTTATTTTCACCGAATCATTTTTTATGTCAACTAAGAGGGAAGCGAATAATTAATTATATTGATCTGACCAATTATATCTGTAGTTCATTAATATTGCCACTGAATATTTTTTAACATTTTCAACTCTTAGAGAAATGCTCTCTTTTTCAATGTAACACTAACTACCATTTTCTCATTATGAGGAAACGTCTGTGATATGTACATGCTTGTGCACAAATGTACATAAAGTTATGAGAAAGAGGGGAGAAAATTACTTCCAGACATCGATGTTGCTATTCAGAAAGAAAAAAAATGTCTAAATGATGGTAAGTACATGACCTCTCTTCTTTATGTTTGTTACTTTTAACTTTATAGAACAGCGTCGTTATTTATAATACACTTTCGTTCATCAAATCAGACTGTTCCATTCTACTTATAATCACAGCTACATTCACAAGTCAACTTATTATCACAGCAAGATCTATCAGCTCTGCCTACACTGTATTTACAAACTGGAAAAGAAGTTAGCTTAAAAAAATTTGCTACTGATACTGTGGCAGACCTGAGGATATCAAACTTAATAACAGAGAGATAAATTAACTCCTACTGGGGAAAGACAAGAAAGAAGTCAGTAATGTCATCTTGATTACTCAGAAAGGTTAAGAACTATTGCAAGCTTTGACCAAGAAGAAGACAAAAGCTTAAACTTCAGTGAACTGCACTACGTGGTCCATTGAAAATATAATAATCAAGCATAGCGTCCTACGGTTAACCATGGTAATGGCCATCTGTGTGAGAAAGCTGAGAGAATACTAGGACTGTAGAACTGGCCGTGTTTACTCACACTGGGCAGAGCAGTTGTACATCAGAGTTTTGTCTACAGAGCTCTCCCCTGCACTAAAATCTCTCTCCAGAAAGAAATTTCCCTTAAAGCCAAGTCAACTTCTTGCTATCAGAAAAAATCCATCTCAGAAAATTAGAAACAGCAGGAAGTACACTGTATTGAATGCTAAATTAATTTCTTCTGATAACTTATTTCAAACAGGATTTGATTAAAAGACAATAAAACATGCTTTAAATCTAGAAAAACATGGTTACCGCAGGCTGAGACAAAAGTGGTATTGCTGATAAGTGACAACAGAGTGTTGTCATTTATTTAGCTCTAGTAAAGGCACCCCAGTCAATCAATAGCTGTGCATGTACTAAGGCAGCAGGGCTTGTATAAAGATGCTTATCAGAAATCCATGAGCAACATTCCACTTTTGATTACAGTGCTCCAGACTGTCCGCAATACTGCTGAAGACTGTATGCCTCTTTGACAAGCCATATTGACAGAAATAATAATATAGAAACCACGCTTCCTAATATGCATATCTAACTGCACAGCCAATTAACCACTATGCTGACTGAAATTGCTTTGTTATTCATTTTATTCCAATTGATGTTAATACTTTGGCAGCTGATGGGGATAATAACTGATGGAGCATATTGGAAATTTTGAAAGGGGATATAAAATTTATATAAATTAAAGACGCGGAGAAAGCTGCTGTGCTTTACAGTCTTAAAACAGGAAAATGTCTCAGTTATGTGTAAGAAGCACTCAGACCAGGAGAACTAGTAAGTATTTGAAAATCTATGAATGAAAAGGAGATATAGAACAAGAAGATTGTGATATACAAACAGGTTTGAAAAACATTAAGAAAGATATCTCTCTCAAAAAAAAAGCAATTATAACATGAAGATGAGACTTTTTCACTTCTACCTCTAATATCACATTGTGTAACAGTGCTTGAACATCTGGAAACATTTACATTTGATGTTTTAACCTTTTCTGCAATATAATAAGCACATTCTAACCGAAAAATGCCATTTCATTTACCCTAACCCCTAAAAATATTTGTTTTGTTATCATTATATGCAGGAATAGCAATTCCAGTGTATAAAAAAATAAAAAGTAAAAGGCCGTGAAATTATTTCTACCTACACTAATAAGTCTCTCCTTGCAGTTTTCTTACACAGTTAAAATGCTATCTATACATCATAAGCACATCTTTCGAAGTTGCTTTGGTCGTATTTTTCATGACGGTGACATAAATGATTTTACTGCAGTGTTGCAATTCTAGTCCTGCTGTTCTCACTTGGCGAAAGCTCCCGTGGAGTTCAAGGGGAGTCCTCACTGCCTGACCCAGCCTGTCCTCGGGCACGCCGGTAACTGAGCGGGTGATTCTGCCTCAAAAGTTTCTCTAAATGGACAGAACATGGATGAATCCAGTGAACCTCAGCAACACTGGCGAAGCAGAAGATGCTGGCTAGCTCAGAAGTGGGAGATCGGGGTGTGTGTCCCTGCTGCTGCATCGCTGGCCAGGTAGAAGAGCCTGGGGGAGGGAACACGCCGTGGTAATGCACCACCGCTGTGCTCAGCCTCGGCTCTCACCTCCGAAACCTCCCTGCTAAGTGTTCTTCCCAAAGATCTCACTCCACAAACTCTTCTTCCTGCTCAGGAACTTAGCTGTTGAAGCACTTTTTCAGCCCCTTTGCTCAACAGTGTAAATCCCTTTACTTTTCCACCACAAAGGTCCCTGGCAGTTCCCCACCCCAAACTACCCCTTTCTTCATAACTGCCCCCAGTACCCTACTCCCTCTGCTTCAGGCTGCCTCCACTCCTCCTAAACCATTGGCCTAATCCCTTCTGGCACCATCTTAAGCCAGGTCCTTAAATGCACGGCCCCTGCACACGCTGCTCAGCTCTTTCTGTTCCACCCGTGAGCATGTCACTCCTATTCCCTCCCCGGTTTTGCCTTTTCCTTCCAAGCACATGCACATACCAACATGCACATTTCATTAGTCACCTCCTGGCTCCTGCTCTAGCAGACTTTAAAACCTCAGAAGCAACTTACATTTACCAGAAAACAACCTGAACAAGACCCTGAGAGCACAGAAAGGAGAAAGAGCTAGAAGAAACACATGTATTGTACTTGTCATTCGGAAACTGAATGAGAAATTGGGGGGGCAACAAAAGGTGGGAGACCAAAGAGGTGTTTGCAGCAAGGAAAGGGTGAACGAGGACAGTGACAGCCATCCATATGGATACACTTTTAACTTTTGACTTATTCAACATGTGATTTTCACTCCACACATGATCCATTGTGCTCCAGGATTCTTAAAGAAACTGCCTTTCTTCATTTAACTGAGAAAGTTGCAATCTCTTTCCTTTTAATGTGGGCTTTGCCATGGACAGTCCATGCTTTTGTAATCTAGAGGCACTGCGGTATGAGCTACTCTATCTACTCCAAAAAAAGATTGCATGGTAGATATAGCTATAACAAAAGCAATAGCCTTCTCAAATGGAGCAAGCAGATATGAACATAAATCATCAAATAACCCACGTGCTGCAGCAAGCACTGGCAAGCGCTGAGCAGCCTGGGATTTACGTTTATGAACATTAGTCTCTCTCTTGCTTCTCTGTTCTTCTCTTTCCGTTGCTGGTCTCATGGCCCAGAAAGTTATTTTCTTATTCCTTCCTGTGGTTAAACTTTCAATTCCTTCAGCCATCTTTCACCTTCCCAAGTTTAATGGGAGTCGGAAAGTGAAGTGAAAAAATCGTTTGGTCAAGGTTGAAAGATGTTTAATTTTTACTTTTAGTATATTAAAAAAATATGTGCTGAACTACTTTTTGTTTAATAAGGTGAGCTAATTGCTGGGTTAGAATTCTCTTTTATGTCTCTGTGAGGCACAATACCATCCACTAAAACCACATGAGATCATACTACTAAGCAAAATCCTAGCAAAATTACCTGTCAAGAGTGTTAGCAGCAAGATTGTGGTTTGGTTTTTCAAAAGAAGTGCAAAAAATACAACCATGCTGGGCTTTTGGCTTTGCTTGTACTATTAGCTGGAATAGAGTTGGCTCAAGGAAAACTGGAAGAATAAAAAAATGAAAGCATTTGCTGAGAGGATGGGGGTGGCAGGGCTAGCCCGTGCCAGGGGTAGAGGAGGAGAGTGTGGATGTCTGAGGACCGTGGTGACGTTTATCGAATGCCTGGGCAAAGTGATCTTTTCTCCTTCCTTTGACACTTCTGATTCACAATGTTAGAGAGCAATGCTTTCACTGGGGATCGACTAATTGACCTACCCTAAAAGCTCTTTTCGACTTTTAACAGGTACGATGCTACGAAAAGCTGAGAAAATAACAAAAAAGCAGCTATGAGGTCACCATAAAGACTGCAACGTTTATGTACAATCGTATTAGACTAGAACAGAATAACTACAAAGCTGAATGGAGCTAATGGTGAAGGATCCAAGCCCGAGAATCAAATTCTCACTTTCTCCTGGCTAAGCTAGAAGGGGCTGGGAGACAGAGAAGGGTGCTCTGACGCTGGGGTAAGGAGGAAGCACCCCCCACCCCCACCCAGTTCCCTCTGACTGATGCTTACAAATGCAGTGGTGGGCTCCACAGGAGCCGTGCCCAACCCCGGTCAGCCAGAAGAAGAAATGCTTCTGTCAGGCTTATAGGAGCAAATGGGAACACCTCTCTGAAGAATTAGTAATGAAAGGAATTAGATGTTTTTAAACACTGTCAGGTAGTAGAATTTCTGATGAACACAGAAAAGCAAAGACATTTAGAGTTATCAAGTAAATACTCTGAAATGCCTTTTTATGACATGTAACATCCTTCATTTTGTAAAATCAGCTACTTAACTTCTGGAGAGGCTCCTGGGCTTCCCTATGAAGTCCTTAAGTGGCAGCTCCAACACTTCATCTTTCATTTTCTTTAACAAGACTTGCTTCTCCTGAGAAAGCTGCCTCCTTACACCATCACCCTTTGACTGGGTCCAAGGTAATGTTTTTAAAAATTGGCAAAAGGTGTGATTTTAAAATGCGTTCTAAGGAATTATAGCTGGTACCTCTATAATCACGTTTCTTTTCCCTTCATTCTTTTAGCCTTCCCTCAAATTGATAGCAAGTCCCTAAATGATATTCCCATGTGAGCAGAAATTGAAGGAATAATAAGCATATACATATATGTGCACACACATACATCTTTAATTTTCCCCTTTAAGCAAATACAGTAGAGAACATGCAGCATTCTCTCTCTTGCACTGCCTCAATGCACTACAGAGGAGAGTGGTGGCCTGAATTTCTGTCTTTTTTTTTATTAGATCAGACGTCAAACTTTTTTTTTTTTTTTAAATTAACAAAATGCTTAAGAAAAGCCATATCTGTGCACTTTGCCTTTTCTAGCAGGTGAGTATTAAAGGGTAGTTAGCACAGAGTGGGAATTTTCAGGTCAACAATACTATCTACTGTCGTATCCACTAATGCTAGCATTGTTAATCACTGAAAAAAAAAATAAAAATCCAATAAATCCCAACTACCTCGTGCTTACAGCTGGGTCATCTTGCACAGAGATGCAAAGGTTAAGTACAAGATCTGTTTTTTACTTTGCAAAGCTTGTAAATGACATCGCATGATCGTGCAAATGAAGCAAGGCAAGATGAGAAAATGAAGAAGAATGAAGCTGTATAATCTAATCAGAAGCCAACATGGGTTTTTCTTTATCTTTTATTCCTCCCTCGAAGACAAAGGGAGGCTTTAAATCCTTAAAACACAGTCTGGCGTTTCGCTTTCTCTTACGGCTTTTGGTAACGCTGAGCATATGCATATCTATTGTGCATGTATTTATGTGCAGGTTCAGGGAAGTATGCATGCAAGAAGAAAGGGAAAAACTGTAACAGGGCTGTTTAAAGGGCACGGAAGCTGCTTCCCGTCACTTCAGAAACTAAGTACCGGAGCACCGTAATTCTTAAGCAAAATGTATTTGGACCTGAAAAGAATTTTAGCTCCGTCCCTTTCCTGAGCGCTACGGTGGGCATTACTTCCCCTTCTCAGTGTCTAAAGGCTCACTTCTTCCCCGATCCCCTGTATAATTAGCCGACCCTTGCTTCAGTTCATCGACTTTCGACCAAGGTAATGAATTGGAAGGAACACGATCATCACCAGCAATTTAAGCAACACACAGGCTCCCTCCCCGCCCCTCGCTCCGCGCCGGGGTCCCTCGGCGCCCTGCCCTGCCTTGCCGCGGCGCAGGACCACGTACACCCGCCGCGGGGGCAGGTTGCTCCGGCGTGTGTGTCCGTGTGTCCGTGTTGTGTGCGTGTGTGTGTCCGGGCCGGGGCAGGGAAGGTGCCGGGGAGAGGGGGGGGCGAGGGCCGGTGCTGCCGGGCCGCTCCCACCCGGGAGCCGCGGCTCCGGGCGACGGAGGTGCCTCCGGGATGAGCTTTCCAGCCGGCTCCTTCCTGCGGCGGGGTGGGGGAGCCGAGGGGTGCGGGAGAGCATCCCCTCCGCCGCCCGCCCACCCAGCCGGGGCTCCCCGGGGCGCGCAGCACGGGGACGCCGCCGGCCCCGGGGGATGCCCGGCAGCCCCGAGCTGCTCCGGCGGCATCCTCCGCCCCCCC
>VXBL01007727.1:1134985-1219352 GCA_013400195.1 Aramus guarauna
CCCCCCCGCCCACCCCCCCCCCCCCCCCCCCCCCCGCCGCTCTCCCCCACCCGCCACCCATCCGCGCCGCGGAGTCAGCAGCACGGCGGGAGCGTGTCCCCTCCTCTGAGAGTTCAGATGTACCAGTGTCTTGAAAAAACACTTTCATCTTAAAAAGAACGATTTCGGGTCTTTTAATTGGCCTAAACTTCGCCCATCAGATGTTTCCCTCTGTCTGTTCGAGCATCGGCTTTGATTATCCGGTAATTACACACACGGCGCCTAACAAAGAGTTACCGGGTCGGTTGGGGTNCAGCAGGGTGTCTGAGCCGCACGCTGCCGGCTCTCCGCTCGGTCCCCCTCCCTCCCTTCCCTCCCTTCCCTCCCCCGTTTCCAGCCTGCCGTAGATCTTGTGCCATGCCTTCAGCAGCATGAGATCATGGGTGCGGGGTGCGGATGCGTGAAAGGGAGAGGGCGAGCAGTGGGTGTGAGAATGCTTTTTTATACATTTCGCCTTAATTTTAAACGAAAACCACCGCAGTTTGCTGAGGCGCTTTCTAATTCACAGGGATGCGAAGGGAAGTCACAACCCTTACTCAGCTGCGTAGGCTTAGGAAAGAGAAAGGCGTTTCGCTCTGGCTCGGCTCAGCCCAGGGCGGATTGCTTCCCCCGGCGAGGAGAAACGCCCTGGGTTGTGCCGGGGACCGCACACGGCGACGAAAGGACCCCCCGAAACCCCCGGAGCAGGGGCGAGGAAGCGGCACCTCCTGCCCTGCCCTGCCCCGGGGGCAAAACGTTTGACTCCCCTCCCCGCCCAGACGTACCGCAACGCAGCCGCGCCGCGTACTCAAAAGTTTCGCGAAGACGCCGAGGTAAATTGTAAAAAAAAAAAAAAACAAAAAAGGATCATAACGCAGTCTTGAAAGGACTCCAGGGAATACAAAAATCCCCACAGGCTTAGCTTCGTGGCAGCGCACAAACGCACTGGAGGGAGCCCGCAAGGGACGGGGAGAGGCGGCGGTGCGGGCTGGTTCCCCGGCAGGTCCCCGCCGACCCGGCACCGCACGCCGGCCCCGGGGGAGCGGTCCTCCGGGACAAGGGCTTGTCCTCTACCACCCCCGGCTTGCCACAGGGAAAGGCAGCTTATAAGGAACCCAGTGACTTTTCCAACCTGTCTCAAGAAGCCTTAGTGTTAAAAGAAGTAAGAAACCCTAATTTTCCGAACTATCAGGTTGTAACTGCCATGCACTGTCACCTCTTAAAAAATAAAATACAAGAAATTCCCTAAGTTTCAGAGTTAAGGAAAGAAGGCAAAACGAAAGAAATCTTAAAGAAACGTCAGCCTGGATTCGCAACTCTCCTAAAATTAAAGCCCCTGATGTATATTTCCTGTTCATGCAAGAAATATGTGTTAGAAACTTTATCCATAAATACCACTAGGTTTTCTATCAATCTGACTCAGGAAATGAAATATTTCAGTCAGTCACTGGAACCAGTTTTCCAGTAAACTGTTCACACGTTGCTGCCGTTTTAGAAACATGCAGTAGTTAACTGACTGTTCTTAATGATTCTAGACATCCTACAGACGAGTAACTTAAAATTGTTATCACTCCTCTGAAATAGGAAGCCGGTATTGCCAACCGTGTAACGATACAGTTGGCAACACGGTTGTTCAGATACAATTTCAGTTGGCAAGTCCTGCCCAGACTAACTTCTGTTCGGCTCTTTTAAGGCCTCCATCAAGTGTTCTGCTACCTTTAGTGGGAGTTTCCCTGCTGGCATCCAGGAAAGCGCGGCTGGCACCCCATCGCGGCATTCCCGTTAGGTGTAACTTTGCAGCAGAGGCTTTCCACCGATCCCTTCCAGCCGGAGCAGAGCTTATTCAACTTTGGTTGAAGTACACTTTGGTGTGAATTCAGTAGGACTTCTTCTCTGTGTTGTTGGATATGTTTGTAGCTTGAGCACCTTAATCTAAATTCTCACTCCATCTGCCATCTACTGTGTCAGGGAGGCCCAAAGTGCTTCGATACCAAGGACAAATGAATAAAATGTTTAGGTACTTCATTTAATATTTTACTGAAGATAAAAAGGGTGTTTAAGTGCTGGGCATTATTAAATGTGTACTATTTATGCAGTGCACACGCATAGCAGACAGTAAAGTTTCTAGTTTAAATCTGTGTTTGGAGACTACTTAGAGAAGTTTTTTTCATGAGCTATATTATAATGGGTCATTTTTAGGTGTTACATTATGATGTTAAACACTGCTCAGGGACTGTTAAATTAATGGGTTATTTTGCTGCTGCATATCCAAACCAAGAGTTGAGGACACAAAGGCCAATCTCCACAAAGCAATTTAGGCATCTAACTCTTATTTAAGTACCGGGTTAAAATGTGAATGGGGAGACTGATGCCTAAGTAGGCATCCCTTTCTGGACCTGGCAACGTGCTCAGCACCTTGTGTGGACTAGCTCTAATTTTAATAACATCTGACATTTTCCTGGCTCTGCACTCTGAACCACAGAGGGAAACAAGAGGGGGACTATCCACCTTTCAGGCAGGAGAAAGGTGATCTGCTACAGTGGACAGGTGAGAAATGGGGAGAAGTGATTTGCAGAAAATATCATAAAAAGATTGAAAATGGAAAGGATAACAGGAAGGGGAAAAGGAGGGTGAAAAGGGAAGTGTATATGAAAGCAAGTGAAAGGCAGATCGGGACAGGAAAGCAAAAGCAGGAAATTCCAGGAAGTAAAATCCTCTCCTGCTCATTTTTTTTGTGATAACAGTAAGCACTTCTTTCCAATTTGAAGCAAATCTTGGTAGTCAGATACTTCTAGTCTTTTCATGTTTTATTTAAAAAGCTTAATTGGGTGTCTTAGCACTCAGAGTTAAGCTTTTTAATGAAAAGTAAAAGTTAAAAGCATCTGCAAGTAAACATTATGAAAACCAATGGTAAGCAGCATTTCTTATTTAAAATACTTTCTTTTTTACCCCCTGCTGACATAAGAGTGAGTATGAATCTTTGTTAGCTGAGGACTAGCTGGAGTTGAAATTATCTGGCTTTAATCCTCAAGGGCGCAGAATCATGCGCACATCAACATTGTGGTATCAGTCTGTGAAGGTTCACTCCAAGAAGGAAGAAGTGGTAGAAAAGAAGGCAATAAACAAATTTGTGTAAACAAATAAATGCCCCTTTGCAGGCATAGCAAATAAAGTGTGAAAATAAACTACAGTGCACACAAGGTAGTTTTTAGTATTTCGGAAGCTTAGGTCAGTGAAGCTAATTTAATGGGGGTTTTAACCCCATTTAACACTTACCCTGTGTAGGTCACATTGGCAGGAAATGTGACTTTTAATCAAGTTACTTCCACCAAATGAATTCTGTTAATACCAGTAGGTTCCTAAGTTTATGAGCAAGAATGTTCCTAATTGTAAAAACACATCTTCTCCTGGCTTCCTCTATAATGCCATTATCCTATAAACACCAAATGCTCCTAAACAAGATTTATACAAACAAAACAAGTACTTCCATGAGTACAATTTACATTACTTCCTCGGATAAAATCAGATACTTCTTGCTGGTACAACCATATCTCTCTACACCCTGATTCGCATCAATATAGCTGTATCAGTTAAGATGAACGACTTTGGCAACACCAGCAAAACTTAAGTGCAGACCGTGCCTTAGGCTAGCAGAACTTGTCACTTAAACTCAGGGCTCCTTTAGGTCAAGCGCTGCCTCATGCAACCAGACTTTTCTGGCCACCTCTTTTCTCCAGAGCTGAAATCCTGCGCTTCGTGGTGCAACATCCACTCCTAAACTCCTGAAGCTCAAGTGACGTTCAGCAAACTCAGGCAGAACCCCCCCCTCTGCAAACATGTAGGGGTATTACAGGGAACACTATTCAACGAACACTTTAACACACTTTCTGTATTTTTCTGTTATAGCTTTTCTCCACTACCGCGTACGGAGTATCTCACTTCATTTGAAAACCCGTGGACGTCTTGTGATTACAATTGAGCAAGCCAGAATGTAAGTTTATCCATCCTACAGACAACGGCTCAGAGAATAAAACATGCAAGTTAATGTTTCCACTTTCTGCTATAAACTCTGATGAATTTAAGAACCTATACACAGGATTTCCCAACACTACAAACATCTGATTTTCAGGCATTTCAATGTATGATAACATTGGAGGTGTTCATTTTCCTCTTTTAAACAACAGAGAATGTTTCTTTCAAAAGCCAATGAATTGCAAGATACTGAACAAAGGCCCTACATAAACTCAGGGCAGATACTCTTTACTTTAGTAAAGGAAGCCAAAAAACCTTATCATGTGAACTACTTGGAGACTTGGAAGGTAAAAAGTATAATTCTAGGAGAGATGGATGGAGTATTTATGCAGTCATAAAATAGACAGAAATTCAAATTTTTTGGTGATCATGTAAAAAAAAAAAAAGAGTTTACAATGGAAATAGCCAGGCTGCTTTCTCTGTAGTGCTGCTATTCTCTGTACATGTATAGTTCAAAATAAATCCCGGTACAGTTAATAAGTCTTCTGTCCATAAATCTGTCCATCCAAATAGACTTAAATCTTCATAATAAATGTTTCTTGACTCTGTGTGTATAAAGACAGAAATAATCTCTTTCTCTCTGTTCCTCTCTGTCAAAAGCAAGCTGATATTTATTTTGTTTCATTTTATTGAAACCACGCACTTAAGCCAGATCCCTTCAATGTAGAATGGAAGGGGCTGATAGGAGAACATTTTCCAATGGGGAATTTTGACTCTGAAAGGAAGCTCCCTCTTGGTCTGAAATAGCCCTGGTTGGTCCATCAGTCCTGAGGGCACTTTGCCAAGTCCATCTACCATTACTGACGTTAGCCCTGGTGTGACCTGCCTCGAGGAGGATGGCTCACACTCCACTGGGAGTTGTCTTTTGCTGGCTGCCAGTGCTGCAATGCCATTTAATTTCATATTTTCTTTTCTTTTCTTTTTTTTTTTTTGTTTTTTCTTCTAACTTTGCGCAAAGGGTGCTAACGCTTTGGCTAGGTTCCCCTTTTCATTCCAATATAAAGCCACAGGAATTAAGGCCAAATCCACATGTATATACGCGGAGGTATTTAAGAGATTTGTAGCCCTGTATCAAGCAGGGCAGGCTGTACTCGTGTTCTCTCTGGACTACTGCATGAGCAGTTAATTCTACGGGCAATTAGACTGCTGCAGAACCTGCAAAAGTCTCTCTGATTTCTACCAGTGCTGCCGCAGGAATTGGCACTGCATTGCCGCAGAAAAGAGAGATCCCTGACTACAGCTTAAATGCTACTAATTTGAACTCCTCAGCAAATACTCCAGCTAGGGACAAAAAAAAAAAAAAAAAAAAAAAAACAAAAAAAAAGGTTGCAAATTAGAAATAAAAAATTTTNAAAATAGGTTGCAAATTAGTCATCAAGAAGTTTGATGAGATCAGTGACAGATGCCAATAACAGAACCCAGCGTTGTGCTCTTTTGCATCCCGTACAAGCATACAAAGTATACGCAAAGTCTATTTGTTTGTAAAGACCTCCAGAAATAGGAAAAGTGTGTGTATTGGGTTGTTTGCAGCTCTTATTACGGCTTACCCTACATAATACCTGAAATACGAAATGCCATGTCAGGGCCAAGCTCACACTAGACTTAAAGCACAATGGCCCTAAAATGGGGAAATTGAGTTTAAAGATCTTGCAAGGCAAAGTTGACTGTTAATAACTGTCAGGAGTGCATTTTTAAGCAGATTTTCCTGAGGGGATTTCTAAGATATCACTCATCATGATTCATGATCGTTACCCCACCCCCTCCCTTCCTGGCCTTGGTGGAGAAGAGGATGTAGAGTGGAGTTCCACCTCCGACCTTCTCTGAACGCGTTAGTCCTGTAACCCCATTGGGGAAGAAAGGGGTAAGGTACAGCCTGCTGCCGTTCTGCCCGCTCTTCTAGCCCCATACACGGCTGTAGACTCCAGACAGCAGTAGTGTTACAAGTCAGCTGTAGAAATAACTGGCTTTAAAAAGCAGAGTTGGAAGAAGATGGCTTTAACTTTTGGCATTCTTAACTTTAAAATGTCCAAATTGTTAGCTTTAAGCATCTTTCTTTCTTTCTTTCTTTCTTTCTTTCTTTCTTTCTTTCTTTCTTTCTTTCTTTCTTTCTTTCTTTCTTTCTTTCTTTCTTTCTTTCTTTCTTTCTTTCTTTCTTTCTTTCTTTCTTTCTTTCTTTCTTTCTTTCTTTCTTTCTTTCTTTCCTCTTTTTTTCCCAGAAAAAGTGTCAGTGTTATGCAGAAACTGTATTTGTTCATAGTGCCTAGCAAATTTTCTAGAGTTGAGTTATGAACCTCTGAAAAATACAGGTTTCAAATGGAAATGCTGACATAATCTTAAATGTAGTGGCACAAATACTGCCACTACAATAATCCTGGTAATCTAATATATTAGTCCTAGGGGGATGGAGACTCAATTGCTGGTCTCAGACAGCCTTTCTGAGGCTCAATTCAAATTGCATAATTATTCTACATCCTTCAAGTTCTTTAAAATACATTTCAAATGCAGTATTGTACATTCCAAAATATTTGTTCTTCAGAGATTGATTTGACTTTTTTTTTTCCACTTTAAAGAGATATATGACCTCAGAGGCACGTGAAAAATCATTAATCAAGTTTATACTGTGTAACACTCTTTTGTGTGTGAAAGACTTACTTTTTTTTCCAGATTTCCTCAGTTATGTTGCCAAGATGATTCCCCTAGCGAGCCATGTGTTTATCTTGACAGGTGTTAGTGAGATCTGTGGAGTCTCAGTGGAATTGTTACTGGTTGCTTTGAGGTACAGTAGAAAACATTAAGTCTGCAAACTAATGAACTTACCTTATTGCATTCTAAATAAAATAAACCACAGAGTAAGTTGGATTAATCTACTAATGCCTTTCTAATGAAGCTTTTATTGGGCATATGGTGTGGTCTTGCTATTTTCCTCATATAGCTAGAACAAGCAAAAACTCAAAATAAATCCTACACGTATCTCTCCTGTTATATACTAGTATCAAAAGCTCACCATCACAATTATTTTCAGATTGCTATTTTGCTAGCATAACCTTTGATTGTGATTTGTAAGACTACATGGATTTTTAAAAAATTAAAAGCAATCAGATTAAAAAAAGAAACAGGAATCACCACTGATAGGAGAAGAGGAAAATACAACTTCTCCTGCTGTTGCTAGGGGAAAAGTAGAAACCAGTGCTGCTAACTTATAATTACTTTAAAATGCATTCTGTGACCTGTCCTGACAAGGTCAGGGAATCATTAACTAAATATTGTAACTTCTGAAATAAAATAATCATTCCTTAGTTACAGTCCATTAGTGATTTGCAGCCCTGAGCTGTATCACACTGTATTTTTGTAATGCATATTAGAAGCAATAAAACAATAGGCGCTTTTAACAAAAAAAGAAAGTGTTTCAAGCAAGGTGTAACAAGATACCATCCTTTTCAGCCAGCTATGCCTTTTGCTTTTAATTGTCATTTTCCTTCTGTATACAAGATCAGAACACAAGAAAAAACACTCCCTAGCAACATACATCTTCAGGGAACATGCTGCTGAATTTAGGTATAAACCCGTAACAGGATCTCAGAGAATAGCAGTGTCTCATATACTTCAGCTTTGATACACTATTTCAAATCCTTAGTTTCTTTTTTTTTTCAGTTTCCTGCATAAAGTTTTCCTCTGCTTCCGTATTTGCAAATGCCTATTGGAGACAAAAAGATCTTTTCATAGCCAAGCTCTCCCCTCCCTGTATTTACTTCAACAACAAATTAGCAGCCAAGTTTTTGCAGGGGATAAGAAAATAGATACAGTGAAAACAGAGTGAGAACAGAGTTTTTCTTTGCTTCAGCACCAGCAGCCAGAAACAGTATGAAAGCAATGGATCATGAAGAAAAGCAATTTCCTACTTCAGGGATTAAGCAATGCCCTCTTTTGTAATGTTAAATGAAAGTTCTAGTTATTTTTTTTCAAGTAATACTGATTTTTTTCCCCAATTTAAATAAATAGTCACTAGAGAAGCTCCAACAGAGTCCCAAAACCATCACTTTCTAGCCAATCAATATCACAGATAAAACCCTCTATGTTGTACTTCTTTGAGCAGGCCTATTGATAGGGCAAGAAAAACTAAGCTACTACAGAAGCCAAGATAATTAACTTAACGAGGGAGAATATCTGGTGTTACATGTGTTCTGTTCTTTTCCTAAGGACAAATATAGGGGATTTTAACAGAGAAAATACACAGACTTTTGATGAAGCATTCAAATAAAGACAGCTACCTACATTTTACTGTCACAGTACACGTCTCTCACCCAGTGACACCACAAAATTAACTTCTTCTGTGATGATACATGGCTAGGCTATCAGGTGATGTGCCGTCCCCGCATCTAAAACATTATCTTACCCTTCCCTTTGGTAGTATGGAAAAGATGGAAGTTCAACATCTGCCTCTGCCACAGCTTTTCAGTGCAACCTTGGGCAAATCACTGCAAACCATTAGTCACTTAATAGCTAATTGACAAGCTAGGTCAATGTTATCAGTCACAAGGATAAAGATTATTTGCATGAGTAAGGCTTGGTAGAATTACACCCTTCACACCAACGCTGAAAGGTTTCAAAGGCTTTCATCTTCAAGCGCTATTAAACAGCGCATTGCAGGATTAAGTCTTCTACACCTACAGGTTTGTATCTATAAAGCTCTAACAAGAACATTCAGTGCAGCGTTAAAGCCAATACTGTGTTTAAAGCACTTTGAGATCACTTCATGGTAAAGGCCAATGTTTATAATAATTATGGATGCGTGGGCCTCCCTCAGTTTTTATATACCGATAAACGGGAATCCTGTAAATATCTGATCAACCTTGCTTAATGGGACAACTTGCATGGGAAAGGATTGTCACGGCAACGAGACTTTGTTGGACCAAGCTCGTTCTCCTTAGCATATATGCAAATAATAATACCTGCAACTATCAAGAGACTGGAGAAAGAAAATCATTTAATTCATACCTGTGTTTTGGGTTTTAATGAATTACATTAAAAATTTCCCTAGCTACGACAAGGCACCTGCTACATAATTAAAATGAAGAGTCACAACCAACTTATCTTTTAAAAACAGGTTGTAATAGGAAAGAAAATGCAAGACTTCTCAGCTGCAACTTTATGGCTCTATCAAAACTTGCCTAATTTTACCTATTTATTTCAGTGCATAATAAACGATGTAGTCAGAGAAAAATATACGATGCATACATATTTTTAAAGGCTTAGAAAGCTAGCAGTTTTCTTTTAACACCCTTGGATCTATTTTTGTTTCCAACAAGTAAAATGATAAGAATGGGGCCTTAAAAAAGGATAATGGTCTGCAACTCGCTCTTTAAATCTTTGCACATGCTAAAACGATCATAAATTTCAACAGAAAATATGGGTGCACTGCTGGCCATCTTTGGTTACACAGTTCAGCGTTACTGCCCAGAAAAGCTTAGGGTTTCGTTAGGAAGTTTTCAAAAACCACCATATTGAACCACGAGCCTATAATAGCTCTTCCACATTTAACAGGATGTCAGTTCCTGGAGCTGTTTTTCCTTTGATGCACACAAAGTGCTGCCAGTAATTTTCATCAGAATTATGCCACGCACTGGAGGAAGACAATCACATAATATGAATTATCACGGTTTTTCCATATCCCTGCCTCTTGCAGAACTGTTGTGTTGTTAGTGGAGTTGGTACTGTATAGGCCACTGATTTGTGGCTGCTTTGTTTAAAAAAAGTTTAGTACTAGGGTAGTCCTCCTCATCCAGATATATCAAAGTGCTTTATAAAGCAGTGAAAGCAGTGGAGCCGGGGAAAAAAACTTGCAGTGAAACTTTTTTTTTTATTATTTGGTAACATGAAAAGGTCTCAAATGATTTGTAGTGAAAAATAAAGGAAACACATTGTGAAAATTAAAGAATCACATTTTAAAAAAAAGATTTAATTTTAAAAATGATGTTGGTTTTTGTAATTTTTTGTGGTCTCAGTTTAAAAAGAATTAAATGCCTTTTCTTTGTCATTATTTTTTAGTTGTGATTGAATAAATCTTCTCTCAAATATTTTCTTTTCACAACTGTCTCTAAACCTAAAATTAGATAATTCCTATAGCTCAAATCAAGACATTTTACTCAATGAAACTCCTACTCTAAGTAATGTCTGAAAAGCCTTCACCTTGTTTTCACTCAATTCCTACTCAAGGGATTCAAAAGTACTGAAGGAAGATTAAATATTATGATATAAACTTACAATACTTGCTACTAAGAACCTCAGTTTCCATTTACTCTGCTCCTGGAAGCTAGCTTTAATGAAAATATTATTGTTTTACCCTAAATATTAATCACTGTTGCCAGATTTAAACTTAGTTAAACTTAGTGACAGAGGTCAGTGTGAGATGTGGGCCCACCACCTGTGTTAGGTCAAGCAGTGGGAGACAAACCCTCTGTGTCGAGCACCTAACAGGGATACAGTCTGCACGTTGGGTACGTGACGGGGCACATGCTCTACGTTTTGTTGCATAAAATGGGGACATACCTGCCTTCAATCACATAACCTAACACACAACTTGGGACCGGGATCCCTGCTTCTTACCTTCCCACTAGTACAGAAAGCAGCATTTGCACTTGCATGGTATGGGACAATGAGCAACCCTCCTTCAGCTAAGAGTGAACTACACCAGATTTACAATCACACAAAAGGTTTATGAATTACAACGTACGCAAGAGCAATGCTCATATTGGCCCAGACTTTCGAACTCTGATATGTATGCTGTGGTTGAAAGCCACAAAGTAAGGGTTGAAGGACAGGTTGTTCCATGGTTTCAGCTAACATCCCATTGTCCTGAATGAATTTACATAAGCCAAAGACCTGGACACTACCTTTGTGTTAAAACATTCAAGCAAAAAAAATAGGAGCTATAAATTATTAGAAGCCATTTTTAATTCTCACCTACTTCTAACTATTGATAAATTTATCATTAATGCAAAAAGAGATTTAGAGCAATGTTTATGCCATTAAAATAAATATTCATTAGATATGCAGTATATCCCACAAGTGCATTTGCTTCTTGTGGTATTCCTCCAGCACACAGTACAATAGAATTATGTTTAACTGGTCTGAGCTATTGAATCGCACAGGGTGAAATCACTTCCAACCTTAAAAATTTCTGCAGTAACTTCTCTAGTCAAGATGGGCTTCAACTATACAACTCAGTATATGAAAGTTTTTTAGTATATAAAATGTATCATTGTTAGTTTGCACTTCTTTCATTTTTTTCATCAAAGGAGATTCATAATGTGTAAGCAATACAGTAAAGGCTTTCTTCCACTACAGAAGCTCAGAAATAAGCAGATTCACAAGATTAGTTTTCCAGGAGGAAAATTCTAATTATGCATTTGAAGAAGTTTGCTTCTTACTTTCCAGTACGGCTACAGTTCGGGAAAATGTTGGTTGTAAATATGACTAGCAGCAGGGAATTTCTGCGTCACTACTCAATACAGACCCAGGTGGTAAACAGCAGTTAAGTTTTTGTTAATTTATTTAGAATCTCTAGTTTAATTTCTTCATATGAAATGGACAAACTGCTGTTTCACTGAGGCTTCTGGTCCCAGTGATGAGATCAGCAGATATTTCATCAATGTTTAGCCATAGATCCATAAACCTCATTAGGAAATTTTCTGACCTAGGACTGAGAAAACCCAGAGCATTTACACAAACCTGGCCATTAATCTGCAATGCATGATGTCTCTCCTGATAAGAAGAAGTACCAGATTTTCAGTGGTCGATGAATAGGATGAGTCAAGCGCTCTGAAATTAGTAAATGTTGATCACTGGTATCTTGTTGTGGCAAACAGCAAATGTATTTTTCTTCAAGATGAGGACTTTTTTTCCCTATCTTTTCAGTTGATCAATCTTTGATAAACCTTGATCATATTTATCTAGCAGATACGTGGGAGGGTAAAATGATCAGTACTTTTCTCCTTAGTTGCCTAGTTTTAGCGTGAGCCTCCATGCTCAAACATGGTTCAGGGTGACACCGTGAGTCGGCATCTGCTCACAGCATATTGGAATGTACAAACACAAGTATAGCCTGCAAAAATGTGAAGTAGTTCTTCCCTTCAGCTCAGTATTAATAAAGTCTCAGCAGGAATACCAGGTACAAATTTGGACATCGCACTCCGGGAAGACATGAACCAACTGAGAGAAATGTGAGGAGAGCAACATGACCAGAGTCTAGAGGACACGCGCTGTGATAAAGCTTGAAAGAATTAGGCTAGAGAGGAGACAACTGAGATGGAACATGATAATAGCCTTCAAATACATGAAAGGCTGTTTCAAAAGAATAAGGAAATAACCTGTTCTCAATAACAATGATGGATAGGACAAAAAGAAATGTGCTAAAATTGCAGCAATTAAGATTCAGGGTAGATATTATGAAAACCTTCTCAACAGTAAGGACAGGAAAGCGCTATAAAAGATCACCTAGAAGATGGTGGAATCTGCACTGTAAGAATTATTTCAGAACAGCATAGACACAAGTCTTTCTAGAACTACTCATACATAATTATCTTTTCGCGACTGGGATGATGTCCTGCAGTCCCTTTCGTCTTTATATTTCTATGAATAGGACTCCTGCATGAAGTCATTTGTGATGGAAATTGTTAACTGAAGAAATGAAAGTATTCTCCTCTAGGCCTCCCCTTGTCCAGAGTTGGTGCAGAAATAAGTAGGAGCAAACTTCTTGTCAATGCCCTCTTTTGCCCCATATGTGATGTTACTAGAGATGACAGGTCTATTTGGCTGTTTGAAGCATTTCTTAGAAAACAAAAATGTGAATAACCAACCTTATCTAGGGCAATAATAAACAAATGAATAGGAAAGCAAATATCGCTTCACCTTGAATTCCTCTTCTAGATCACAAAACAAAACAACTCCAAATGAATTCAAGAAAGAAGAAAATACATCAAGCACAAAGATTTTAGATGAGTAGAAAAGAAAGGAAATTGCATCATCCCCTTTTGGTTTTAGAAGAATATCCTGTGATATATGAACTTTCAGCTGACATACACATGTACGTGTACACGTGTGTGTGTGTGTATTTGCCAGCATTTAACACTGACAAAAATTGTCATGATTAGACCTTATTTCCTAAGGCTGGACCATATTATTTACTATGACCTGCTACACGCATGAGATTCAAACACGGTCATGCTCCTGGACTCGGTGGGCTCAAAGGTGTTCATTAAATTGTTTGTTCTCCTGGGATTTAACCTTTAGTCATCCTATTTAGGAAAACTTCTAGTTTCAAACATTTTTAATTCTCTACTGAATTACAGTATTTTATTGAATAATATTCTCAATGTTGTGCTCAAAATGATTTTTTTTCTCTGTAGCTTACCTCTGAGTGGTTCAGATAGCTGGATACCATGGGGTCCTATCTGAACTTATGTGCAGCCACTTGCATGTACTAAAAGAAGAAGCACCCAGTGAACAGATTTGGACGGCTGTGCATGAAACTTTCAAAAGTTAACTGAAACATGACTGAAAGAACTTACATTAAGATTTCAAATTAAAGCTTGAGTAAAATTTGCTTGCAATAGCTATGAGGGAGAAAACTGTAGTCTCGACACAGGAGAGGGTTAGGATTATGATCTAGTGTTACTGAGGATAAGAAGGAGTAGAAATTCCCTGTCTCTTCCTAGAGTTATGTCTCTGTAAATCTCCTTCTGTTACAACCTTGACAAGTCACCTAATATTCATCATTTCTTCTTCTCCCTGGTAAGTTGCACTGATGTGAAGAGTGAGAGAGTATCTCCAGAGCAAGTTCCTGCTGCTTATATCCCCATTTGGAGAAGACTTTGCTAGCATGTAAAGTATCTCAAGATTTGTCCCTCATTTATTAAATTCATTAGAGATCATTGTGACTATTGAATTTCTTTTCAGAAGGACACTCTCTTGTCAGTAATTCCCCAACCACTGTTCTTCAAAGAAACAGTTTCCTTTGATCCATATTGTAACTGAAGCCCTACAAATTAAAAATAAACCTGTTGCAGCTCATTCCTCCACTGCTGATACCTGCATTTCCATTAAAAAAAAAAAAAAATTAGCTCAAACTATACCTCTCAAGCATGTGAGTCTTTCCTGACATCTTTTGCATTACTTTCCTGCTTCATAGTACTTTTCTGCAAATTTCTAAATACAGATTTAAAAACAATTAATCCTGCCTTAGGGTTCTGTTCCAGAATCTTCATCAGCATAATACATCTAGAAAATATAAAGTATCTAAATAATACAAGAATTGTGATGAAAAAAAATGAGAACAGTCGGATAAAAATAAGCCTCATTATTATCTAATCAAATTCACAGCTGCAATGTCATACCCATCAAATTCAAGAATCAGCATCACTAGAGGAATGTGAAAAACCTATCCAATAGGATGCCATCACAAGATCTAGGAAATACTGACCAGGTATTGAAGGGATGTGCAGAATGTAGAAGCTAGGACCATTTGACTTACCAGATTGTAATTCTACCAATAGACCCAAGCGACTGCAGAATATATGATAGCAAAATCTGGTAATTCACAATTATTTATTCTTTTAATATACTTATGAGAGAGATGTTTAAATTTAGGGCTGGCTGATCTTCTTGAAAAGGAAAGTGAAACTTTTTCCATCATATTTCAGAAAAGCTTGAGGACTGAAATGGAATACATTTCAAATGGAAAGATCAAAGTTATCTTGTTCCATCCCAGAAGACACAAAGTTAAAGAAATTATTTTATTCTAGAAGTGTTCTGATCCTGATTTTTTTATACATAAGAAGCTTGAGTTTTTGCCAAGATGCATGAAAAATTATACAGTTTCATTGATTCATAACTGTACAACTATATATAATCTTTGCTTACTGCTCCTGAACAAGGATAATTTTTATGTCATTATTTTCCTTCTGGTTTTCAGCAAGCCAAGCATCACTTGTTTCAACAGAACATCATTATGGGTTGCTTTTCTCTCCAAACACATTTTCCAATGGATCGTATTTTTAAAAAAAAGACCAAAAAAAAAAAAAAAAGACAACCCAAACCCAACCAAACAAGCAAAGAGACCTTCCAAACCCACCAGCACCGCCACCAAACTCCCCCCAGCAGTACCACCAGGCTGCACTGCTTACCCTCCTACCAAAGCAAGGCTTCTCTGCCTTCCTCCAAATTCATCGAGCCTGCATGGTGAATGCTGGCTGCTAGGCAGGTCACCATAGCTATAACACAGAGCATGAGGACATGAAATGAGAAGGACAAAGAGTGTGAGCAGGGGACGGGTGTGTACACACTCGCTCATGTGTGTGCAAGAGAAAAACAAGAAAAAGCTCTATATTTGGGTTTATGTATCCTTTGCAACATTTCAGAGGTTCTCGGCAGTCCCCAAGAAAGCTTCTGCTCATATGCTTTCCTGATTAAGGCAATAAATATTGAAGTGCTATCATATTCATGAGTAATTTATTAAATGAAAAAAAGCAGCCATTTTTAGAAAGACTTTAGCTAAATAATCATGGAATAATTTGGATGGGTCAAGTCTCCTTTACTAAATACATGCCTTATTGCAGCTTTCTGAAACTTCTATAATACACTTTAAGCATTCAGACCTACACCACATGATTAACACTATGAAATTGTATTTTAAGAACAGTCCACTAGGAATTATTATTTTTTTTTTTTTAAATCTTTACAATGGCTTACAATTGCTAACAGATTTAAATTGTTGATAAGACCTCTAATTGCATCAATCTGTCTGTCCTCTCCACTTTCCATTGTTAAGGTTTCCTAAGCTTTGATTTCAGGAACCTGTCTCTCTCACATATTCATTTGCAGCAAGGTGAAATAGTATAAATCACACCATTATTCCATATACTGATGTAATTCCATAATCCTCCATGGAGAATGACATGTATACTTTTGTAAGATATGGTCCCTAAATTATGTTCTTCTTTATGTCCTTCAGTGATGTAATATTTTCTTGAATTTTAAGTGTTTTAAATTATTTCCTATTGCTACACTGCTTTTTGCCATACAAACCTCAAATAGTAAAATTTACTCATCCCAAAGTGAAAATATTATTATCCCCATTTTTAGCTAGATGGAAATGCAGTCCAAATTAAATGAGAGTAATTAGAAGTTACTATTTCCAAGTTACAAGATTAAGAAAAGGAGCTCAAGTCACAGCTAGAATAAGAATTTTAGGAATTAAGACTAAAATATACATAGACAAACGCTCAGCTGATGCAGGTCAACACAGCAGTAACAGTTTCTACAGGAGGAGCCACTGGTTGATGAGTTAACAAAGTATGAGCATAAAGCCCATTTTCCTAAGTATCAAATATGTCTGCTAATGAGGGCAAAAAAAGCTTTGCATTATACTGAAAACAGGCAAAGTGCCTTTCTGCAGAAAGGCAAATGAAGAAAAAATTTAAGCCAAATGTTCGCCATAATCTAGTTTTATCTAATGCTAATACCATGCGGATGATATCTCCAAGAGAAAGGTTCTTCTGGCTTTGCAGACTAATGCAATGTCATTTGAACTGAAAGTCAGCCAGCCATGCACTGAAAAAATACCTATCTGTAAAACTACATAAACCGACCTGTATTTCAACAGGCTAGAAGCAGCACGACCAGGCTATCTTTCAGCAACAATCTATCCATGTTTCCCTTCTTCCCTTTTTTTCCTTTTTTTTTNTTTTTTCCTTTTTTTCTTTTTTTTTTTTTTTTTTTTTTTTTTACCTTTAAAGATTTCCTGCTTATTTGCTCTACAGTCTGCGAGCCTAGCTGCAGCAACTTAATTAATGAAAGGTTGTTTTGTGGGGTTTGTTTGTTTGGTAGTTTCTTGAGTTTTTTTGGTTTTAGTTTTCCTTTAATCTGGAATCTAGAGGGCCAAATTCTTCTTCAAGTACAGAAACACACACAAGGACACTCAGGGAGCAGTTTGAAGGGCTCGGTGGTTCCCCTCATGTCTACGGCTCACCTTCACCGGCCACAGAAACCAAGGCGCAGGCAGGACCAGTGCATCCCAAGGAATCTCATCCTGGCAGAGAGATGATGTGAACCCCAGATGGGAATGCTCCTGAGTCCACTACTCAGATGTAATCTGAATTACAGAGATTCCTGCCATTATTCATAATGTGGTGGTGTTTTTAATGTTCTTATTTTTATGTTCAATGCTCTAAGTTAAAAGTTTCTCTTTGTCTGTATATTCAAATTAACTCTGAAATGTAGTGGGATGAAATGCAGCTAGAATAGACAAGAATCCTCTGGGCTTAACCAAAACAACAGGAAAGCATTCTACCTTTCATTTGGAAATGAAAAATCAACCCAAGTTGCTTGACAGGTTTAGAAATCATAGCAAACCGTTTGGGGATTATAGCCTTAAATTTACATTTGAGTATGAAGTCCCTCCACAAGGCAAACGACTGGGGCTTACAAATTGTGTTAAGAAACTTCCTAATAAACACAGTTGATATTTTATTATGATGGAATAATCTGACTATAAATCCTTGTAGACTGTTAAGGAGTTGGAGGCCACTGATACTGTAGTCACAATCACAGATTACCTAACTGCTGGGTTTTGTTCTGTAAAAGTTCTGTTGCTGAATTCAATGGTGTCACGCCATTAGCAAAGCCTCTCCTGCCACATGAAATACAAAGGATTGGGAATAAGTTCTGAACAAAATAACTATCCACTTCTGCTTTCCATCACCTCCACGTGACAGCAGTTTGTGTATGCAAGAGACCTGATGGAAGCATGGCCACTAAAGAGGGAGGGAGAAGAAACTGCAGCGCTTCTCGGCTGGGTTTTGGTGGAAGGGACATTGATGGGCAGTCCCATTTGATATCTTTCTGTGATTTCCACAACTTTTAAGTAGACATGATTCAGGCTGGAGTCGTCATTTGAAGCCTAGAAGGTCTGATTTATCTTTTAAGAACTTCTGTACTTAAAAATTATGTTCCCGATTCATTCCATTAGGCCATTTTCACAAATGCTTTCTTGTGATGTTTTTGAAAAATTAGGAACTTCTATTTGTCAAGATCTGCTCATCTGACATACAGTTCTACTGCCTTTCTTGCACATGCTCGCGCTCTCACACTAATTCTCATACAGAACCAGTGATACCAGCACTGATGATAATGACGCTGGCAAACGTGCGTACAGAATTAAGCTAGAATGCACTCCATACTGGCTATCGTTAGTCCATCAGCGACGGTGGTAGCACCTCTGGGATAACAGAATTAAGAAGGAAAAAAAAAACTTAGGAGCAGTTTTTTGCAGCCGGAGAGAGGAGTGAGAATATGAGATGAACAACTCTGCAGACACCCAGGGACCCACACTGGAGCAGTTTGTGAAGAACTGCAGCCCGTGGGAAGGCCTCCAGTGGGAGAAGTTGATGGATGACTGTCTTCCATGGGAGGGACTCCATGCTGGAGCAGGGGAAGAGTGTGAGGAGCACACTCCCTGAGGAGGAAGGAGCAGCAGAGACAACGTGTGATGAATTGACCATTCCCCATTCCCCTGTGCTGCTTGGGGGAGGAGGTAGAGAAATCAGGAGTGAAGGAGCCTGGGAAGAAGGGAGGGGTGGGGGGAAGGAGGTTTAAGATTTGGTTTTATTTCTCATTACTCTACTCTGATTTGTTTGGTAATAAATTAGATTAATTTTTCTAAGTTGAATTTGTTTTGCCTGTGACAGTAATTGGTGAGTGATCTCTCCCTGCCCTTATCTCGACCCACAAGCCTTTCGCTATATTTTCTCTCCCCCGTCCGGCTGAGGAGGGGAGTGATAGAGCGGCTTTGGTGGGCACCCGGCCTCCAGCCAGGGTCAACCCACCACAGAAGCAGAGAAAAAAGATCTTCCCTCCCCTCTCCTTAATTACCTTTCTCTTTTCTACTTTGAGTAAATGCAGCATATATTAAAAAAAAGATAGCGAAAGTGAAAGTGAGTTTGACCTGCAATTCAGTTAGTGATGCTGAAGGCTAAAATTACATAAACAGCACGAACAAATAATAAACAACTGAAGAGACCGGTCCTAAGAAGCTCTCTTTAAAGGGCATACATTATTTTTTCCAATAGCATTTTTCAAAGCAGTCCTGTTAATTTTCATGGTATTTTAAAATCTTTAAATAGTCGCAAACCAGTCAAAAACATTATTGAGTTCCAAGGACATTTAGAATTAAGGAATCAGTAAGTTTGTGGTAGAAAATATTTTACCAAATATTAACTGTGAACAATAAATATCAAACAAACCATACTCTTGAGAGATTTGTAATGAATACAGACAAAGAAAAATACTAAACAATTAACAATTTCTTATATTTGTATTTGGTTTAAAAGGTAATATGGAAGTATTTCTCTTGATTTCCACTCCCTCCAACTCAGACACAGACAAACAAATTTCAACCAGTCACTTCAGGGAGATGATACTGAATAGACCACTCTGGAAAACTTGACAGACAATAGATACAAAGGAAAGTGTTTAAAAAGCCAAAACAATGGGTCAAGTCTAATCTTTACCTATGTGAATTGTGAATTAGGGTTTCAAGATTGAGCGTGATTTGTTTTAGAGCAACAATGAAAGCCATATCACTGGTATTGAAAGGAAAATATACTGAAGAATACTTTTATCTGTCTACACTGCAAGATACCAAAACACAAGCTGCACAAATTGATTCAGTCTGCGGCAGAGAGGTGAAATGCAATGGCATCCTTTTATCAGCTAACCAACCTGGAACAACCTTGAGAGGGATGACTTGAGAAAAGATGAGGGCTGCTCCAGCCACCTTCTTTTACACTTTTCTCCACAGGCAGGTGTTTAGGCACTGTTAAATCCTGGTTTGAGTATGTAAGTACCCCAGTTATCAGGCCAGCTCTGAGCATTCTGACTACCTGTGAGAAAGACTATCACGAAACATCTCCGAGCAGAAGTACCCACCTTTGAAGCAGCGTTTGCCTCTGCAGCCATATGGAAGTTAGGGCTATTTTCTGTCGCTGCAAATAGAACTGAGCTAATAATTGACTTGCTGGCTTTTTTCCAGAGTCAAAAGAAACGGTTGTTGTGGTTTATCTAAAACATTTTTTTCCTAGCCAAATGAAAACACTTAGTATTTTATGATGTTAGGTTTCGTTGTACTTTCAAGGTTTTAAAAACACTGCTTTAGAAATAAGGCTTTTAAAAACTGGGATTTAAAAAACCTTAAATATCACAATATTCTAGCTGACGTGATTTAAACTCATTTACACAAACTAATGAATTGTTTCACCTGAGAGGAGCTCTAACCTGTCTCTTCATCTAACAGACTTTACAGCCTTTGGGAGCACTAGGTGTAGATTCTGGGCTTTACTTGGCCTGCCGGATTTCTGCAGGGTAGGTTGGGTATTTAATGGTTCAGATTTGCTTGTGAGCATTTGTTCCTTTATTGTCTTTGATGATATAACCATCCACACTGATTTTGGATATAATTGTAGGTAAGCATGGTGTTTGACCATCTGTTGCAGTAGCTATAAAAAGATTTGTTCTTGTATAATACATTTAAATTCCAATAAATAAAGTTGAAGAACTAAGAACAAGCCTGTAAAAGAAATTCTATAGGTTTATCACTTGTTCGCTTTACTCATATAAACAGACTTACTAATTTGAAAGTGGCTTGCATATGTATATTACTGCACATTTTGTGGTTGTCGCACAGTATATGTAATATTTCAGTGCATGTGACATTGCTCTCCTCCTCTCCCCCTGCTTTATACCATTGTATCTAATTTTATGACTTCTTCTCTCTTGATTTATATAATCCTGCTGATAATTTTGCATATATTACAATGCAAAACAATGGTGACCATAAGTACTTTATTCTGAACTAGATAAGTAAGGTGGGTTGTAAAACTATCAAAAAAACACCACACGCCTTGCCCCCCGCTTTTGATTTTACTTCTGTAAACAAAACCAGAAAATTACTAAGGGAGTAGAGAGAAAAGATCAAAGCAAGAAAATAATTGTATTATTCTTCTGCATAAAAATAGTACTAGTCAACACATACTGTGGATAAATCCTCCCACAATTAATCACTAGAACACTACAGGAAGCAGAGTTACCAAGAATCATGTCACTAAACCTTTAGAAAACATGAGTATTTTTGTCATTGCATGTCGTTATTTCACATTAACCACTGTGGAGTTTCCTTTGCATTCATGAAGGATAAGAGAAGACAATCATTTTAAAACCTAGGAAAAATACATTAAGCTTGCATCAAATGTTGTAGCCTACCTGAATTGAATCCATTCACACACAGATCCACCAACCTATTTTTATGATTTTTTGTATTAGGTAGTGGGGTTTTTTTAAATAAGGATTCCTTAATTATAACATCCAAAGTTGAAAAGAACTAGTGATTAAATAGCTTATCTCAGCATGTGAGCTGGTACTTTCCCTTTTCTATTTTTCATCAGAATCATCTTTCAGTAGTAAGTTGGAACAAGGCAATGACAGAAAGTTTGAAAGCTTATGAAAGGAGCAAATAAGACTACAGATACAACCAAAGAAACACAGCAAAACCTGGGACATACCTGAATACATCTGAGAGCCTTCAGGAAAGGGGAAAGCTAGAGAATTAGAACCAATTAATGCTAAGTGCACTGAAGGGATCTAAAACTGTGTCTACTCGGATAGCTTAACTTGCTCTTGAAGTCTAAAATATTCCTTGACATACCTTGAGTTTGCCCATAGAAGTATCGTGGGTAATTAAGAACTGAGTTCTGGAGCCTGAGCTTTGGTTTCCTGGGGATATTGGGTAAGTGCCCAAGACCAGAGGCTTAGTGCTCCCCATAGAGCTGTTTATAAAAGACCAGGATTCAAGCTCTGATCAGAAATATGTACTAATCAGAACATATCGGTGTGAAACTCTGTCCCAGAAATCAAACTTATGTTAAAACAAACCCCACAAAACCCCACCACCAACAACTACTTATCGCTCATTCCCTTAGCATTCCTGATCAACCTACTACTAGTTTTTCAGACTAGAGGAATTCCCACACCATAACAATTCTCTTCATTTTTTGATTTGATGTCTGTTGGAAACTGTTTTCTCCTTATCTACTTAGGCAAGCTTAAAAATATGGAGGCTTTTTTCCCTCTAAAGTAATAGTCTTGCTCTGATGACTATCAGTAATTTGCAAGCTATTTTCCTAACCCTGACACGTAAATTTGTTAAGAGTTTTAGAGGAACTGGGAGCCGCTTTCATATTTCTCTTAATGTCGGTGACATTCTTGTCTCTGACAGCATACAGCAAGTGATAGTCAAGAATGCAATATAAAAATAAAGCAGGTAGCAAGGCTCAGAGAGAACAGTGCATTTTTATAGGTGTAGTAGAAATGTAAAATAATCATCAGACTCATTGCTTGAAGGGATTAGAAAGCTGATGGTGTATAATGATAATGGAGATATTCTTCTCCTCAGCAGAAGACGTGCTTAATTGTCTAGCCTTAATATTGCCTAATGCATGTTGTACAACATTTTTGATCCAGGGAACTGTCTGCTGTGCAGAAGCCTAAAACCAAGATAAAACTGCATGGAGCAATTTAAAATTTACCATGCTTAAGGATAGAAATCAAGTTTGGGAGGAATATGGCATACCCGTGTAGAAAGCAAGGCCACTAAAAGGTGCATTTTGGGAACTACAAACCTTGACTGATCTCTCAGTAATAGCAAAAAATAGTAGAAGATAAATTATTTTGGCTCTGGATAACTAAGATTAGAAGATAATCCAAGAATATTAAAAAGATAATTTTGTCTGCACACCATCAGAATATCTTAAAAGGTCCGGAACAACTCAGTGCAAAGAGCATCAAAAATATGTTTCAGAGCTAAGTTGTCACAATATTTTGTGTTGACACAATATTTTGTGTGTGATCTCCAGTGCTTATTTAAGTTGCTTCTGATCTGAATGATTGTAAGAAATAACCTGGGTTACCCTTGGAACACTGACAGTTTGGCAAACAGAGCCTGAAAAATGGGAAAGGTAAGTCTGTTAAGTTAAAAAAAAAATTCCAATGTTTTCCTTTAGGGTTTGTCACTTTGCATGAACTTAGGAAATGATGGTTAGTTGAATTATAAATTGCTGGATCTTGATTTTGACCATGAAGCTTCCAAAAGGAGCTTCAAAGGAATCGGGCAGACTCCATAACTCAGAAAGAAGATAAGAGTAATTGGTAGTAATTTGTAAAATGGCACATTTTCTCTACTGTTTAATTGATCTCATTGTACTAAGCACTACCCTTTCGGGCAATCGAGAGATGGGCAGCCAAAGGAACTGCTTCATTTGGTAATAGATTTGTTATTGTAATTAAAAAAAAATAATCACTGAGCAATTGACTTGCTCTTTTTACATGTAAGTGTCTCTGCAGATTAATTTCTGCTTCTACTTAATGAAGCAGGTTATTAAACTTGCTTATCAATTTATCAAACAGTTGTCATCTTTGATAATCTTAGAGGTATTTCTTTTTTGAGTTATAATCTGTATGTCATTGATAAAGCAATTACAGATTTCAGAAGTCAAATGATCATGCAAAATGCTTAATGAGTGGTAATAATTCAAAAATTCAGACTTTTTTATAGCACTAAAGATTAGGGCAAAACTATATAAATTGCAAATTAACAGCGCTAATCATACGTGTTACTTTACAGTCATAACCTTTCTACAAAGGAATAGACAATCTGGCACTGAGGCACTAAAGACTTTAAAACATCCGCACAAGCCCAGCTAGCTCACCAAGGAAGTTTTTTTGATGGACACTGAGTGCAACAGAGATTTGTAATCAGCCTCAGTATTTGCTGGCAGAAGGTCTGTCTCCATGAAGATCTATGCAAAAGGATCAAAAAGAACTTGGGTTTAAAGCTGGATGAGGGAGCAAGAATGCTAACTGTGATTACTGACAAAGTTTTCCTACAACAAGCCAATCTCTGAAAAGTAACCGTGTCCAGGCAGGGTTGATCACAGCATTTAAGGAGAGCGTAAACAACCGGTGTGCAGAAGAGATTCAACCAAAGAAAGCATGCAGAAAATGAAAAAAGATAGTATTAAGCACTACAACAGCAAACTCGCTACTCTTTTGACCTAGATGCTGCTTCTTTGTTTAATTTCCCTATTTCTGCCTTAATTTTTTCCTTTCCAAGTGGCTTCCACATTCCCGATGCTACCTATACCTGTTTGCTTACTGTAAATTGGCCAGAGTGTTGTGGAACTGGCATTATTTTGGCCAGCATTTCATCCTCATAGAGTCCCCTAAGACAGTCAAGTATTTTTAAAAAATTATTGCTAGGAAGTTATTTGTCCAAATCTCCCTAATTCACCCATGTGTATGGCTTATTTGGTTGCTTTTCCCCACCGCCCCATGTTTTCATTGCTGATGGGGTAGTATTACTGGGCTGGGCAATGAACCATGAGAAACGCAATGCAGACAAAGCTTGAAAAGTCCACACAGCTTAATTTAATACTCATCACTGTGCAATATATACATGTAGAGAGATGGGTTTGCACTGATTGATGTACAGAGACCGACATGGATGGATTTGGAGCTTACTAGGCATGCAGTTCCTAGGCAAGGAATGTTATTCCTCTGTTCAAGTCAGCAACTGCTTAGCCTGGATACCACTGACAGAAAATTAAAACTTCTTGGATTGTTAGTAGGAAATACTAAGTAGGAAGCACTTTTTCTTCTAGTAGAAGCTTATAGTAGAGAAATATCTAAAGGCAACTACATTTGGTAAGTTTGGTCTGATATAAAATGACTATGGAAACTAGTCTTGATTCGGTTCCTACTATATTTGTCTTCCTACAAAAAGATTTAGGCTACTGCTGTAGTTTTCAAACTCAGGTTAATACAGGAACTTCTCTGAATTCTTCCAAGCTGGTTAAGTACGACTAAATTTAAGGTGTAATGCTAATTCTGAAAATTTTCAATGTCAACATAATGTTTTATCTACTGAGGGAAATGGTACCTTGTCTTAAACGAGGCCAAAAATACTTTTCAAAAAAATTGCTGCTTGAACCATTTAATGTGACATAGTACTGCCACAGCTTAAGATCTTTTAAACTCTGAGCTAGCTGCATTTTACTCAAGCACTGAGAGCAGATTTTAATCTAGCATATTACATGAAGAACATATCTTCTCTGCCACAAAAAGGTGTTATTTACAGATAAAGAGCTAACATGAGATTGTAGCATCCTTATGAAAATTGGTGAAGAAAAAGGTAAAACTACCTCTTGCTTTGTCTTCTAAAAGGCTTTCCGTTAAGGTATCTTCAGCTAGAAGTCTCCTTGTAAAAGACATACCATTTTTAATAATGAAGACACAATGTAAGGCTGCATCCACAGAAAGACTACCATACATTTGATAACACATATGGTAACATATGGCAAACTAACACGGGGTAAAGGCTGACTGTAGACTTGAAAGCTGCAGTTTCAAATCATCAGACCAAGTTACTAGAAAATAATAAGAAAAAAAAGCTCCTCCCTTGTGTTTTAGATATTTTGATAAAATCTTCTTCTTGCAGCAACTCTAACATTCTTTTTCTTTAACCTGTATTTTTTTCACAATTGTAAATAAAGATCAAAGTCTTTTGCTATTGTGGGGAAAAAAAAGAAAAAAAAGCAACTTGGCAGTACAAGCCACATGGGATTGTGCTAAGAGTCTCCAACATTAGATATGGAACTCAGGCTTTACTGAAGCATATGACAGCATGAATAGGTAGGAAAATATGAGAGGGGAGAAAACCATGATCAGAAATGCTTAAGCAAGTGCACTGAAACTGGCAGGCTTGGTTGGATATAACAGAGATGAGAATTTGGCTCAAAGTATCTTTGATATTTACTTTAAAAATAAAGAACATCTGCGAAAACTGAGAGAAGGAAAACATTTTCGATATTTTATATTTAAACATTTGAGTAATAAAGTCCCACTTTAAGAACTTAAAAAATGTCACATGTGCCCTATCAATGTATATTTCTCAAAAGCAAGAACTGATGTAACTATAGCAATTATTTCCCTATTTTCTGTTCCATGTACATTATCTGTATCATTGTAAGACAGCAGAGAACTGAATTTTTCAATTTCCTCAAAAAAATGGTTGAAAAGTTTGAGGTGTATTTACTTTTAAGAGCTTCAGCCTGAAATATTTCAAAATCGCACTGTATACAATTAATTTTGTATAGGATTAAGTGTCTTATTTACACATTACGCATGCTATTTATCCCTTCACTGCATGTGGACTACCAAGGAAAATAAACCGACTAAATTAAGAATGATAATTGGCAATGATCCTATATGGACTAACGTGTGCAAAGGACTATATATAACCAACACTTACACTTTCTATTTTTCCAATATCCAGTCAACCACTGCTACTGGATAGAGATTGTTTCTAATGTTCTTCAGATCCAGATCTTTTTGCTATGTTGCTTCTAAATGGGACTCTTGCATTGGCTAAGGTTTACCTCATTACTTCAAACTGACATGAAACTGTTTACTAATCTTACATTATTTGGAGTCTCCATTTAAGTGCAGCTTTCATCACTGATTTAGACAGCATGAGATATTTTAATTCCTGCCTACACTAAAATTCACTGGCGATTGTGTTTGGGATATTATTATCTCAGCACTGAGCAAGCATGACATTCTCATTGTTTTCTACTGCAAATGCATATCCAGTAATGACAGCTAACTACAGAGCATGTGCAGGTTTTAACATGAAACCACTCAAGTATCCTATCTTTCAGAAAGAGCGGGGAAAAAAAAAAAATATTGTACTCTCTCAGCTTGTTAGTACACACATTTATTTAGAGGATGGTTCAGTTAAGAAGAGAGGAAAGGTTGTCCGGAATCTGTTCACTCGACTATACCCAAAGCAGACTGTTTAAGTGAGAGACTTGTTTCAGATTGTGAGATCCTGAACCAAATTTTTTCACATCCCAAAGGAGCGCCCTACATACCAACCTGTGAGGTGTTCTGTAGTGGAACTGCTGAAGCTGTTTCACTACATATGAGTCAGTCAATATTCACAGGAGAAGAGACAAAGGACTTGAATTTGGATGTCCTGTAGGAATGAATGTCTTAATTATCAAACTATGGTAATTCCTCTTTTATTTCTCTTTCCCTCACCCAATGAATATGGAATTACTCAGACAGCATGGAATAATTTCAACAGAGAGTTTTACCAGGACTATCCGGTAGCCAGATGACTGAAACACCCTCCTGGTGTGTGAGAGACCATGGCTAAGTCCTGCTTCAAACAAGACTGAGATAATATTCAAACTTGGTCTAATGGATACAATACAGAGAGGTGTATCTGCTTTCCCACCCAAACACTTTGTTCCCAGCTACCTTTGACTGGCCCCTGCAAGTGAGAGAAGTAGGCAATACTCAGTTTGGGAATTTGGCCTGGGTATAAGCTGCACATCTTAAAAGCTCTGCAGTGAAGGATGAAATTACACAGCAATCACTGTTTCCACAGACACAAGCTCACTGCCAAAACCAGCAGATACTTTTCACATATGGTTGGGGGAAGGAAGATCCTAGAGGAACAGATGGAAAGTTTACCTGAAAAGCATATCAAAAGACAGGCAAACCAAGAGAGTCAAGTACAGTCTTTGTCCTGAACTTGTGAAGGTTTACACAACTTAAGAGTGCGGAGAGGAAGAATAATCGCCAAGTTCTGAGTCTGTGGATCCCTCTGCAAGATCTATGTTTCCTTAGAGAAACAAGACCTCTAACCTAAGGCCATATACCCCTAGCAGTGTTATAGCTATAGGCTCACAGCAGAATTGTTTTACTGCTTTTCCTTTGGCTACCCAGATTAATGACAGCATCGGTTAAACATTTGAAATCTAGAAATTCTAAACGCCAAATTTTATTTAGTACATACACATGTTATGAAAGTAGACTCAAAAGTATTCTTTTATTTTATATAGGAATCCTAGAAACCTTTGATGTCTGTAGAGGCTCATGAGACTCTTGTGGAACTCACATCCATCCAAGGTGAGGAGTGTGATGGTTGCTCATAGGTTTGAGGTCTTAACTGCTTGCTAAGCAAAAACTGCAGGACAGAAACAGCACCGTTTTCTTTTGGTACAATTTGGAAAATTAATATACTAGTTTTGCTGTAGTTAAGACTTCTTTAACTCCTTTCATCTGTTCTCTTTCATGACAATGGAATTAGGTCTACACAATAGAATAAAGAAATGAAGTTATCCCAAGAGGAAGCAACTGAATGACAGTAGCTAATTGAGCGAAACTCTTTTTTTTCACTCACTTTTCCAAATTCCCAGCTGTTAAGTCTTTTTTTTTCAAAAGAAAAATTACTTTTCACCCTATGGGTTTTGCTTTTATTGTAATAAAAAAATAAGGTAAATGCATGCAAGTTTCTACTTTGTTTAAATGACGAAGCTTTGTATGGGAAGTAGTAAAGCAGAAAAACGCCAGAGTGTAGTTAGAGAAAGAAATCTGAGAACTGGCATGGAGGGAGTATTACTGTCTGCACTGTCCAACAGTGTCCCTGGCTCACCCCGCAGTACCAACTGCAAAGCTCAGCTCAAGGTGGTAAATACCGTGCACCTCTGGAGCCCTGTCCTGCACCCAGCACCACAGCCCGTGTATTCATTGACACTTACCCACACTTAGGCCTAAGGCTGGACCTTTTGGCTTGAATTTTGAAAATTTCATGTTTTCTCTCCCCATATTATGAACCAATTTCTAACAGTCTTTCAAGATGGACAATACGTTGTTATTAAACAACGGAGCTATCTAGAGGAAGGCTAAGAGCTTCCTAAAGACTGAGCCACATGGGAGGTATCGGAGAGCAGCAGTTCTCCACAGGAGCTACAGCATCATAAAGGCTCAAAGTAGTGTCAGATTTTAGCTCTTGGGAAAGGACTTGCATAGTTTGCCTTTTCTTCCTTCCCCATTATTTAAAAAAGAAAATAGCAGAGCAAAAAGGAGACATGTGGACAGTCCCTCATATTCTGTGAAGCTTTAGTTGAGTTACTGTGTCCTGGTTTTACTATAATTTAATTTAATCCAGAAACCACTGTATTGTTTGAAATTGTTCCTCTCCAAAACTAACATTTACCCTCTTCATACACTTTTAAACAATAAAGCTCCTTCTAGTTGTAACTGTATAACACGTATGTAGCTATGATTTGTTCCAGCATAAGAAACAAACAGCACTAGCATTCACTATTGTTACTTCCTGAAATTCTCACATCTTCTAAAACCTTTTTAGTGAATGTTCACAAAAAAATTAGCAGAATATCATAAGATTTAAACATGATAATACCACGGTTCCCTAGCACATTATCTTCCTCTAGCTAATGTAGTTTATCTAGTTTATACATCCTTAAATTTAAGAAGGTTTTAAAAATAAAGTTTATGGTTCAACTTTTTAATTTTTATTTTCTGCACATTTGCCCTTTTCATCACAACCTTTTGTTCTGTGCAAGTAAAGAAAAAAAAATAAGTACAGAAAAAAAAATAATAAGGAAAGTTCCTCTGGGCATACATATTATTACACTGTTAAACAGTCAAATATGATTTGGCCTTCTAGCACTATTATGACCCTGGAAGATACAAAGTCAGTGTATAAAAAAAAAAAAAAAAAAGGAAAGGAACAGAAAAGGATGGAGACTGCTGAGAAGAGTCATGAAAGTGGCAAAGTTCCAGAATCTTCCTCATAGTGATGAAAAGAAATCAATAATCTAGCATAATACCAGACACTATTGGTGCTTTGTAATGTATTCACTATGGCATTTACATTACTGAGAGTTATACCCAACTTCTATATTGGTACTAATTATATATGTGTATGTATGTGTATATATGATTCAATGTATCTAACATTTTGCCTTTTATGTTGTACAAAACTAAATGCTATAAACATGAGGAGGGTTTTTTCCCAAAACTGAGGAAAAAAATAACCCAACACTAAATCTTAGTAGAGAATTTTTAAATCCTTCTACGAAATATTAAAATAAAACATTGACATGAAAAGCTGGAAATCTGGTAGTCATCAATGTTCCTTTTTGATTAATTATAGCTTTAAATGTAGTCAGAGTCAGGGATGTGGCACTTCTAGAAAGCCAGGGACATTAGATGAGAAGAATATACTTTCTATTACCCAGTACCATGGAAGGAAAGTGCAAGATAGCATAGCAGTACAGCATCAGTGTAATATTTCTGTGCAAACTTAAATTGAGATTATTGGAATCACAACTACGATAATAAAACGGAATCAGACACAGATCTTCAGACTTGCTAAGTTCGCCTAAACATTCTGATCAATCTTACAGGTGCTGAAACTAAATACTTGTATTAATCAAGATGGGACAGTGCAGCGAGATTTAGACCTAGTTTCCAGTCATGTTCTCATCAGTGACTTGTATTTAAGACCTACTGTGTTAAACCTACCCTTACTGCTGCGGGAAATGCTGGGCATTAATTTGCGCTCAGACAAAACTCCCACTCCATGAGCCAGGCAGCTCATTGCTTTTTCCCTCCTATACCGTATCGAACCCACTATTATCAATCTCGACAAACCTAGCCTTGCCAATAAATATTAAATTAACATCAAAAATAAGAGGAACTTAGTTTTAGGTCCAAAAGTTCAGGGAATATTAGGCAGAAGCATAACTCTGGAAAACCTGCCTACTAGCATGCTGATGTCTGAAAGAGCAACTAAAACAGAGAACTGGGAAGAATAATAAAAATGTTATCCTTAGAGATCTAAATACATAATTCATGTACACTTACCCAAATGCTAGCTTTGATTTTGGTACACTATCTTCTCCACACAAATCTTAGGAAAGAATCCTAACCAAATTCCAGTTTTATTGCCTATTTTGTTTTCAGCATCTTTATCAAAATGCAGAGACACCAAGCTTCTACCTAAAATAAATACATTAGAATAATGATCGCTGTCTGCATCAAGTTGTGTTACATTCAAAGTAATGAGGTAACCCTTTGCAGGCTTCCCATCATAGTCTCCTTGCTATGAACAGGCTTCATCCATTTAAAGTGCTGAAAAAGCCCTCAGCAAATAGGTTCGGTTGATTATCATAATATCACCCACTACTGCTATTATGTTGTATCATCATTTACATTATAAATTTCTATTTTAAGTGCTAGATTTCTAAACTGTGAAAAAAAGGCTCTGAACAGAAAGTTGATATTCAATAATGAGTAATTTTTGCATATCTTTAAAAGGAGTAGTGCATTCATTTTTTAGTACGATGGAGAAAAACGGTATTTAATTCCTAGTTCAAGCCACATTACTGAATAAAAGCAACTTGTCAAAGAATTTATTTTACTATTTGTTTTTCCTCTAAGAAGTAGAATTAGGGTGATACAAGCAAATCTCTATATAGGTCACTTTGCATGTTGGTCCTTTTTTTCACATCCAGGGTGTCTTTTTAAGCACATTTCTGGACTGCTAGCACAGGCATGGCTCTGTACATATTGCTAGTAAAGTTCCTTATTCCAATAAGCATGATACAATGACTTGAGAGTGTTGATGCAACAGATAAGTCCTGCAATATAAATACATTTAAAAAAATAATTCTTTAATATTTATGAGTCTATGAAAATGATATGGCTGAGACTGTTATCTTTGCTTTAAAAATTTTACTTTATAATGGCTATTTTTATTTTGCAAATCCTTCAACAAGGGGTGAAATCCTGGCTAATAAAAGTCAGTTGGGTTTTGCCATCGACTTCAGTGTAACCAAGATTTCACTTACAACCTTTTACATTAAAAAAAAATCTAAATATAGTAAAGAGCTCTGACTAACAGCAAGTGCAATCTGTTTGATAGATGACGTATTCTATGTACCTATATACATTACAGCTCATAGCAGTCTAACGAGAACAGCTTTAAGCTACTGAGTAATTAAGAAGTGCTGCACTCATTTTTAAGAATTGTTGAAATGCAAAATATTGACATATGTGTTGGCCTATCAAATCCATACAGTACATTTTGGAAAAAAAATATAAAAATTGACTAATCCTTTACATTCAAGTTTTAAAATCTAGATTTACTAAGCTAAAATTTAATACTTCCTAACTGTGCATTATTAAGATAAATCCTAAGTAGCATTGAAAATAGACTATTGTCTGTTTTGCTCTTAATCCTATTGTGTATTCTTGTTTCTGCCAAAGCTTTCAGCAAAAATATATTTGTAGGTATTGTTAGATGTCTAAGAGTTTTTTCTCCAATAGATATAAGATTGTATATCATAAGAAATACATTTTTTCTTTTACAAAAGATGGTTTATAGTTGTTATTAATAGTAAATACAAGTAATTAACTATTGTAATGAATTAGAATTACTAGTTTTTAAATGTGTAGCTCCTGTGTATTCTACCAGCACACATCCTCCAAAACTTTACTGACTGTTGCTCTGCCAACAGCAAATTTGCAAGACCAAGGAAATTATGCCACAGTGATGCTAATGCTATGGTGAACTGCTATTCATTATTGTTAATGATATAATTTTTTAATTTATAAATCACAGGTTACATCACCAGAGTAAAAAAAAAAAAATTGGCTGTTTATTATATGAAAACGGTATTTGAAGCTTTTCTTAGAAGAGAAATGTTGTTTTAGCAACACATTCCTGACATGCCATTCACCTTGTTCCTGCCGAGTCAAAGACAAGAACAGATTAAGAAGATTCTAGAAGTTTTACTTTGTAAGGATAATTTACTTGAATTTATTATACAGTGAATACAATAATAGAGAATGTTAAAACTTTACCTCTCATTTCATATTCTTGTTGTAGAAGTAAAATACTCCCTATGTTAAAATACAGCACTCCCTATATTAAAATTTTGATAATTTTTTGCACCGCTGCTTGAAGGAAAATCTTGCCAAGGCAGTAGGTATTTAACTGGCCTCTCTGTAAGTAACAGTGAAGATGTTTTTTCCAATCTGTTCTGTAATAGCACCGTGTTTTATGCTTTTACTATTATTACAGAAGACTAGGATGAATCTGCTACGCCGACCACTGCTAAACTAATCTAAATAGTCTGGAGTATCTAAAATGTCATTAGACATTTTGATTAGATGTATAATAACCATAGACACAGATAATTTATCTTAGTCAATACAATTAAGATTAAATTAGGATTAATACAAAAGGATTAATCTCACCCTGCCCAGCCCTTGATATCTGTGCTCACAAGGAGGACCAAAATTATGTATTTAATGGATGGAAAGATTTGTTTTGGAAACATTTAAGACTAATTCCACTGCTCAGAATGAGCACTTTCTCTTTATTCGGACCAGGGTTATTAGCATTATATGGCAGATTTTTAGTGTGGTTATTATTTTTTATCAAATCAATTATTTTGAAAAAAAATCCCAAAATTGTTACTTCTTGATATTAATATTTTATCTCTCCGTCCATTTGCTTTTTCTGAAATAAAATTAAGTACAATGAAAAGCAGACACCAGCTTTTTACTCTTTCTCATTTTATGCATTTAATCCACCTGCAGCCTTTGAAATTTGTTGGCCTATGAAAGCCAAAGTGGAATTTACATGTGCATTCAAATTGCACTAATTTAGTTTTGAAATTTTCTAGTAAAAAGGCATCAAGGGATATCTCTCCGCTCCCAAATCCATATTACCTATAATTTGATAGCAAAACATACTTCAGCCAAAAATCATAAACCAGTTTTAGTAACTACAGTTTTCGTGTTGCAATAAAATCCTGACTAGATCAACATATTCACTAAGGAATCATTCACATGTGTGATAAGAATTTCTGATTTGTAGGCCACTGATGTAATAGCGTATACCCTATCCCCAGCAGATACGCTCACAGGAATTACACTTGCATTTAGGAACACACTCCCTAAAATCCTAAGTCGTATGTGTAATACTGTTAACTGACAACTGAATTTATAAAGGGCAGTAGAAATCAAACTCACAAAGACAGCATTTTCCCTCACATGTCTAAAAGTCTCCTTGCTAAGCTCAGTCAACAGGGAAAACAGTAAAATGTGGAAGCAGTTCTTACACATTTTTGCACTGGTCCTGCATTTGCACTGTTCTTTACATCACACAGAGAGCTGGGCAGCTGAACGGTACAATGGCTAATACACACTACGAGAGGATAAAACAGCAACGCAAACTGCAAGATAGTAGATCTCTACTATCCAGGCAGTAGATCACCACTTAAAGAAGTAAGGTTTACATTCATGTCTAATATAATTCAACTGACAACAACATTTCAGTAGTGGTCGATTGAGATACAGGATCTTTTACAGAATTTTTTTTATTCTTCTGTACCTAACGACTGCTGATGAAGAATATCAGAATTGCTTTCTTGGAGATCACGACAAATGTAAATGATTGGCTTTGTGGCTGAGCCAAGACAATACTCAGTGCTGCAAGCAAAGCACTAAAAACGGCTGCTAAAAATACTTTGCAAAAGATGGTGAGAAATTTTTTTTTTTTTTTTTTTGCATCTCAGATCAACTTTGTTCCTCTGGAAGATGACTGAGCAAGTGCCATTGTAAAAGCAGAGTGAGGCTCAATACAACAAAATCTTAACATCTCTGACTTGGTTTGATTTTTTTCCACAGCAAATTAAAAAGTAATCAATTGATAATTTTTTTTCATATTAATGCATCACACCACCTCATTCAATGGAATAGCATATCTAAAAAGCATAATAAATTGATGGGTCCATGTAGCATATTTTGTCATTTAATGAGTCTAACATAGTGAGTAGCTATAATTTCACACAATAGACTGTAGTTTCAAAATCAGCCACTAACATTGCAGCAAAATTTGAGGATATAAGCATTGTACACTAGAATCCTACATTCGAGTTTTGAGTTGGTTCTTCCAGATGAAATTAAACACAAAAATGCTTATCTATCTAAACCTTCTGCCTTGCAGAATGCATGTGTGCATTTTTTCATCATTTGCTATCATGATAGATCATACAAAACACAAGGCATAATAATGAATCCTATGCAAGTTTGGGTTTATGTTACTTCAATCTTGCCCATTTCAAACCACCAATAGAAGTGAAAATGAGTAGGAGGCTGGACAACCTGATCAGTTTTAAGTATCTTAAAGTAATCTTAAATTTTGGGTATACTTGTATATACTGTCAAATTTATGCTGTGCTCTATCACAATATAAAGAAGTATCAGCTCCCTGGTCAAAACATGTTTTGGTATGTCATCTCAAGCGATGCAGCATCCCCAGGTGGAACGGCGGTGCTGTTATGTATCCAGTCAGATAGTAGATTTGGGGATTTCATTTGCAAGACTTAGAATAAAACCCAGTAAAGAGCCTTACAATCAAAACAATATACATTAGCTCATTAATCAAAGGAAACACAGTCCATGAATGTTATGAAACATAAGTTTGTGTCCCTGGGTTTCATTTTACAAAACAGAAAAGAGCCATGACCTAACCTCAGCTCCATGCCTGCCCTCAGTCAGAGGAACTGCAGTATCCTTTGAAATGCATGTAGCATCTACTCACCTGCTAGGTTTCATTTCAGAGACCAGCACAATCATTAACAGAAATACTATATTTTTTATCTGTGTACTATCTTACATTCATTCTCAGCAAAAAACAGAAAGCTTTCCTCAACAGGGATATGCCTTTAGCTTCCCCTAGAAAAAGCAAATGATTCATCCAAAGAATACATGAATGACATGTGTAATGCTCAAAATGGTTTTGGAGTGTTCTAAACCCTGCTTCTTTCCCTATGAATGGGAAACATGCGCGTAGTTTAAATATCAGTGTCCGAAGTTATGCTCAGAAGTTTCTGAGATATCCAAACCCTCGTTTAACTTCACAGGCATCCTCTTCTTTAGCACCACTGTTGCTTTCGAGTAAGTCAGAGCACTAAGGTAACTAAATATGTTTTCTATTAGACCCTTTGCATGGGCAGAACATACAGTCTTCATATTCGCTCCTGCAGAAACAAGATTTACATTCAATTTATTTTTAGATTTACCAAAGCATAAGCATGAAGAAGAGAACAGGATCGGAAGAACTGAAACCATGTTAGCCTTGTAGCATAGTGAGTCAAGATCATCCTCAAAATTTAGGTCAGTTCATATAAGAATAAAAATGACATTACGCAGCTCTTACTACCTATTCAGTAGAAATAAAAACCTTTCCTAATGTCATCTTGCTCTTTGTTGATTCTTCTCCTCGTCTTCTCTTCCTAGTCCCAGCTCTCCCTTACATAAGCATAATCAAATTACAAGGGCACTATCTGATCAAATTCTTCTTTGCCCATTCTCAGCTTCATCCCTATTATTAGAGTCTCCCCAGTGCCTTTAATTTAATGAAAAGCCCTGCAGTCTAAATGTCATTGCCATTCCAGATTCCTATTTTAAAACTTCGGGCCCTGCAAGGCCTCACGGAGAGCACTACATCAGCTGGAGTACGCCCAGCTGAACGCAGGTTTGAAGCTGTTAGGAACTGCCTAACCAATACCTGAGCAATAACTCCCTAAAGACAGGAAAGCAAAGCAGGAGTAGGTGTCTCCTCCAAAGGCGTGTGTGAGGCATGGAAGAAAGGTTGGATGGTTGCAAATGCTACTGGGTCTTTCTTAAGCAAAACCAAAAAGATTAAAAATCTGATGGATTTTTTCATTATCAAGCTTTTAGATAGCTTTAGGAAAGCGTGGGGGTTTTTTCTTACCTTCGGGAACAAATCATTCTGATGTTGAAGTCAGATTATTATTTTTTTAATTTGGTCTTGGGTTTTCCTACTCATAAGTCAGAGAAACAACTGTGGGCAAAAATTTACACCTGCAATGAAATGCAGGCTCAGGCAATATGATATGGATCTCAAAATACATAGTTTCACTCATAAAGACACTCAACTTTTCAAGCAATCTTAAATGCACCAAAAAATACCTGCTAATGCCATCCTTACCTTTTGTAGCTAGTTGCACTGGAAAAATTGTAGGCATCCAATGAAAGCCTCATCAAAGATGAGCTAAAAATGTATCCCACTGCCTTTTCCTCTGGCAATTTGGACATTCATGTCAAAGTTATGTAAGGGGCAGAGATAAGAAAATCCACATATGGGAATTCATACACCCAGTTTACTACAACATATGGCACAGTATAACATGAACATGTGTTCACTTCCCTCCCCCCCCCCCCCCGGAGCCATATAAGTATTTTCTGAATGTTAGTGAACTTTGATGTATAGGTATGGAAAGCACCACAGATAACAAAGAACTTGTAAAAATGGACAAGTACAGTAAATCTACGTAGAGATAATGGAGGCAGCTAGCTAAGCAAACTATTCACATCGGATGCTAGTACGAAAGAAAATGGCATCTTTTGGGGTGTTCGATCAGCGGGCACAGGCTGCAGGCTTTATGTTACTTCAATCTTGCCCATTTCAAACCACCAATAAAAGTGAAAATGAGTGGGAGGCTGGCCAACCTGATCAGTTTTAAGTGTCTTAAAGTCTCGAGTCTTTCAGTTCCTCCTACTTTGCAGGACTTCATGATTGTTTCGTAAGGCTTTTTCGTAAGAGCTCAGTAACTCACTGCAAAGCACTTTCTGAGTAGAAAATTCCCGCTGAATAGATGGAATTTTAATGCTCTACACTTACATAAATTATATTACATACCTCATATTACATCTGTGATACATACATATCACATATACATATATATCTTACACAGGTACAAAAAAAATTGCACATCTTTCCTAAAATTAAAGGTATCTAACAGAAAAGGCATGCAAACATATAAGGAGGCTCCTCAGCTGCCTAGTTACATGACAGAGCCAGGGGCAACTCCAAAGCATCAACACAACTGCCTGAGGAGACTGCCAAAGAGCCAGCTGCTGCTACTGGAAAATCTTCCAAAGCCTTGCATCTGGGTCCTGTTACTGCTGTCCAAAAAAACCCTACCCCGATAAATAAATACAAATATAATTACCAAAATTTCATCTTTGTTATGAAAAACTCTATATTACGTAATACATTATATGCAGCATGACAAGTTGTATCTTTTCTCGCAGGTATTCCTGTAGTCTAATCACACAATGCATTATTCCTGACTTGCCTGTGGTCTCTTCCATGAGCCTATAACATCTGAGCAGTTAAGACATTAAAGAAGCAATTCAAGCACCTAATCATGGATGGCATTTTAGACACCTAGATCCCAGCTGCCACTCCTGAAGGACACAGTTGTCCAATAGGTTCTGCAGATGTCTAAAATCACTTGAGATGGTTAAATATAAGCAACTGTATCCCCTCTCAAATAGCTGTCACATGTTCTAGTAACAACAGAAAAGCTGGACTTTATGCAAGACAGTTTGATGGGACAAGTGAAAATAGTTACCTGACTTGCTCCCTCTCTATGTGCTCTTGAGTCACAGGATTAGTGTAGTTGCAAAATGTCATTACACAAGATAAATATCTAGCTGGGATTCCCTTGTTCTACCTGTTAAGCAATAAAATCCCTTCTCTAAATATAGCAGTGGAAATAAGCAATTAGAATAATTTCCTTCCAAAGAATACTTCTGCAAATGACCTCACGTCAAGTTTGTTCTCCTTAAAGGTTGACGGATGACCTGATGACCATTTTTCACCATCAGCTTTCAGAAATGATTGAAATCCTGAATACCCAGAATGTTGCAATGGAATATGCTGAACAGGCTCTGGTCCCCTCTGGTACCCATGATCTACAGCTGTGCAGGACTCAGCAATGCAGTATTTAATCAACCTCCTCGTGGAATCCTTAAAAATCTATCAAACCAAGCCATTATGACAAACAAACAAAATCCACATGAATAGAAAATACTCTTATGTGGATAGTTTTATTTTCCTCAAGTGAAGTAGAATTTCACTTCTGTTAAGCATTGCCTTTTCTTTATAATGTTGGAAAGCCAGACAAGATTAAGGAAGAGCAAAATCTGTGGTGTACGTGGAAAGGAGTTAGCCCTAGTTAGCAACGTAAACACGCCCTCACAGAAAGTTTAAGAGGGTTCTTTCCTGCAGAACATAGAGTTATTAAAATGCTTCTGAGCTACAGGTTGCTCAAAGAGAACATTTGCCATTGCAAACGATTATGTGGGCAATTCTGTTTTCACAAGGTTTAAAAGCTGAGTCATAAGAGTCTGCAGCACACGGAGATGAGGGTTCTAGATGGTGGACATACGTCTGACGTAGTTTAGGTAGGAAATCTCTGTGGGGAACCTCAGCGACATGAAGCAGAGTGTCAAGCATCTGAAAAAGTCTATGCTTGTAGTGTTGATATTAGGTGCTTTAGGAACAATATAAGCCATCCTTTGAAACCTACATAAAATCTGAAGCACCTGTTTTATTAGGGTTAAGATTCCAATTTATCACTTTCTCCTTCCATATGGAGATTACAGGGAACTTGCATAAATTCCTGAATCTAAAAATAATTCCATGACTTGAGCTTTTAAAACTTTGGAGGCTTTACGCAAACTGAATTAGTTTTAGGTTCTTAAATATTAACTCATTGAATGATTTATTTGAAACAAGGATATCCTTTTTCCCCCAGATGTTTATAGTATTTGAGAAAGGTTTTTAAATGAGCCTTTTAAAATACTACATTATATTTCTTGAAGCTTCACTGTGAAGTCTGATGAGAGGAAGAACAGTGATTAATTGTAGTTTGCTGTCTTGCATTCCAAAATAGCAATTTTCCAATTTAAATCTCTTGTATATTTTTGTAAGAGCGTAATTTATATTCTCCCTCCTGTGACTTTCCAAGTTAAGACACAATTTAGATATTATTCTCCAATATTGGAATTGGGGAAAATGAAGCTCTTTTGACTGAATATTCAACCACAAAATGTGTTTGGGGCTATGCCATAAATCATGCTTGTCAGATCCTTCAAAGGAATCGTTCTGTACAGTTACCTTGTCTATTATTTAGAAAGCACATTGAACAAAATAATTCAGCAGTGCTGTATCTGATTCACATATGGTTATTTCCCTTTAATCTAGGGCTTTAAAAGGATGATCTATTTTCAATTTAACTTCAAAATTGTTGAATTTTATTTTGATTACCTCATAATTGCACTGCATGTGCATATTTAGAGCCTTTTGGGCTTCTGCACAAAGATGATCTGGGGGTTTGATGATAACTAATGAACCATGTCAACGAAGTGGTGCTGAACTATTATATTCAAGATACATAACTCACCATGAAATTACTGACACTTTAGGTTAGGCCGTTCTCTTGTTCTAAACATTTTTCAGGAAATTTCCTAATGGAAATTTTTTATGAAACCAATGTACTAATTCACAACAGACAATCAAGGGTAAGGAAGCAATCTTGCAACATGGACTTGTTCCAGAATTTTACATTTCAAGTACATCTTTAATAATATATTCATTCACAAACTCTGCCATTGGGCTCTTTATGTCTGGAAATTACCTATCATATACTTTCCCACAGAGATTCATTTCAATCGAAATGTCTATTTTCAAGTGATATATAGTAAGAAACCTCACAGTTTATATGGCAGATGGAAAGTTGGATTCATTATTTATAAGAATATATTGTTTAGTGAAATCCAGTTGGAAAAGCTAAGAATTTAAATATACAAGTATGATTTAAAGTTGTCCATTTCAAAGGTTTAGAAGATTATTATTTTGATTTCTTAAACCACTACTTATAAGCTGAAATATTAATTTGTAAAACAAAAAATTACCACGAAAAAGTGGAAAACCCTCACAAGATAAGAAAACGTAGGAGAAAGCAAATCGTTTCAAAACCAGAGGTAGATGAGACTTGAGACAAGCCTGACAGTAGAACTTTACTGAAGGGGAAAGATGAAAACAGTACTACTTACCAGCTGGAAAGCTTTAATTAGGAAAATGCAGTGGAATATGTGTTGATAGTATGTATATAATCTGCATTAATAATAACTATGACAAGTGTCCAGCAATTACCATTCAATTATTCACTTTCTTTAAGAATTAAAGACTTTAATTTTTCTGCAGCATTCAAAACTTACACTATGACTACACCAATGTCTAAAATTGCAATTACAGCAAGACGGAGACACTTGAGTGAATGTGTCTTGTGATACCAATATACATGTGGCAAAGTATGCTTCAGACTGGACTATGCAGCTTACATGGGTCCACACGTAAATACGGCTTTGACTCAAGAGCTTTGACACCTACAGGGCTTAATAATAACCTCACCAATTTGTTTAATGTTAGCTGGAAATATTTATACAAATTGCAGTCACACCTTTGATTCTGACTTATAAATCCATTTATTATCACCTCAGTCTCAGGTGATTTAAAAGCTAAAGCAAAATACAATGGGATGCAAGCCACATAAAACTTGAAGAATTTTATTCTACAAACCAATTTTGATAGTCAAATATAAGTCTAAAGATAAATGAAGAAACATAAGTAGGTTTTTTTTAAATATTAAACCAATAGGAGCTAGGTACTTTTGAAAATCTCACTAGGTATCTATAAGCATGTTTAGGTCCATAAATCTATTCCTCTCTTTCTCTCTCCCTCTATTCAAAAATAAAGGAAGGCCTGGAGTGATTTCTGTGCCCATTTGGAATGATTCACCTGTGTATGTAAAGCTTGTTACTTCCTAAGCCCTAGGAGGACTGCTCTGAGGGCTTATAAAAATATCCCTAGAGAGCAAAGATTTTCATTTGGAAAGACCAAACTGCACCAGAGAGTAAATGCTTCAAATTTCATTCCTAGCTCAGTATTTTAACTCCTGTTCTGTATAGACAATTGCCTCAATATACATCTTGAGGACTACATATAAGCACATCTAAAATACTGCTAAACACTACTTTTTTTTTTTGTACTCTTTTTTATCACTTTTTGGTTTTACCTCTTTCTCCTGTGTAAAATCCAAGCGTTTTTTTTAATGTAAGAACAAAACACAAATAAATCCTCTAGTCGCTGAATCCTCCTGGTTTTGAACACGTGTTCCCTTGTGACAAAGGCTGTATCATGAGCTCACTTGTTAAAATACCGGCGCGCTGTTATTCACCGCAAGCTACTGAAATGCCACTAACTAGTTCATTAGCTTCTGTTCTGTAAAACGTCAATTCTCTGCACCTCCCCACATTTCTGATACGGTTTTAAGGGGTGCTATGACCCTGCAGCAAAGATGTTGGGTTGGTTTAGAAAAAGATAGACTGAAATGAGGCAAACACTTATCATCTGGACAGTTAGCTTTGACATATTTAATTTTCAATGAAGCGGGCATGTGTGTTTGTATCATGAATACATCTAACTTTGAGCAACCACTAGCCAAACAGTGATATCCCTCCAGCAAAAGAAATTGCTTACTGTTTGCCTAGGTATTATAACACAAGGCACTGACACCTGAACTTCCTCACCACTTTTCTGAGCCACAGCGATGAGAATTATGTTTTTTCTTAAAAAAAAAAAAAAAAAAAGTATATGCACAGGAAAAGCTACTTACAGTGACTAATCAAAGAGAATACTGAAAAGTGTATTTGTTGGTTGATGGAAACTTAAACAAAAAACCATGGATGACTTCCTGCTAGAAAGCTGCAGAATATACATCACACTAGCAAATCTGCGCATCTTTTCTGTACTGCTCTAAAATCAATAAATAATGCATTTGCCATTGGATATTACTTTGCAACATAATTTTCTACACTGGGAGTTTCTTGATTGTATGTGACCTCATATAGTAATATCCAGTTCAATCCTGTTTGGCACTTTCAGGTGAAACCGTAAGCCAAAAGAACTGCCAACAGAGGTAAATAGAGGACATCCTTTAAAATAAAGCAGAAAAGCAAAATGACAACCAGGTAAGCCATACGCATTTAACAATTAACTCTTTTGACCAAGCTGCAAAGACAGTACAGGATTTTTTCCTAAAGAACAGTCCCAGTATATGCAAATAGATCACCTGTGCGCCTTAACATATAGCTAGGGGAATATGTTTTTTTATTTGTACATACTGCTTTTCATCTTTACAAGAGAGAAATTCACAGGCAGGGGTATGTCAGTTCACAGCTCAAACAGATAGAACCTCCTCACGTTTTTGTGTAATCAGTCTGATTGTCCACAGATTTGCATGCAGATCTATATACTGTAGCTATAAACTTAAGGAGCTGTCACGAGATGCAAAACTTCTGTGGTAGATACTGAAGGAAAAAGCAATTTTTTCTGTACTTGCTACAGCTTTATATCATTAATGAAGGAATGTGAGGGAATAATCTTGCTATTGTATATCACAAGAGCTTACTGTCTGCTCCTTGATGTGTTTGGATATTAATAAATTCTGAAGTAATAGGTAACTAGACAAACTCTGTAGAGAACTTCAGTGCCTTCTGACCTCAAGGACTTTCTTGATAGTGATAATTAGCTTTAAAATATTCCTCAGAGATCTTGAGATTCAACACATAACTATGACGGCTTCTGTACTGCACATGGCAGTTGTTCAGGGCAACTGGGAGACTAGTCCCTGAACAGCTACAACCTACTTTTTGTTTCGATTTGATCAACAGAGTGGTTGCCAGCAAAATCTAACTTATGTATTAGCATAAATATATGGAGATCTGAAAGGGCTGCTATATACAGCACATGTAAATTATTTACATCTAGTCAACCCAAGTGACTGCAGACATTGTAAGAAGCACAGCTGCTGCTGGTGCTAGAACCTTGAAGCTGTTTCTTAATGTGAATATTCATTATTACACTCCTGGAGGACTGTAGGGGAAAACACAGTCAATAAAAGTATATTCTGTGTTTTGTAATCAGTAAACAACATAAGCAAAATACTATGTGGAGGATATAGAGCAGCTGCTCTTTCCAAGTGAATGCCTAATTGTGAAATATTTAGACTTCAGCACTATGATTTCCTTAACAATTCTTTTTCTTGTTAGGGTAGATTGAATGCCCTTGTGCTTTATTTAGATTTTTTTTTTTTCTTTTTTTTTTCCCACTCACATGGTACCACAGGGTCTCAAGCAAACAATCATGGAACAAGGGATTCAGATGATGTAACTTAACAATAATAACCTACATTTATACAATGCTTCTTATCCCAGAGCATCCCTAGACACAATAGTTATAGCATATGTGGGAATTTTCTACTGATACAGCAAAATATACTTATGGTATAGCTAATTCATTTGCCACTGACACCTTTTGGATTGATGGAGAAACCCATTATATATGCACCACCATTTGTTTGTTGGCCTTCAGACACAAGAATGGTTGTACGAGAGCATTGCATTCAGGAAAGTATACTTCAAAAACTTGCCAGTGAACTCCTAAATGTTATAAAAGTTAATATCCAAGAACTTAGGACTTGTAGTCAAGAACTGGTTCTGACATAAAGCATGTTTGGAAACAATATTTCCTTGCACAGAAGCAATTCAGTAATTGTGTCTCTGCACAGGCAGATTCTTAAACCAATGTGTAGTCATGACAGGGACGTGAGCTAGCAATAGACATCTGCTTTCCTGCAGCAGCTGGCAGAATCTGCTCTATAATGAAAACTCTTGTTCTCAGAACTTACTATGCCTCTGAACATCCCAAAGAGACTGCATTCATAAATACAGTGGCCACAGGTCTAGACTTTTTAATAACTTCATTCGTGTTCATTACATATTACTCTTCAGAAAAAGATTCGGTCTGTTTGAATTATACTGACTCTGTCCTAAGCAACAAATACAAGCAGTTTTATCAGTGTAACAAAATAAAAAAGATAAATTTTACTGCTCCAAATACCTTCTAAAGGCTCTACAGGAATAAAAAAGTACTGGTATTTCCAAAACCACCTTTTATTTTCCAAAAATTCATTATAGTGTTTAAGCAATTTTTTATACGCCTGAATGAGAGTGCCTAGACATCCCATAGATAAATTAGAAACATAATCTTTCCATAGAAAAAATTAGGATGCATATCATATTATTATTCCAAAAAGATAATCTGCCTATATAAGTTCAGGTATCACAGTGATAAGGAATTTTTATTTTTATTTGTAGAATGGAATGAGATCCCTTGACATTCTAAAATATGGAATTCAGAAAGTGTCATATATATGGTGGCAACTGCTGCGTGAATCTTCCCAGCTGAAAAGGCAAACTCTGCACTGCAAGTAAATGTTGATGTTCACCATGAGAAAACTGGAGCGAAGTGTTTGAACATCTAAAAATCATCTCAAAGTACAACCACCTTCAGCCTGTTTTCTACTGAATTAGATCATCAGCTTTAATTTATAAGGAATCAACAGCTATTGTAATCAGAGATGACATTCTGAAAGACAATCATAGTTCTCTTATCATTAACATCACTAGGAACTTCCTTCATCATGCACTCTCAATGGATATTTACTGGCCATCACTCAGCACCGCTGCTTCACCTGAACACGGCTTTACGATCGCACCTTCAGACTTTTGCCAGTTTGCCCTCCTAAGTACTATCTATCTACAAAGGTTAAGAAAAAAATAGTATATCCAAAGTTGTGATTTCCTGGTACCTGTTGTCAATAGATACATATTCTATCAATCTATACTGTACTGTCTACCCAAAGTGTTTGCAAAGAATAACAGAAGGACAGAGATATAAAACAAGAGAGAAAGGGTTAAAAAAAAAAAAAGCTACAACCAAGTCAACTAATTGCTCTGGACCAAGGCTTAGCTTTTTCTGTACTTACTGAATGCTTCAAGGTAAACTTCCATACTGTACAAATTCTAATACAGTTAACAGTCACTTTCTCCTTGCCATTTGACGGACATGTTGAGTGTCACCTTCTGGATCTTCAAAAGCCAATTGCACAAACCCACTGTTCTCCCCATCCTACTGGGAGTTACTTTTTGTCTAGCATTATTCATTCTGTACTAGACATTTCTTCCAAGTGCAGTTTCTGACCTGCGCTAGGAATAAAGCCACATTCGTAGTCATCCAGAAACACGTTAACAGCATGACATATTTCATGTGCAGTAGGCCTTACGTGCTACTAAAGTACAATGCCAGATTTTCCAATAGATATTTTATGACTATGACATTTCATTTCTATTTATTTAGCCAGGGAAGGGAATTAGTATTATAGATAACTTTCAAATTATTCGAGCACATCAAATGTTGGTTTTCTTCATTTTTTGCTACTAAATGATAGCAGCATTTGATATAGCTTTAAATCTGCTGTATCTTAAAATGTAACAGAGGAATTAAAAATTAATAAATAATGGAGTTGTCTTGCCTTGACAAAGAAATACATGATAGCTTTCCTTTTTCCTTGCTTTAATTTTAAAGAGAACAAATGCTCCAAGGCATAGGTATCATAACGAAACTGCTGGATGAAAACCAGAAAGGCTACTCAGTCTGAATCTTTCGTAATGAGTTTTATAGAAGCAACTGAGGCCTTTCGTATTTTCTATCCTTACAGTTACTAGGCCATTTGGGGCGTGAGGGGTGGGAATTAAAACATTTCACATGTTTTCCTGCGGGAATATGTCCAGAAAACCAGAAATACTTCTTTATAACATGAAACTTTACACACACAATTCATATCCTTTTGTTTGTTTGTTTTAAACCCTGGTGATAATGGTTTTGGTATTCAGTATTTACTTCAAGAGCTTGGAAAGTCCACATTTGGATAAGCAAAAAATACAGCTATTTGCTACCTACAACCAAGTAAAGCCGTAGCTACATTTGCTTCCTGAACCTTATCAAAAGAATATTAATGCACCTCTACAGGCAATAAATATTTGTCATCACAATGAAGGATAATCTGTTGAAAGATATGATTTTAACTATTTTAATTCCATTTACTAACATAAAGTAAATATTTAATTATAACAAACGGCTAATCTGTTCCCTCTTTTTGTCTTAGCCTTGTCTTCTTTGTTTTAGACTTTTCATTCACCAAATAATAGTTTTTAGCTACCTGTTCCTTATCAGCAACTCTCCTTCTATTATCTGCCTTTTCTTTAATCTCCTATACTTGCTCTTCTTTTTCTCTTCATTTATTTCCACTTTGCCCATCCCTGCTTTTCCTTCTCCACAGAGCTTGTTGTCTAATCTGTTCTATAGAAACTTTCTCTGTAGGATTTATAAGTCCTCATTTTCAACCAGATGTTCTAAGCATATGCCAAGGTGCCTTGTGATTCAAGGCTTTACAGATGTTAAAGAATTAAAATTCTCCTAACACTCCTTTGGCATAGATTATTCTGCAGAAACAGAAGCTGAGAGGTTCTGACCTCCGAAAGAAACCAAAGGATCCCTACAAAGGCAGTGCTGGAGTTTAACCAAGCACTTGTTATTATGCTTTTGCAGTTAAACAGGTAATAAATACGGAAAAGAAAGGGAAAGCTTTCTGATACAACATGACTAATCAGAGACAATCTGGGTCGAAGGCGTATGAAATGCAGAGTAAAAATGCACTTGAGTATCAGTGCAGAAATGCAAGGTATGTGAAGGTATATGAAATGTCAAAAGGCGGCACTAGATGTGACTGTGATCAGGATCTAGTCAGCATTAAATATAACTTGGTCAGATTTCTCTAAGTTAACTATCACCACAGACAGGACCAGTTGATGTAAGGGAAATCAGAAAGGAGATAGAGGTAAAGCCATGATCACATATGCAAAGTATCTTCAGACTCAGAATAAGCTAAATAGCAATAAATAAGGCATCAGTGATTTTTTATTTTTTTTTTAGGCTAGGCACAAAGAAGAAAATGTAAACAGCAATACATGGTTAGAAGAAAGTGAATTAAACACACGGAAGCATCTTCAAGGTATGTGGAAATACAAGTTTCTGTATGGACTGGGCATTCAGGTGGCTCAGATCCATGTCAAGTTACAAATTCTCTCTAGATGGAAGAAAACTAAACTGTAGAGGCTTAAATCTGTTCTTATTGGTGCAAATGAAAACTTCCTCAGAAGTAAATTTGCACCAGCTAGGAGAACCTTGACAAAAAAATTCAACCTGAACTGCTTACAGTTAGATGTGCAATATATTAAAAACCCGTACGATTTAGGCTTAATGGAGAGAAAGGAATTTATTTTAGACCTAGCTGGAGTCTCAAGTATAGTCAAATTTGAATTAAAAAAAATAAAAATGTTTAGAAAAGTATTTCAGAACAAAATGTAATTGTGACCCCATATTTTATTTTATTTTATTTTATTTTATTTTATTTTATTTTATTTTATTTTATTTTATTTTATTTTATTTTATTTTCATGGCTATTTACAGCAGGGTCATTCAAGATGCAAGTTGTTTTATTAAAATAATAAACAAAGAAAGGAAGATAATGATGTAAGATACAGGTTGGCTGAATCTCTCTGCAATTAATGAACAAATTAATTAAACTTGACAAAAACAAAAAAAGCGATAGACAGCTCTTCCAAGAAGCAGTCCCAATTTGGCAGATGACTATAATCCAAAGAGTAGTTAAGGTTACCTGAAAACTAACTGGTCAAAAGGAAACATTTACACCACTGAGGACGGGACTTGCACATTTCTGCTTTGGTTACGGTCACAAGCACATTTGAGTAAGTTAAGCATAACCTCAAAATCAAGTGAAAGAGGGAGCTAAAATTCATTGGAACGGAAACTCCTCAAACCTGCAGAAGCCACTACTTATTTTTATGCAGGATTTGCTCACTCACAAATTAACGGTGCCGTGTAAGGTACTTGTCACAGAACTATTATAGTGCAACGTGAGTCATTGCTGTTAAATGTTGCACATCTAAGATGAGCATGTTCGTCCATCAGACGCAGTCTGAGCTCTACATTTTGTCCAAGTTTTCTGGCTCTGGGCTTGACAGATTAGGTTAACTCTTTCTTGAACTGCAATTTGGGGGGAAAAAAAAAGTCTCAGGTGATAATTTCTCAGCCCAATCAGCAGCTAATTAACAGCCTGGCTGGAAACACAGGAAAACTGTACTACACAGCGAAACAGAATGGCCCAAGAGTTTCCAAATATAATCCTCTTTGCAGGAGAGTTTGGGTTTTGGTATCTTTTTCCCACAGGAAAGTTGTTTCAGAACAAACTTCATTGTTTTTGCGCTGAGAAATACCTCACCGCCATGTTAACCTTTAATTACAGTAATTTCTTATTCAGATTGATGCTTTCTCTAAATGTCAAATTCCTACTTTGAGTGACGAGTGATTTTGAGTAATCTGAGTGATTGCAATACTCTTCTCACGTTCCCTATACAGGGCTGTTTTCCCATTTGTCTTATCTCTTATCTATCTACTAAAGAAAACGGAGAGTTGATTAAGAATCCCAGTTTTGCACTTTTTTCATTTCCATAAAAACCATTCCTTATGAATATCGTGGATCTTGGGAGTTATACTTCAGATCTTTACACAAATGCTTTTAAGAAAGCTACAAATAAAGGAAGAACGTGTTCATTGTCTCCAGAGTGCGTGAACGTTGGCTGACTTCTTTAGCATCTTAAGTCAGATAGTTGGGGATGTATCTAATAAGGACTCCTTAGAGAGCAGCTTGTATCTATCTCTTCTCAGAAGTGTAGTGGCAAGAGGAAGTAGAGAGACTGTTCAAATGCTACTGTGGCACGTTCTTGGGAGCACTTGTGCCACATCACTACTTGAAATAGGTGGCTATCTGCTCTGTGCTGTCAAAACCAAAGTGCTTTTGGACACATCCAGAAACAAGGTTTTAAGTATGCTGCACAGTGCTTTAACTCATGTATCACTGAAGGCCTCCATTCACAGTTTCAGTCTGCCTTTTCACTTCAGCCTTCCACATACGCACCCTGAGGCTACGCCATGGATATGGCTTCACCCGGTCTCCCAACTGCTCATCCTTGCAGCCATGCACTCTACGCTTTGAACCATTTTTCTGTCCTAGTCCCCAAAACAGTGAGTCTTTTCAATGTCTAAATCATACTGTTTCTCCTCTGTCTCCTCACCCTGTCACGCTCTGGCTTCAGTTTCTTGCTCTGCACTAAGATTCCCACCACCACTCCATCCTCCTGCCAGCTTCTAGGCTGTTAGGTGAGTCTATATTAGCACTAGCAAGGTAAGTGAATAATGGTCATTCTAATATCTCATAAACGTTCCCAAATAACAAGTGTGTACAAGGCTTACCAGTCAATTAGTGTGCAACACTTACACTCTAATTAAGCAAATTCCAGTCCAAATGGCAAGAGGGTCATCAAAGACCAGCAAGAAGAATGTTGAGCAGGTATTGATGAAAGGTATCATCAGACTGAGGAAAAAAATGGTCACCATTGTCAATGCTATTATGATTCCCTGCTGTGGGACACCCAGGAGAGGATGCTCTCACCTGGGGGCACCCACCACATCTCCTGCCAGCTGGCCAATAGAGAATTTTCCTTTCTGCTCTCTCTGCTTGTTTTTTCCTAGGGTAACATGGACGTAGACGTAAGTCATCAGCTACACGTCCTTGGAATAAAGAAAGCTTTCTGCATGTCAGGCTGCCTCAACCTTCACGGTACAACAAGTACCATATGTGAAACTGTGAAAACCTGAAGCACCTATACACCTTTTCTTCTCTGGTTTGTTATACCAGTGCCTAAAATACATTCATTATTTCTTCTTCATCTGCCTCTTAGGAGCTACTGTCTATTTCATGTTTTCTGCAAGGTGGATGTAGGAGGCCTGAAAAAATACTAGGTTAAGATTTCTGCAAAAAGAATACACTGAGATGGGTAATTTCATGTGTTTCCTTGGGTTCCAAACCCAAGTAGAAATGGCACAAAGCAGTACTGAAATCAGAAGACACGGCAGCGACAAGTGGTGCCTTATGGAGTGCTGTGAGACACTACAGGAACAGATCACCTTATTTCAGTACTTGTATGATCAGGACCCCTTTGGAAGCCAGTTTATTGCCCTTTATAGAATTTTTCCCTGTGGTGTCTTTTAAGGTAGGAAAGTTGGCTCCTTTTTGTGGCAATGACCTTCTGGAGTGACTATCTTCATTGATGTCTCTCATGAAAAACAACAAACCAATCAGGAAAACTCTCCCAAAAGCAGCTGCTTTCTCTTTTTGGTTTTGTTTTGGTTTTTTTGGTTGGTTGGTTGGTCCCCACCCCCCCAGGTTGTTCTTATTACCTCAAATTTTAACACTTAGGCCCAAAAGATACTGGTAATGAAGACAAACAGAATGTGAGGGTTTTGCTCAGTTGGCTAGTAGTTCCTTTTTTAAACTAAGTGGAAGAAGAGAAAGATAAAAGAAAGGAAAATCAGTTATTCTTTCTCTCATGTGAATGCAGCTATGGGAAACTGTACTCCAGAGGTCATGAGACTTAAATCACAAAGGTTAAAGGCTGGTTTCAGTAACCTCACATCAGAGCACATGTCTGCACTTTTCAATTTATATTCTTCCCTCAGTTTACAGAAAGCTGCCTGAGAACAGCGGCATCCTTTGATCTCCCCGAAAGCCACTTGCCACTAGGTAGGGACACCCTACACCTCTTTCTTCCTCTCCCAGCTGTTTTGGTCTTTCAGTTGTTTCCGATCCATCTTTTACCGGTACATACAAACATGTTCTTCCTAACCAGCTCAGCAAGCTGTCCTGTCCGGAAAGCATGGAACGTCTCTCTCAAATGGCTTTTTAACAAGTTTCACAAGGATACAAAATTACCTAAAATGATGCTGTAGATGGTCAGATGTAGCCGTCCACAACAGGCGCCTGGAACTAACACGCAACTGCCCGAAGCTAGAGGAAGCAGATTTGAGAGTAAAGCATCTCTTGGAGAGCAATTGGCCGTGTGCGTTCCCACCATGTGAGATCCACATGTGTGAAAAGCAGAATCTTGGCAGGTGACCCCTTGATGTGCAGAAATTTGCAAATCATTTCAATCTGAGCAATTTTCCCATCCTTACCAGAGAGCACTAAGGCTGCAATTGTACCCTGATAATCAGAGCTACTGAATTCTAAGCAAAATGAAATTTCAGCACAGAGTCAATATTGCTAAATGCTAAAATGCTTAACAGAAACATCATTTAATTAAAATACCCAGAACTTCTATAGCTAAAGCAAAGCATCAACCTTTGGTATGTTAGAAATGCCAAACCAGGATTACTGGAAGTTGTAGGCAAGCATTAAACAATGTGAAGATCTGGCATTATTTTGATAAAGTCTGCAAAACACAGCAGTGCTCCTCCCCCCCCAGGATGCCACCAAATTTTGAAATTAGAACAACAGAGACTACATATCCTTCCCTTACGTACCTCTCTTTAGATAGCTCACTGCTTAAGAAACAAAAGTTTGCCCAGGAATAAGTGTAAAAAGCTTTTAAATGTCATTATTTCCTATAGGTAGGCTCGGCTACTCAGCCTTTAAGCTCTCCCCAGAAGCATCTGGTATCTGGCCAATAGTGAAAAGTGGATGAGATGAATCATGGGTTTATCCTAACATGGTAAAGCCTCTGGTCTAACACTGAGAACAAAATGAGAAAAAATCCAGAGCAGAATAACGTAAAATAGAGCATGTTGTGAAAGAGTCTGAAATGGCTAAGGCAGCTAAAAGCATTGCTTAAAAAGTAAGCTTTCCTGGCCTCAGATAGCACAAGTTACTCTCAGCATCTTTCTTGGATTTAGAAGCAGTTAGGAAAAGAGCAAGGTATTAATTACACAAACTGGTATTCTTCATTGCACATTACAGTGCACTTTCTCACAGTCACAAACACTGGACGAAATCTTAGCTATTGATATGAATTTGACAATCAAGTCACCTAAAAATTCCGGCTGTCTGAACAAACTTCGCCGCACGTTACAAATATAATCTCATCCCTGCGGCTGCATGGTCATCTGATGTGGGAATTTATCTATTTTCAAGCTAATACTAAAATATCTATAGATGCTCACCCTCTCCAAAACTGCAATTAAAATAGTTTGGTATTAACTTTGTATCACTGAGTTTCTCAGACGAGCAAAACAGCCACAGTTCCTTCAAGTGTGAAGGAATACAATGCAATGGAAATTGCTTATTCAAAATCTGAATGGACCTGCAGCTTTTTGCATGAGATGATAAGGTTCGCGGAGGGTCCACAGACTATATATCTCCAAAAGTGGAAAAAAATTGACACAATATTTTAAAATGGTTGAATAGGTCTTTTTCCATCTTGGATTTATGGGGTCTTGAAACCTTTTATAAGATACGCTTCTCCTACCCACTCCCTATTCATTTCTAATGATCTTCCCACAAAGTGCTACCTACTGCCTCCTATTCTTTTTTTTCTTTTAATTTAACTGTTTTCCAAATTTTTAGCCAATGGTAACATTATGGAAGATAAGTGACTAATGATCAATTTTTAAAAGATTACAGGGCTTAAATCTTTGAGACAGGACACAATAGCATGTAGTATGTAATTTTATCTGTGAGACATCCATTTTCTATCATTAAACTACACTATATAAAAGAAAAAAGTACACTGTAGGAACAGTTATTTCGTCAAACAAAATACTCAAGGATTTTTAAGGAGAGAAAAGAGTGCAAAATCACATGCTGTAAGACTCTAACCATGCAGGAAAAACAAAACCAAACCCTTTTAGAATATTGTTTTAGTTATGGAGTGGTAGTTGTAGGATGTCTGAATGCATACAGGGACTAACTTCTTAATGATTAGCACAGTTTCACTGACAGGCTCGGCTGCAGAATCACAAAGCAAACATAAATTGCAGCAAATTAGCAGAAGACTTTTTTCTTTCAAGAAAAAACTTTAATGGATGTTTTGCCTGAGGAGCTTATTTCGATGACTTCTCAGTAGACGAGACTGCACTGCCAGGAACCACAGAAGCATACAGTAAATTTAATAATGGTCTTATGCTATACCGTGGTTTATACAGCTACGCAGCAGATCCACATTCAGGCACAGGCTCTGCACATTCAAGCCCGGAAACTAAGCACATCAGAGCAATGAAGGCCTTGGTTTCATTAGGCAGAGGTAGGATTCATGGCTGTCTGCAAGGACAGCTGCCTCTTTAGAAATCCATCTTGCTCCCAATGAATTTAAGACAGCTTTATCAATAAATTCAATCACAGAAGACTTTGGCCTGTAAACAAAATGACTGAAATATGCCAAAAGGAAAAGCAGATTGGGAAATATTTAAAAAAAAAAAAAAGATAAAAATAAAGAAAATATAGTATCAGGAGGATTTTTTTTACTACATCTGATTGATCACCATATTCATCTCTCCCAACTTAAACAGATACAATGAAATAACAGCTACGTGTTGCAGAGACAGGAAAAAAAAAGCCCTGCCAAGAATACTAATACCAAAGCAAGCCATTCAAGTTACAATTGGTAATAATTGCCCATCTCCATTCTGTAACGTTTTAATGTACTCACAGCAAACTGACGTTCAGATAGGTAAAAAATTATTTCCTATTTTTAAAACCATCAAACAAATTGTTTCCAGTCTGATCTCTGCAATTGACTATCCACAGCATAAACACAGGACAAATATCAGCGCTGGAAGGAAACAGCTTTCAGAGGTGATACTTAATCATGATAGCCACAACATCATTGCATGCTTATTTCGCTGTCTGCAGAATTGACACATGTGGTCTCAGGAATAAATTCATTAGTATCTGTCACAAACATTAATATGAACGGGCAGCATACTATGGAAACATACTCATTTGGGATGCTATGGAACCTTTCAGGAAAAAGTGCACCTAAAATAGGCATTGAAGATGAATTTTGTTATTTTCACCTTTTTCTAATGTGTCTGTCATCCATGAAGGTAGGTCCCAAATGTCAGAGTATACTTGATGTTTTCACAGAGAGTCATGAAATACTGCTGCTACTTTGGAGTGGACAAAATTGTTCATTGTCGTGTTAATGCTAACAGATCCTCTACATGTTTGCCAGATGTTCCTTGCAAAGCGACACTCTTCAACCTGCTGGATAACGCGATAGTCTGGATAGCAGAAGTCACTTTCTGTATATAGTACTGCAAGAGCTTACATGAACAGTTTATTTATTTGTGTTCCACTTACACCCAATAGGAAAAAATCCCAAACTGATTCTACCTGTGCTGGCAGAAAAGCCACTGTGGGCAGTGAACAGAGGACACATCCCCACCGGGGTGTATCTGGGAATCACAGTGATTATCCAGGTCCATACAGTCCGAGCCAGAAGAAAACTCTAGATCTCCTTTTTGGGTCTACACTCTTGTTCATTTGTTTTGCTGTCCTGGGGACTGGGGGGCAGAGGGGAGATTTCCTGTTCCAACAGCACTATGGCATTCTGTCTTCTTAAGGTAATTACTCTGGCTCACTGTAGATGTACTGGATTTTGACTTAAGGCCCTTTTTATGCCACTCCAAGAGGAAAAAAAATAAAGGTCTTAAAGTGCTTGAAAACAGCCTCAAGTCCAGTCATAAATAACTACGGAGAATTACTACATAAATGTTTACGAAGTTGAGGGAAGAGATAAATCACGTTATATCTAAATGGAAGAAAAATACTAATAAATAGAAGTTTTACAGCACAGATGGCAATAGAAACAAATATCATTGCAGATGCTTTCCTTTTAAAAGCTGATTTAAACTAAACATAAATGATGACATGATCATATTTTTAAGGACAAGTGTAGGTTAAATAATTTATATTTAAAGGCTGAGCCTTGGCAAAAAAAGAGGCAGCCTGGACAGGAATGTGTGTTCTTCATGATTATTAAACATTTTTATTGCTATCTATGGCAAAGTGGTATATGATGGCTAATGCTTTTATGTTACTTTCTGCAAAAGTTAAAAATGTTTATGTTGTTATAACTTCAGTAATTTTATTACTACAGTGAGATTTACATAGGATTTTACACTAAAAAGCAAGAGCAATATGCAATGACTACTGAAAATACACTGGAGTGGATTACCATGGTTCCCCTTCGTGCATTGGCAGCACACAACCAAGATCATAATTACGGATTGTTACCACCTGCCAACTTGAAGAACTAAACCACACGCTTCCATATAATAATAAAGAATTCTAAGATTAAAAAGCAAATGAAGGTTAAATCCTAAAGGTCTTCGGGGACCTCTGAGCTGTGTATTTCTTCTGTACTTTTATCATTTTTACATGCTCACAGAGATGAAGGCTCTTCCCAGTTAAACAAGTCCATCTAATGAAATGCCTGCATTTTCACACAACTGCTTAGAAAACAGAACATCTGCAATGTGCAAACTCATATTAAACCTTGTCTTTGGATTTACAGCTTTTTTTATCTTGAAGCAGGAAAAAAAATAGACAAATTTTTCACACTGTCAAGAAAACAGAAACTCAGCTGAGAATTTTAGAAGACATCTCAATGTGAAAAGGGGATTACTGGTACAAATATATAAGACAGAGAAAAAATTTCCAAGATGCTGTTATTGGTCCATGATTAAATTTTCCATCCCCAGTTTTTTTAAAAAATGCAATTATATTTTAATAGAGTGATGGAAAAAGGATTTCTTTAGAATCACCTAACAGTGACATGAAGGAATAATTTAAATTAACATTGCGAGTATATTAATCTAGAAATTTTTGTCTTCATATGAGACCACATTTATAATTTTGCCCTCGTCCACATTTTGACTCACATAAACATACACATTAAATTTGATTTCAGAATATTTACATGGGGGAATTAGTATTTGCTGGTGTACAGATGCTTCTCAATAGTCCATATTTCAGTTTATTTAAGCTTAAAAGCAAACAAGATTGTGTACAGATATCCTGTGGAGTTCCTTCCTCATACTTTCTATCATTCTTAAAAATTGGTAGGCCTTACGTGCTTAGTACTTAAAATCACTTAGAACTGTGCTTCAAACTACCCAGTATATTGCCCAGAATTTATGACCTAAGGCTGTACAACTGCCAACACTTATATGCAAGGTTACCATTCCCCACAGCCTTCCACATTATCTCTGACTCCTTTCTTATGCCTTCCAGTTTTAAAAACTATTTAACATACAACTCCACCAATCTTTACACAGCAATAACTTACTATGCACAAGTGGAGCAAGATGATGATCTGTTCCCAGCATTCCCTCATCATGGTAAGTATTTGTGGCATATCAAGCTAAAGATGTAGTTCCACAAGATCCTGGCTTAGGATGCACAGTTGGCCTAAGAAAGCCGAGAGCCTGAAATTTGCTCCCAACTGGTCCTCCCCACAGCCACCACAGGCGCGCAGGTGATGCTGAATTACATGACATGACTTAAAAATATCTGTGCCATCCCCACTTCCACTGACACCCCATTTCAGAAGGTACGTGGGATCAGCAGCTTAAAGAAATTTTAAAAAAAGGAACAGAATTCCTGGTTTTGGAGAGTTACTATGTAGGGTTACGTTAGCAGGGTGTTACGGGAATTTGATGTTGCCACTTAGGATGCTGTTCCTGCTCTAAACATAGAGAAGACCCTTCAGTTATGACTTTCAAAACTGATGTTTTCCAAAGCACTTAATTCAACAATATTGTTTTACAACATTGTAACTATTACACCACCTCTATCCTGACTTCATTCTTCCCAGACAACGAGGCTGAGAAACAAGTTGGAGCAATTCCTTAGGTGACTGACTTATCTTAGGTCAACTGGATCAAAAAACCCTCACAATACAGAAACAGTCAAATTACAAGAAATACCTTTTTGCAACATCTGAAACTACAATACACCGTAGTTCTGTTATAGGCCTATGAACCAATACCCACAAGCTTTTCCCTGTTGTCTGGCATACAGTATCATCCACAGGAAAAGGTTAATCTTCAGTGAAAATATCATCTCTCGGCCCTGTGCATTTGTTGGGGTTACAGAAGCTTTCTTTGAAGTTGGCTGTCATCCCAGTAAAGCTGCATTAAGTAGTTCAAACTAAATATCACTAGTAATACACATTGGTAGCAAGTTGAGCCTAGAAAGATAAAAGCTTTGGGGTAGAATTTCAGGGCAAAATCGGATCATGTCTGCTCAGTAAAATATTCCCAAAATTATGATTTTCAAAAATGTTTAGGCCTCATTTGTACAAAAATTAAATCTACTCAGTTCTGAAAGTATCTGAACTTGATCTGACATGCCACTACTGGTCCAGTAAATTTGGAAATGTTTTTCATCTATTCCTGGTAGTGCTTTCAATTACAGGGATACTATCATTGTGAATATTTTCCTGCTATAAAGACTTCCCCTCAGGGATTACAGAAGAAAGCCTATTAAAATGTGTCCCCATCCTTTTAGCAGACAAAAAAGAAAAAAGACTGAATAAAACAGGAAAGATTGGAGCTCAAGGCTAAAGCAGAACTTGGCCATAGAGCGCAAGCAGGTGGGAGATTAACAAATAGTTATCTGAGTAGCCCCTTGAACATGCTCTTCTTTGACTTTGTGATTCTGGCTAAAATCAGAGGATTTTTCATATTTGTCCAAGGTTTTCAGCTATCCAGCACCTTGGTTGAACTGCCGGACCCTTAGGAATCTCAAACTTGTCCCCTGCCCATACGCACATCAGGTCGTTACATGTACTGAGCCTGATACTTCTGAGCAGCCTGGAACCCCTTGTGAAAGAGCTACACAGATGGTTTGTACATGCACAGTAAATCTGACTTTTTTTTTTTTTTTTTAATGTGTCCAATTTACTCCTCATGCAAAACATAAGTATACTTGTGCAGGGGTTCTGACGTTTCCCAGAAATGCTGGGTAACTGTTGCGTATATGCTGTACAGCATACAACTGCTTGAAGGAGAAACAGTGCAAGGGGACTTTAATTATAAGCATAGTTCTACAATCCGGGTAATTGGTGAAAGACTAAGGAGGCCCTTTGGCTCCTCTTGATATGATGAAAGGTTGTGGTGCTTCTGATTCTCTTCAGGAGAGTTCTGGCCCGAAGTCAGAACTAGAGATATGAGTTGGCTATAAAACTAGTTCAAATATGTGACAGCCGCTATGATTACAGGTCATGAAGTTACAAGAACAGGCTATTTTTGGTAAGCACCAAATAACATGAATATTTACAGCAAACAAATTATCATAAGCAAAGATATGACCATCTGCCACTTACAGAATCAGTGGTTAAAATCTACTTCCTGATGAATTTTTGACCAGACAGGAAAGCCAACCTACAATTACTACTGGGCCAGAAGAAAATTCATGACTGTAATCAACCTGAGCCCAGGCTAACATGTTTTGGTGATCCAGAAGATGGAGTAAAGAGGGGAAAAAAAGAAAGCAGAAAGAATTTAAAGCAATTTCAAAAACTCTGGGTTTAACGTCAAAAACTGGGTTTAATAGTTTAATAGAAGGAGAGGGAAAATGCTATGACCATATGCAGTGACTTTGGATTTCAACACATTTAAATTAGTCATTCAATTGGTGATTTGAGACTCAAATTATAGCTGAATTTCTGTTTGCTGATAGCAAGCATCTGTTCTGGCCTTATTTCAGGATGTGTATGTACACCTCTGTTCACCAGCACACAGCAACATTTGTTTCATATAAGTGATCAAACCCTCGATTTTTAGAGCTCCTCCTTCAGCTCCTATTTTCAGGATCTCTGGATAGGAGGTAGTGGTCCTCCACAGCTGATACTTCTGAGCAGCATTAAGTTCCCAAACTCAAAGTACTCCGACCTCTCTGTGAAATATTTAATATTCAAGTATCAGCCCATTGATCTGATTAGAAGTTTTCTTAAGATTTACACTGTTTAAAAGGGAGAGGATTTTAAAATAACAAACATGCTATAGGGAGGACTTCCTTACATGGTAAAGCAGACTCAGAGCTTAATATGATTTGCAAATGCTATCTGTAAATATTAATGCACTTTGACATTGAATACCGCAAATCATACATTTTAAGTGTTTTTCAGTGTGTGGATGTTTACAGTGAAATGATGTGCTTCTTCCTAGGTCTGTTTTCAATTCAAAGTATGGCTTCATTACAAAGAATGATACATAAAGCTTAGCAGCATGAACATTCCTCCAGAATTAACACCAAGCTGACAAGTGTCCTTAACACAGCCTTTACATCGGGTTTGTGGGACCAAACAGCTTCACGAGCATTAGCTGTTCTTCACTTTCTTTTCTACAGTTCCAACTTTTCAGTACCCAAGCTGGGTATTGACTGCTTTTAATATGGACTGGTTTTCCCCAGGCTTGGGACTTCATTTTGCACTTACCTTCATTAAACAACCAGACACTAAACCCTTGTAAAATTTCTTCAGCCCTAGGAGTACTGCTTCCACCAGTATTTTTTCATGCTGTTATTACTGACTCTGTTACCTTCTTTCATAATTTCCTAAAATATCTCAGCAGAAAATAGCTATGAAGACTTCCAAACGCAACATCAGGATACAAGATTCATAAGCCTCAGTCAAAATGATCTTAAACATCACATGTGACATTGAGAGAATGAGTGTGCTTATAAATGTATGTGCTAAGAAAAATATGGAAATTTTATTCAGATAAACTGTTGGTTAGGAGGAGCTGACAGGCCAAAAGTGATCAAAACCAAGGATAATATCCATCCTGTAGCATGGGAACAAAATCATGAAAGCTGCCAAAATGTGTGTATAATGTAGCTTTTGGTGTGTCTTGCCATTACTCCAGTAATCTCAGCTTCTGAGGAATTACACAGATCTTTACTTTGGACTCCAGAACACCTGGATTTACCCATACAAGATTCAGGTCACTTTGTTTACCCTGCTTTTAATAGAAAGGTTTCCTTTGCCTCAATTTTCTGCAGCACCTGGCAAAAATGAACACACAGAAGGCTCTGAAGTTGGTATCAAGCTACCAGCGAAATCTGGTTTTGCAATGAGTATAGAGTTCCTTATATGTATGTAGTTACTTTGAGTCTAACCTGCCTATCTATCTGTCAAGCCAGAATACATGCTGAGGAAGATCAGGTTGCCTTAGTAACCCGAGTCCAGTTGTACAGACTTCAGAAGCCTGAATAATTTTATCTTTCTGAAGCACCATTGTGCATCATTGTGCCATTGTACTTACATACCTTACACATAAAATAGATATATATTACCAAACTCCCCATATACGCTTTGAGCTATTCTCATGCTATAGGTTGTAGAAGACACTGCTTGGGAAAGCTTTTTCTTCTGCTTTCTTACCATTTGTGACCCATGCAGCTGTCATCTATTAAAAAACTAGCACTTATTTTTCTTTTTTTGGGTTTCTTGGAGAGGAACAACTGAGACCATCACAGAGATAAAATTTCTGCTCCAGCTGTGCCGTGTATAGTGATTAATCGTGTTCAGAAAACAACTAGTTACCTAAAAAGAATTTTAATGTATGATATTGTTGGAACGCTCAGAGAAATCTGTGAGAAAGAACAGTGACAAAACTCGTCCAGTACGCTTATTACTGTGAATAGCTTTTGGCTACTCAAATTTCAGGCCTGAATTGTACATAGCATGCTATTAAATTGTAATAATTGAAAGTTCTAGAGAAAGGAATCTAACGATACCCAACAGAACAATTTTAGTTCCATGAGAATATATTTAATTAACCCTTAATCATTTTCACTTTTATGACACTGGAAACACTTCTAGGATTTGATTTACAAAATTATTATGCCATTAATAAGAGAAAGATACTATTGACATACCAAAATCCAATTTAATTACTCCCTTGATTCCTCCAGAGGCAGAGAGAAGCTTGCAATTTTCTGACACTATGTTCCATTTTTAATATTGTGAAATAGAAAATACCTCCAAGTAGGCCAGAAATGTTGCATAATTGCTTCTATCTGAGCTACAAGCATAACTATAACAATGTATTCTGGCTACCTTGAAAGTACCTTGTTGGCTTTTTCTGTATCAAGAATCCCACTTAAACCTTCACTTATTACTGCTTGTTAGAAATATTCTCACATGTAAGAGCTTCTACAATCACTGTCAAACAACTTTCTATTCTTTTCATTTTTTAAAGCGATAGTTTGTAATGTATTTAAGAAAATGGAAATTACTTAACTATTTTAGGCATGGATAGCTCATCTAACTGACTACTCCAGAATTTGTATGCAAGCATGAAAAAGATTCTAAAACTTGTTTTCAGACTGTCAACAAAAGCACGCCTGTTAACTTACACAATGAGTAGATTGATATTTCTTAATGAAAGGCCAAAATTTACATACTACAAAACCCACATGAAACAGAAAAGAGCCTAATAGAGCTGGGCCACTAAAACCTTGAGAAAATGTTGTCATCTGTGCATCATGCTCCAGAGTTCTGGCTGGAGCAACATGTGCTCCCACGTAACATCCCAGGAGCCTGACAGCTCAAGGTGCAGTCTGTCCTGATTAGGATTCCAGTAAAAAAACAGAAGTTAAAAAAAATAGTAATTTTGGTCCATAGTCATGGCTCACAGGCAACACTTCTTGCTTTCCTTGCTGTTTTTACAGTTTTTCTAATTGTCCTAAACACCTCAACATTTCCGCATTTTCAAGACTGCTTGTGTGAAGTCCTACTTCCTTTGAAGTTTATATAAATTAGGCCACTGATATTTGTCACCAGAAATTCCAGATATTCATTATAGAGAGATGTTGGATAAGATAAACTGAACAAATTGAGATTTCTTCAATTAGTTCATTCCAGCAGCTTGGCCTGCATTGTAATTTTGTGTGCAGCTATCTTTATTTCTCCTGTGTACTGCGAGCCTCTGTGGCAAAATAATCATATGAAGTATTTAGACTGGTATGTTATCAAGGACAGATTTTTTAATTCTCAGCTACTGGAGATGGAAAGCAAATGTGCTTTAAAGTACTCTGAGGAATTTTCTACCCCTTTTCTTAATAGCAGGTTATGCATTTATGGGTAGCTAGCAACTGCAAAGTCTGAGCCAGGAATATGTAATATTGTTTTAGAAAGCTCTACTGAGCAGCTCTTATGGTTAGTTTATCTTTCAGTCACTGGTTCAATTAAGCGTCTCTATTTTCTATATATCCTTCTCATCAAAGTAGCATTAAGATGGATCTTACACTCTAGGTGTCAAAGGTCCAAAAGACGCAGTATCCATAACAGTTAAATCAGTTAATAAATGTGGAGGAAATATATCTGGTAAATTGACTTAAATCCATCATTTGTGTAATACCGGATTGATAATGTAAACAGAGAGTATATGAATATCGCCCTCTGATTTGCATTCCAGAAGAAGTAAGACATTGTGAGAGGAGAATGACTCTCCATTGTCAACACCATATGATAGTTCAGAAGACTGTAAAAAGTCAGTGGCATGGATAAGAGAAAATAATAAATACTCCTAGTTTTCATAACATATAAATATAGTGTGTGATTTATTTTTTTTAAATATATATACACATACGGAACTTTAAACACAAAACACTGCAAACCCAAGGAAAGCCAGGTCTATGCTTCTGTGTGCAATATTAAATTACCTCTCCTTGCATACAGATTATTATATAATTGCTAATTACATGTTCACAAAGTATAGGACTTGTCTCATTCAGTGGAAGAATGGGCCTGTTTTGATCAGAATTCTGCAGTGAAGAAGCCTGGTGTTTATAAAACGGCTCGCCTATTGCAGATGTTGAATGCTGACTCAATATTTAGGGTTTTGTGGTTCAAAATATAACCTCAATATTACTTAATGCACTCTCCAAACACTGAAGAGAGAATCATTCGGTTCCTCATGGAATTTCCATAAAGTTAAATACTCTAATATCCAAAACTCTCATAAACATTAACTAATTTATTTTTACAGTGCCTAGTTTCTACTATCCTCAGCAACAGTCAAAAGTATCCACTGTTTGGTGTATTCAGTCTGAAATAATTAAGATTTGATTTTCTGGAAACATACATGTTTCAGTCCCAATTTCGAGTGCTCAGCATAGTTGCAAATCAGAACACAGATTGTCAGTTTAGCAAAAAAATGACAAATACCTAAGTATCAAATCCGCTGTCATTTAATAATACATAATTTCCCCTTCATAAGTCCATACTGGCTAGCCCTAATAACCTTCTAGTCCCTAATATGTTTGGAAGTGGCTTCCAGGCAGATTCTCTCCAACAACTTTCCAGTGATCAAGGTGAGGCTGACCAGCTGGTAGTTTACTGGTTCCTCCTCCTTGAAGACAGGAGAAACACTTATTTTTTCAGGAACTACCCTCAATAGCCATGACCTTTCATAGATAATCAAAGGCAGTGTTGCAACGACCTGACACTTGTGCATGCCTCCCATCAGGTCTCAGGAACTTGGATATGTCCACTTGGTTTAGCTATTTCCTGATCTGATCTTTCTCCACTGAGGTAAGTTTTTCTCCAGATTTTCCCACTGGTCTCAGGGACCTGGGATTGCTGAAAGTGCTAAAGGCTGTTGTTACCAGGAAAGACCAAGACAAAGAAGACTGAGTATCTCACTCTTTTCCATGTCCCTTGCCATGAGGTTCCCTCACCTCAATCAGGGGCAGGCCCACATTTTCCTGCTTTTTCACTGCTGGTAGGAGCCCTTCCTGTTACTCTCCATGCCCCTTGCCAGATTAAACTCCAAGTGGGCCTTGGCTTTCCTAATCCCATCCCTGCACGCATGGACAACATCTCTATATTCTTCCTGGGCCACCTGACCCTGCTTCCACCTCTTGCACGCTCTCTTTTAATGTTTGAGTTTTGTCAGAGGCTCCTCCTGCCCTGTGCCACTTTTGCTTGATTTTCTGTGTATGAGGTTGTGTATGAGAGTTCCTCAGCTTTGAGGAAGTGATCCTTGAAAATTTACCAGTTCTCCAGGGCCCTATGGGATTCTTCCAAGCAGGTCCCTAAATAGGCTAAGGTCTGCTCTCTTGAAGTCCAGAATTGTGTTCCAGCTTATTGTCTTGCTCCTACCTCTCAAGAACCTGAACTTTCTGACCATCACAACCCTGATCCGTTCTTCCTTATTTGTACGTATGAGGTCTAGCAGTGTGCCTCCCTTCATTGGCTCCTTGATCACCTGTGTCAGCAAGTAAATGCACTCCAGCCATCTAGATTGCTTGTGCCCTNTTCCACTGAGGTAAGTCTTTCTCCAGATTTTCCCACTGATCTCAGGGACCTGGGATTGCTGAAAGTGCTAAAGGCTGTTGTTACCAGGAAAGACCAAGACAAAGAAGACTGAGTATCTCACTCTTTTCCATGTCCCTTGCCATGAGGTTCCCTCACCTCAATCAGGGGCAGGCCCACATTTTCCTGCTTTTTCACTGCCAGTAGGAGCCCTTCCTGTTACCCTCCATGCCCCTTGCCAGATTAAACTCCAAGTGGGCCTTGGCTTTCCTAATCCCATCCCTGCACGCATGGACAACATCTCTATATTCTTCCTGGGCCACCTGACCCTGCTTCCACCTCTTGCACGCTCTCTTTTAATGTTTGAGTTTTGTCAGAGGCTCCTCCTGCCCTGTGCCACTTTTGCTTGATTTTCTGTGTATGAGGTTGTGTATGAGAGTTCCTCAGCTTTGAGGAAGTGATCCTTGAAAATTTACCAGTTCTCCAGGGCCCTATGGGATTCTTCCAAGCAGGTCCCTTCATTGGCTCCTTGATCACCTGTGTCAGCAAGTAAATGCACTCCAGCCATCTAGATTGCTTGTGCCCTGCTCTGTTGCCCCTCCAGCAGATACTGGGGTAATTCAAGTCCCCCATGAGGACTAAGTCTGTGAACATGAGGCTTCTTCAACTTGCCTGAGGAAGGCCTCATCTATTTCTTCCTCCTTATCAGGCAGTTTGTAGCAGGTACTCATCACATCATATTACATTTTGATCTGCCCTCTAACCCATAAGCTCGCAGGTGGCTCATCACTTGTCTCTGGGCAGAGCTCCACACCTTCCTGTCACACTCAGTCCACTATTTCCTCACTTTCTTGTGAGTTGTCATCTCCATTCCACAACATTCCTAGTCCTGGCTCTCGCCTTACCAGGTTGGCTAGCTTGCGGCAAAGATGCTTTTGCCCCACCTTGGCAGGTGGATTCCATCTTTTCCCATCAAGTCTTCCTTGAACTCCTTGTCCAATCTCCAATTAAATTGTTCCAATATACAATTATTATATTAACATCCAAACACATTTAAAATAAAAGCTAACCATCACTACAGATACAGTATTAGCTGAAAGGCGGTATCTCTATAATGCAATCAAATATCAAGAAAATCAAACATGTGAACCCATTTTGTAATATTGACACAGTTCTCCATTTAAACGAGGGCTTTTGATTTTTTCTTGGTAAAGAGTCAAAATAAAATAGGAGAACTTTTAAGAGAAGTTTTGTTACTCACAGTGGTTGAGAATGTCAAATTCCTAGTCAGAAGAGACTGCGTGGTGAAGTTCTAACCCTTCAGAAATGGATTTTAATGGAAGTGTTGACACAGTGTTAGCTATACCATCACAAGTACAACGCCAATACATTACTCCCTTATGGTAACAGACAGTGTTGAAGCTGCCCTGTAATTTGGCACAGAACATTTCTATACTAATGTAATGTGACAATGTTATTATGTCTGCTATTTTCTATGCCGTAATAGCAGTATTTGTTTCCACAAACCTGCCATTACATTCACTAATATGGCTATACTTAAAGACTGCCTGAGTAAAAACAGACATAAACTTATAGAAAGCAGATAGTCTCTTATAGATTTGTTTTGTTTTGCTAGAGTAATTTCCAGCCCGCTCTACTAAAAAAGCTGAATTCCCTGGGAGGATAGCTTTCACCACATAACCTGCTGTTAGAAATAGTTACGAAGTTCATGATGTATTTTCTCACAGGAGTTGCATGCAGCCATCCATTTGTAAGAACAGCCATTAACTGTCCTTTTAGTACACTCTTCTATATAATCTCATTTTTTAGGAACAACTGCTACTGGTCTGCTTTACACTTACCAATGTAACACTTCTGTCTATCACATCTAAAGAGCACTGTTGCCCTGAATCTCCAAGTGTCATATCACATCAAAAGAGAAAATGACAATCTGTATAGCATCTTGGGGTCAAAACTTCCACTGCCTTGTTTATCTTCCAGGAAATAGAAAACTGCAGCATACAGAATGCTCCCACTTGTGCCACCACAGAGGTTCACGGTCTACAGGCACTCCACACTCACTGTAGTGGAGTACCAAGATTTGCAACTGAGCAAAACTTTTGTGGATTAAACTGTGAATGTTCTTGATGACAGCTGTAAAAACTGTAGCCGTACCCTTGGCTGGCCCAGGTCATTTTCTGTAGGACTACATTCCCTAAACTTCCCCTTCTCTCTAGCTGACACACAGAGGACTCTTGGACTGGAAAAGAAACAACTTGCCTTACATGGTGCTTATTTTGAGAGAACTTTTTAAAAATCTTCATGTTAAGCTATGCACATTTTCAGCTGGACTAATACACTGAAGAGCACAGGAGTAGTAATGTGCTGTTATAGGAAAGATTAAAGAAACTTCTTGCATACTGTATTAGTAGAATGTATTATAACACTTTTCAAGAAACTATTTCTTTCATTATTTCCTCCAAACTCTCTTCTGGAAATTAAAGACAAGAATGATACACGTGAAACATTTACATTGTAAAGCCTAGGAACGACGCATGTCAAATCTTCGTGCACTGAGGTTACTATGGGAAACGTGCTGAAAGTATCAGCTCAAATGCAGCAAGGTAATTTGTGCACATTTATGCAAATTGCAGATGATACAAAACTGGGAGGAGTGGTTGATAGACCAGATGCGTGTGCTGCCATTCAGAGGGATGCTGACAAGAACCTTGTCAAACAAAGGAAAATGCCAAATCGTGCACCCGGGGAGGAATAACCCCATGCACCAGGACAGGCTGGGCCCTGACCAGCTGGAAAGCAGCTTTTCAGAAAAGGATCTGGGCGTCCTGGTAGACACCAAGTTGAACATGAGTCAGCAGTGCGGTCTTGCGGCAAAGGCGGCCAACAGCATCAGTGGCTGCATTAGGAAAAACGTTGCAGAAAGCTTGAGAGATGTGATCCTTCCACTCGACCCAGCACTGCTGAGATGCATCTGAAGCACCACCTCCTCGCGCTGGGCTCCCCAGTGCAAAAGCAACATGAGCATACTGGGAGAAGTCCAGCGAAGGGCCACAAAGGCGATTAAGGGCTTGAAGCATCTCTCATGTGAAGAGAGGCTGAGAGAGCAGGGACTGTTCACAGCCTGGAGAAGAGAAGGCTTAGTGGGGATCCTGTCAATGTTTTAAAATACCTGAGGGGTGGGAGCTAAAAAGACAGAGGCAAACTCTTCTCAGTAGTGCCCAATGACAGGACAAGAGGCAATAGAACTCAAATACACAAAATTTCATTTCAATCTAAGAAAATGTTTGTACTATGAGGGTGAATGAGCACTGACACAGGTTTCCCAGAGCGGTTGTGGAGTCTCCATCCTTGGAGATACTCAAAATCCAGCTGGACACAGGCCTGGACAGCCTGTACTAGCTCACTAGAGGGACTAGACAGTCTCCACAGGTCCCCTCTCACCTCAGCCATTTTGTCACTTTGAAATTCCTACTCAAATATGTTTCCTAAGAACTGGTGGAACAAAACAGTGAAGAGCTGTGGTGGGTTAACTGTGGGACAAAATAACGAGCAGTTTGTGGTGGGTTAATCCTGGCTGAGGCCCAAACTCCCACCCAGCTGCTCGCCCACTCCCCCTGCTCTGACCTAGGTGTTCCCTCCGCTGTTTCTCACTCTTTTTGTTCCCTTCTCCTTAATCTGCCCAGCATTTTTGTGAGAATGACATACTTTCCAAGCGCATTTTCACAGAGGTGCCACCAGCTCGGCTGAGGGACTCAGCTGTGGCCTGCGGTGGGTCCTTTGGAGCTGGCCGTGTCCAGCACAGGTCAGCCCTGGTCTCTCCTGACGGAGGCACCCTGCAGCCCCTCGCTGCCGACACCTGGACACGGACATCCGCTACAGGAGGGACGCAAGTTTCCATAAACCAGGTACTTTAACTGTTTCTCTTATGACCACTGACAATTTTTTTTCAAGTGGTCAATTTTTGAGTTTGGTAACAAAAAAATCACTGCCTATGAGATTTTGATATCCTGAATACTCCATTTTACATAAAACAGTACACTCAAATGTAAAATCAGCCCAGGGCCTGTCTGTGTAGCAGTACTGGATTAGATTTCAGCTTCTGCCACCCGGCATTGCCCCAAGTGCAGTCTGCAGTGGAAACCTGCTCACACGCACATCGCTCAGGAGCACGCCTAAACCCTTCTGAAGGGGATGCGCTCTGCAGCAACAAGCAGGTGCTATTCCAGACCTGTTGCCGAGATAATCTTTCTTCGTGTGAAGGGAATTTGTCTTTCATCAGTGCTGCAGAAGTTTAGCATGTGGTGTGCAGCCTATGCAAGTTACTAAAAACTACAGTAACATTTCATCATTCCTCTTTCCATTATGCTCTTCCCAAACACAGCAGAAAGAAGTCTAGGAGCCTCTAGATGATATTGAGATTACATTATTTCTCCTCCTTTCCCTCACGTACACCATTATGAAAAATCTCCCTTGTTAGATTTGCTTTGCAGATTTTTGGTATTTGAACTAATCTGAGGAGCCAAGATAAAGCAGTAACGTATTATGTTTAGTAGACTCTGTATTCTATTACAAAACATCCATACCTAGGATAAATTTATATTTCATGTTTGTGATAGAAGAACATTAAAGAAAAAAGATTTATCTGGGGAAAAAAAGTATTTTTGGCAGCCTAATACTAAAGGTACTCCTTTTCCATCACCAGACATAGTATATTGAGAATTATCTGATTGTGTACAATGTAGTCCATAAGGTTACTATGCAAATGAGCCTTCATAGGTTAGTAAATATCTTAAGTTCATCAGTTCACCAAATATATGCAATAGCTGTCACTTGAAGAAATAATTCATAGAATATTCCAGGTGCAGACACCAGTACTCCTAAGACAAATTTATAAACAGAGTTTTTGCTTTGCTAGATGTGCAATATATAACTTCTTATTCATAGCTTTGGGTTACTTCTGGAAGAACTCGAAGATCACAGAAGAACAGAAATAACAACTTAAAAGTAAAATAGAAACAAATCATTTTCTCCTGTAGCAGATAGGGTACTGAAATCTTTTTAAAATATATGTTTAGCACTATGACTAATCACTCCTATTGCTCAGAAGGGCAAACTCATATACATAAAGTACACCCAAACCTTTGCTCAAATTATCAAAAGTTTTTTGATACCACATTTCACTTCTACCGTGACAGCAACTGCAGAGAAACAGACTGAGATGGGCCCTTTCCATAGTTGTCAAACATGGTCAAGGGTAGAAAAGTGGAACTTTCACGAGAATAACAAATGTAGCTTTTACATAGAATTCATTTTCTAGCCTTGTGCTAGATCCAGTGTGAGCCAAAAGCTTTTCCGATTAGAACTATTCTGCTATTTTAGGGGTTTTCCGGGAAAGTACACCTTGCTGTAGAATAGAGAACCAGAACAAGACATAAAAACCCAAAAGGATCGACTAGACAGTTATACCAACGCTTTCTATCATCAGTCATTCATTTGGATATATGTATACAAACAGAAATAAAAATGCTCAGCTTTAAAGAAATTCCCTCTTCATATGGATATAAAAATGTGCAACATTTGGATATTTCAAGTGTGATGAGTTAAAAGGAAAACTCAGTAGCTTTAGTCAGTTACCGTGGATCATTATGGCTCTTGCATATTCCACTTTGACTTCTGCATAATTCTATTTAGATCAATAAGGCTAGACTAGAATAAAACTAGATTATGACATCGGTGAATCAGGCCCCTTATTTTTGACACATTTAAGCTTTTCATGAAAGACCAGATGGTTGGTATATGTTATGTAGTTTTATTCAGATGAAATTTAAAAGAACTAAAATACTCGGCATGCTTTTATTATCAGCATGCTTAGTGTGTCACTTAAAGAAATCTACAAAGGGAGATAATGAGCCTTGTCAACTCTTTCACAGTAATTATAGCCTTCATGATATAATGCTACAAAATTACAATATAGCTTAAGATAATAAAATGTAAAAGGTTTTTTCAATCAGGAAAAAAAACCCTATTTGTAACATTTATGCAGGAAAGGGATTATTTCAAACAGGTAACCATCGGTATATTAGACATGCAATCAAGTGTAATAAAACCAAATTCTGTCAGTGTTTGATCCTGCACATTGTCCAAAATTTATACGGTGTATTTTAGGTATGTGCATCCCACAAACCTTACCGATTTTCACAGGGTTTGCCAGTTCATTTGAATATATAATATTAACATGACATAAAGCTTCAGACACTTGCTTCAAATATTGCCTTAGAGCTCTCAAGCGTTCAGATCAGCATTTTTTTAGTGTACTTACGGTCATTGCATAACGGTCCGCTAAAGGAGGTCATACTACAGTCACAACTGAATCCATCCCACTGCTGTAAGCACACTCCCTGGTTTGCGCATGAATCCTCTTGGCACGTTGTGCTGGGGCCTGATGAGAACATACAGAAAAGGACTTGCACTTTGTCTTCCACAGAAAGGTATTTCTCCCTGGATCACATTAACTAGTTGCCAACATCTCAAATCAAATTAGCGAAGAGTTACCAAGTAAAACACGCACAAACTGGCTGATTTTGTAGCAGCACGTAATATCAAAAGGGTGGTTTTGCTTTAGTTTTAAGATCAGTGTGTCAAACACATAAGAATGCACAAACTGCAGCAGAGTTATTCCAGGTACAGTGGGAATGTTAAATTTGTTGCAAGTTATTTGTTAATCTCGTGTCAGACCATTAACTGGCTAAATGTTTTCTACAAACTTCAGTATTATTTTTTCCTGTAAATACATTTCAAACAGCAAAGCCAGATGCCACAGAAAGCAAAGCTCTGGGAGATGAAAGTAAAGATTGGAAAGTATTTTTTTTTTTTTTAAAGAAAAAAAAACAGAAATGAAACTACACTATACAATGCTTTTAATCCCACAAATTATTTTAAATGATTTAGGTCTGAAATTAAAAGGAGTTTGGGATTCTTTGGAAGGAATGTTGGCAAGTACTGATTCACATGCTTCAGGGATCCCATGCAGGTTCCTTTTTTAAGGGGAAATGCAGAAATTCAGACTACTAATGAACCGGCATGCCAAAATGTGACATATGCATGAAAAACAAAGCTACTCTATTTCTAGAGAATCATAACTAGACTACTGAAATAGAAATAAATTTGAAAAGGAATGATCAAAGCACTAAAGCATTCACTATACAAACATATTCAAGACTGAAAGCCTTTATGCAAGCTATGCTGGAAAATGAAGGTTCATGTAGCCCATTGTTTTAGAGGTGTGAAAGACAAAATCTGAAAGAAAATAGCACACTTTAGTTCTGAAATGTACAGAGCATTTATTGCAGAAATGCAACAGCGCATTGGGGGTTTCAGTCTTGTTTAATACACACAGAGCTATCTACCTTGCAAATCAGCTTTCATCAATGCAACTTTGTCAGCAAAATAAAAAAGCAAAATATATTAAATGTTAGTAAGCAATATTGAAATGGCAGCAAACACAGAAAAAAAACATTCAGAGTAAAGTGCATGCTGCTGTTAAAGAGAGAAAGAAATGCCATATAATGCAAACAAATTAATGCTAATAGCCATAAATCTTCAGGCAAGCCAAAATAAGAAAGCAGTAATTTGCCAGTATTTTACTACAAATATAATGGTTAATTGAGCTGATGACATGTAATGAAGGAAAATTAAAAGTTTTTTTTTTTTTTCCCTTGGATAGATATGAATGCATTAGCAGAGTAAATGCATGGCTGAATCCTGACTAGCCATTTGTCATGTTCAGATACACTGAATTCAGGAATAATTAGCACCGTTATCCTCTCTGGTCTTTCTTTTTTCTAGCCCTTCCTTCGTGACTGGTGAATGAAGACTGAAATACAGACCGTGAACTACGGATTACTATGAGCTCGCACACACATTTCACACTGACTCTTGACACTATAAGGAAAAACTTATTTCTGGGATTATAAAATTCTCCTGAATTGTTTTGAGGAAGACACATCAATATCCATTTAGAACTCCCACTGCTAGTCACTGATGACAGGGCAAAACCGGTCCAAAGATTATATAAATATCTTAAATCATCCTGTGGAGAGAAATCCACTTAACCCTTCTTTCACATTACAGCTCCTTCAAAGATCTCGGTGTGGCGTTTTTTTTTTTTTATTATTATTTTTTATTTGCCAATATTTCAGCAAAATCCATATCAATATGATTTAAGCCAGTTCAATGGCCACTTGCTTTAAAGGAGGCTTTGCTCACGCACACCCTGAACCAGGACCAGTCACCAGTGCGGTGAAGAATGAGGGCAGTGTACGTTGCGTCCCTGTTTTGGCAAAGCTCTTAACTCTTAACTATTTTCTCCTGTAACAGTAATAATAATAATCATAATAACAACAACCACCAAAACCAATTGATGAGAGTAGGTGGACATAGGATAGTGATTTCCTTTTCTTTGGAGTTTTGAGCCCAGAAGTTTAAACATTTGGGCATTACATCACCCTTTCTTGAGCTGGGGAATATAATGACAGAATCCTGTAGCTGACAAGACAAGACACATTTTTTTCTCACCAGATTCTGCTACTCGGAAACTTTACAAAGATGAAGTGAAAATATCTGTAGGTGTTTAAATGTTATATATTCATGCATTTATTTACACTTTAGTTATGCAATGTTAAATTTCCTCATCTTTGAAAAAGTAGAGCAAAAGTCACAAGGACTTAAAAGTACATAAACTGCAGGACCCTGAGGCACATTAAAAAGGCATGGTAAAATACACATATTTGGAAAAATTACAGATAGGGTCTTGTTAAAAAAGCAGGGTAGTTTGCTTTTTATGAAATTGATTCTTAGTACTTTTGGCTTATCTATAGTAGTCAGTATTTTAAAATTGCCATCAAGACTAGATTACGTATAAGAACTCCTTTTAATAGAAGTAGGCTTTTTTTTTTTTTTTTTAAGAATAGAGGAGGACTTCTTAATGTCAGTAAATACTATAATATATATCACAACAAGTTCATATTTTCCTACATGTATTACAGAACTAAGCTATTTAGTAAAAACATTGTAATACACTCTTCTCAAGCACCCACCTTTTGATTCACATTCTATTTAAATATTCTAATTTATTCACTCTTCACTGCAGGTTTTAAATTGACTGGATTTGGTCTCTCATTTATATTTGCCTTAAGTGAGAGCTTACATGCTATATATCACACAAAACCCATTATTAACTAGCACGTACAATGTTTTACTATATATTGCAAAAACAAATTCTGTATCCCACCACTAAGAATCTTCATGTATGTTAATACTTTGAAACTTTTCATATAGTTCATTTAATAATACCAATTATATTGTATATGTGCATGCATGCACACAGTGCATTTTCTTCCTACATATATTAAAACTATTTTGTTATCATTCTGTAATTTCTAGGATTCTGCCCTATTTAAAGTGTGTAAAGAAAATACAATGGATTTGACTAGAGAAAAACTGGGCTGACACTTATAACCTGGCTCTGGGGTTTGCTGTTAACAATTTGAAGAGCTAGTTGGCATATTTGTGTTTCTAGCTGTTAGTTTCTATCTGTTCTAGCCATTGAAAATTTGTCAACAAGGTGGATTCAGCCAAGTGTAAATTATATTCAATGCTCAATGATAGAGAACAGAGATGTCTGTCTGCCTGTGGCTGAAACTTTGAAATGCAAGCCTTGAAACTTGCCACACCAATCCCATGTGTGGGTTTGCAAAAAAATGTTCCAAAGAAAGAATTTCTAACATGCACTTATGAGAGTAAAGTTATTGAGAAATATCAATATTTTAAGAACAAAATCCTAACAGATAAAATTAATTAGAAGTACATCATGGCTTCACAGTTTGACAGAAGAGAGAAAAAGAGCTTTCACTCCAGTTTTTTATCCCAGAAAGGTGGGAAATTCAGTCCCATAAGAGTCTGAAGAACATCACATCCAAGCTCCTCACTTCTCAGGAAAGAATTTGCAGCAGGCTGGTACCTTAACAAAGGACATATATATATATATATATCCACCAGTACAGCCAGCTGTCTTTTGGATTGAGAGTAGCGATGACTAACACTTATTGTTTTGAAATGCCTTCTGCTGCTGTGTCCTGAGCTCCTTGGACTCGACATCTCAGGGGATTTACAGAGCTTATGTATCCCACTGCAGCGGGAGACAGATGCAAAACTGCTCAGCTCTGTAAGGATGGAGACAGTCCCGTCTGTACACAGCAGCAGAGGCATACAAGAGACTTCTAGGAGGCAGCTAAATTTGCAAGCGACTTAAATCATATTTTAGGGGTCAGAACATTTTTGTGTACATCTGATCCGTGGTCTGCAGACAAGAGACTGACAGACTTTTGATGAGGCAGTTCTCTGGGAGCCAGGCAGCACATCTGGTTTGACCATTTTGCTTGTGTCAGGTGATTTTGGTGTCGGAAAAAGCTGACTCTCCACCAAAAAGGACAATATTTGTACGGCCTTTATTAAATTGTTGGTAGCTTTATTAAATTCACTGATAGCTGAGTTGTGCCACTGGTTTAAAAGGTGAACTCGCACGCTAGGCCTGTGGCAATGTTTCTTCGAGGTACATAAAATTAATGTAGAAAATTACATAATTTCAAAAGCAGCTATGAAATGGAAAATGGAATTAAGGTGTACTTTGACTCTGAAGGGATGGTGCAGGCATGGAACTTGCTAGCATCATTCAGAAAGCAGAATCTAATTTTCTAAACTCAGTGACAAACTAATTTATACATTTTTTTCCCCATTCATGATAGAAATAAATAGACACTAGAGCTATGGAAGAGTAAGTTGTGAATTTTACATATTTCTATGTGCTATCAATAGAATTTATACTGTTAACTAAAGCTAGCAGGTAAAGAACAAAAAATTTCCACCTGTACAAACTTATGGTAGGCACGACAAAAGAGGAGACAGAATTTATCCACCAGAAAGTTTTATCTCATGAAGCTTGAGGAAAACCCCCAGCTCTGTTTGGATTTTTTACAATGTCTGTTTGCAAACTTAACAAATTTGATATCAAAATCATCAAGATTCCAATGTGAAATTCTACAATGTCATTTACACATTTTTCTGCCCAAAGCATGGCACTTGAGAGAGGGGAGAACACATAAAATTGAACATAATCACAAAATTCAGAATTGTGTGAATGTGAATTATGTGCAGAGACGGAGAATTGATTTAAGTTATTCCATAAATCATAGTAAAAATAACGTGGGATTAAATGACAGTTGGAAAAATAGCTAGAGATTGACACCCTCGAATTACAAATACACCTCTTCTAATTCTGCCCTCACTTAAATTCCATGATATTCCAGATGAGTCAATAAAGATATAAAAAATGTGAGATAAAATATATTTGGCTGTTACTGATTTCAGATAGGAAGGATCATGACAATACAAATCTCAGGGGTGAGCAAAAATATGGAAGATTGATCTTAAAGTTTCATAAATTAGCCTTGAATTAATCAACCCAAAATGTCTGCTTTCAAAAATGGAATTAATTAGCTAATGTCTCAGCATTAGCTAATGCCTAAGTGTTATGAAGGTATAAAGGAGTTCATTGAAGCTAATTGTTATTGTTTCTATTGTTAATTAAAATACATCAGAAATAAACAAAATACATGCAAAATATCTTGCCACTGGAAAAGGATGGAACCTACATTAAACATTTAAGAAGTTAACTCCTGCTCTCAGATCAGTCTCTGTACTGTAGGGCAGGCACTCACTTGTCTCCATAATACTAAAAACCACGCAGTCTTATTATAAGAAACAGTCAAACAAGATCAATTAGAAGCAGGTAAAATATAGTCTCTCCATGTACAGAGTGTACATATCAACAAAATTCTGCAGGATTCACACAATACTTTCACTATGACATGGAAAAAAATAAATCAGCATATTCAATACCTTCACATCCTCTTTCTATCTGCCCATTGCAGAAGAGAGCGTCTGAGATTAGATCTGGGAGCCGTCCATTCAAGTCAACTGATGCAAGGCAGCCTTGGAATCCCTCTTTTGCATGCACCAGTTTTGGCAAGGACTTATACATTTCTTTGGCCACTCCTCCAATATACAAATCACCTGTTAAGGAGAAATAACTATCAGATACAGGAAAAAAACCCTGCAGAGTCTTTGACCTGCTTGATGTTCTGGCCTTTTTGTGCTGAATGACAAGTATCTCAGAAAAACATTCTTCAAAATAAATGCAGAAAAAACCATTGATAGCATATATGACACAAAAAGACCGTGCAGGACTGTATTTTTTCAAATGCATATGTAGACTTCACATTTGTATGACCAATTACTTAGAAGTATCTGGACATGTCTTTTATCTGCCAGCTCACATATACAGAAAACATGCATCTATTTCACAGATGAGGATTCAGTTACAGAATCTCCATCTAGAAATGCATCTAACACTGATTCATGTTGTTAGCACACGCAGGGAACCTGTCCACAGATCATCCCGATTATGGATCCAGCACGCTGAAATAAAAGGCAGTAAGTGGAGCACCAAGATCCACCTAAAGTCCATATATCCAGAATCACCCATTTAAAAGCATGCCAAGAAATACAGGGCGTAGGGACACATCTAAGGAGAAACTTAGTGGTACCATGGTTAAGTGTGAAATGATTTGATTGTCCCCACCAAAATTCATACCCAGGTCAGTCATGTGAGAACAGGGGGAGTTAGATGCCTTTAAAATGGCAATCTGCACACTGAGCAAACAGAATTGGGTTGCCAAAAATAGTTCTGACCACAGACATAGATTATAAACACCTTGCTCTGATGAACCTCAGGCAACCTACTCAAGACTTACTTTGCAAGGACATAACTACAACTTTCCTCTGAATACCGAGGGAAGGGATGCTTTTTTGTTTTAAAACCATTCAGGCTGTGCCTTTCTTTCATGTGTTTGGTGTCTCTGGCAGGCAGAACAGTGAACTTCCAAACTAACATAACCTACCTCCCTAAAGCTTGCCTTAAGTGTCAGACTATAGGTTTAACGAGGTGCTTTCCATACCTGTTGCTGAAGACATGCTGTAGAAATGAATCTGGGCTTTGCTCAGCCAGAGAGGGGAAGCACGCTCAGCATGAACACAGCCCCAGCCAAAAGGCTTCAGTCCTTCTCCTGGCAGGCAAGACGCACGTGATTCTTTGTGTCACAGACAGAAAGGAATGAAACCAGGCTTTCCTACATCTTGCACGAGTTTACTGTCCCGCTTTTTTATCCTCTAACTCAGAGAAAGCAGCCGTCTTTGCAAGCTTGGTGGGAGTGCTCTGAGCACGCCTGCAGGCTGGCCCCTTGAGGCACACAGAGAGAGGACATCTGAGCTTCGGGGAAGCACGGGACCTGTTTGAAGGAAGGTGCTTATGGGGGCATCCGACTCTCAAGCATCACCCAGTGACAAAATTCTTACTCTAACTATGCAAGCACTGATGACGTGTTGTGCTAGCATAAATTTTTTGTAGACTATCTGAATATACATTCTAATCTACATTGTGCTTTCTAGTATGTCCCCCAGTCTGGATTATTTTGGAGCCTAGGCCACAGGATGTTTCTGCATCACCTCAAATGCAAAATTGTTCATTTCCTAAGCGTTTACCAAGCTTTGCAGGCAGATTTTATAGCGACAGAACTCAGAATGTACTAGCTATCTTCACTACCCCATGTGGCTAATTTTAATCTCCGTCTTATTGCTACAAGCAGCCGTCACACCTTGTCCTGGTTCTCCTGGCATACTTGCTTGTTCGCAAGGGAGTGCCAGTTAGTGCTTTTTGCAATGTTTTACAGTTTGTCTGCAAGGAAATGGCATGAAACAAACAAATGTCTATCAGACGGCGAAAAATTTTTAGTCATGACATACCAGCCCTAAAACTCAACTCTATTTGAATTACTGAAATGGAGATAAAAAGCTTAAGAACGTGCATATTATTAATTTTATAAGCCATCCAACCAAAAATCTTAGCAACCATTACAGTACCAGGTACCTGAAACCTGAAGCTTTCTCCATTCCATGTAGCTAATTTGAAAAATAAGATATTGCTTTCCTCTAGAGCTTTGAGGTACAGTATAAATCTCAGAAGCATGATATTAGACATAACAGATTAAAATATGGTGATCCATATGTTCCCACAAATGGGATGTAATTCATTCATAGAGGAAAAACTTCTGTACTTTTCAACTAGCTGAACTGGAAACAAAATAAAAACTCTTGCCTCATGAAAAAGGTTCTTCATCTTTTTCTCAGGTGGACCATCTAGCAAGTAAAACCCTTCCAGGTTTCCTGAAGTTCTGTGCTTTCAGTCATTGTCAGCACAGAATACAGAGATATAATTCATCTCGATTGGTTCCAACAGGCTTAAAACAGGGAAACTCCAGAGAACAATACTAAGAAAATCACACCAATACTAAAAAGTTTAAATTTGCTCTATTGGATACGACACATGCAACCTCTTCTTAAACCTCCCAACACGTTTGCTGTCGAAACAACCATTTTTAATCTGGGATTGGTTAAACCTTTAAAACTGCAACCTTTCAAATTGATCTCCTGCTAATTCCTAAGGTCCATCCCTCAAGTGTATTGAGATTGCTGTATACGGTCATAGAGCAATTGTCAGTTATGATTAATGGCTCGGAGAAGACCAGGTCAGCATGCCAGCATATGAACCTGAATTCAGAATATCTGCTCCTGAAAATATACACTGGAATATTGGCAACTGGGTATCATATGCATGGAAGTACAATACATTAAGTTGAGTCTAAACAAACTGTAACTCTACTGTTTACTTACAGTTCCTTAAGACTATTGATAATTAGAACTGATCATTATTGAAGATACAGTTTCCACAAAGACATGTTCTGCATAGTTTTTTAACTTTGTTGGTGCTCAAAATAACTTTAGTTCTGCTTTTGCACTAGCTAATACACTACGCTAATATGTATCATATGTATTGAGCAGCCACACTAAGTATTAGACTTCACATTTTATAAAGTATATACAAGTATTTTTATGACCATAGGCTAAACGTCTCCCAGATTTAATATCACATGTGGTTTGAGATTGCTGCTGATGGCATAAAACCACACTTTCTCTCAGAGACAAAATTTTATTAAGGGATAGGTTCTGGAATTAAAACTCAGATTTTAATTTTTTTTTTTTTAAGCTATTTAAATTTTTCACGTGGTTACTTTTTCACATCTGCCATCACAAATATTTTGCATAGCTACTTTTATTTCAGTTAATCACATGCTTCATTTCCACATTCATCTCAATGAAGGAAGTAGTTTCCTACAAAACTCAATCCATCAAAATCCATTAGAAATTTAGACAAAAGAGAATTGCAGAAAATATTGTTACTGAAAATATTTGTATATTGAACGTGCATTAGAAAAGACAAGAAAAGATAAAGCTTGTCCCTGATCCCACTAAAAGAGATCAGAGGAATTAATATAGTTTGACAGAGATTCCCAGGTTTTCTCCTCTTTTTCACTTCTCATGTAAGTACAGCTTTACTACTGGAAATGTTACATGCTCTAAAACAGGATTAATCCCTTGTTGTATATCTGCCTACTTACTCTTATGAATTACATGTAAGTTATTTTATTAAGTAAGGGACCACAGTTCATCAGATCAATAGTATGAGATCATGACACTATCTAAACTAGCTGCAGCCTAAATGTAATACTATTGCAATACTGCTACCACTGAAAATGCGTGACCATTTCAAGAGTTGAGAACATTGGAAAATGCAATTCTTCTATTTCTTTCTTTCTTTCTTTCTTTCTTTCTTTCTTTCTTTCTTTCTTTCTTTCTTTCTTTCTTTCTACAGATGAGCATTTTCTTTTAAGTATATATAGAAGAAGATATACTTGTATTACAGTGCTAACCATAGTTTCTGGAACTCAAGTTTAGCTATTACCTTTTGTGCATGTATTTTCTTCTGAAATTTATTTTGATTTTTAAATGTATTCCTGAAAAAAAACTCCTTTTTTTTTTTTTTTTTTTTTTCATAACCATCCTGGCTTTCCTTAATTTATAATGGAAAATAATCAATTTATATACAATATATCAACTGGCATAAACAAAGTAGCAGGTAGTAAAGAAATGGGTGAGGGAATAGAGTACTCCAAGATTTCCTTCTGATCTCTGGAGAAGCTTCACATAAAACACTTTATTTGAGAGCAAGTACTCCATAATCTCACAACTCTCTCCCTACTTGTATTAGGAGTCAGTATACAGAGTTATTCCCTTTTATTTAGAGAGGAAGGATTGTTTCCTCTCTTCATTTTCCTGAGGCCAAAAAAGTAAGTATGCTAGAGCATTTCTCACTGGCATGTTCATTGCAGGCCAGAGGAATCAACTGGAAAGTAGCACTTTCAGAGCTAAACCTATAAATCATGGCAATAATAGTACTAGTCAGTTATATCAGAAGCACTGACAAAGAAAAGAGTTCAGTGGATACAATTCATATCTTTTACAGGTAATGAAGACCTTCATTTATTCCAAAAGGAGCTTTCCTATTTACACCTATGTATCTCTTTTCTGACTTAGAGCTGATTTGTACTTTGATGCACAAGTGAATTTAACACAGAAACAAATTGCTAGCTAATAAAGGAACCCAAGTTCTCAATGTATTCATTACTGGAATTACACTTATGAAAAAACGCACAGAACACCACACAACAGTGAGTCACACACAACTGTTGGTGAAACAAATACTGCCAAATCCGGCTGCAATAATGCATCTTTTTTTATCCCAAGTCTCTACATTTCTTCAAAATAAGAACTTTGCAAATGCTAAACCAAATTAATGTAAAATCAAAACTGAAGATGCTGTTCTATTTATTTCTTTTCTGAATAAGTAGCAGAAGTATCTTATTATTTGGCACTACTGACATTGCTGACAGGTCACCCCACAGACTTTCCTCCTTCCCTGATTTATATCCATAGCCAAGAATTCTTACATGATACATGCTGGTGGCAAAAGCTATTAATTTCATTTAATGACTACCATTATCTTCAAGCACTAGTAGAGAGGGAATTATTATCCACATATTTGTAATGGTAACAGCAACAGGCAAATACTGCTCCGGGAACAAGCAGTTTAACCAGGATACAGTTAGGCTTCTTTACTCTCAGAAATCTGTACGTTTTGTTGTACATATCTGATGTTCATTTCTTGAACACCATTCATTCAAACACAATTCTGTGTATGAATGAGAACAAAACAAAAAGAAGGAAATAAAATAGTAGAAGGAAACATGGCTTGGCTTTTTCATAACCCGGAAAAACAATATCCCTGGAACGTTTTTATATGGCTGCACAAAGGCACCTTCAAGTCCCTCTCTGTTTCCAAAAGCAGACATTCTGTCTCTTTGTGTCTTCTTGTGCTGCTGGTTTCAACTGTACTTTCAGCCATTCTCCTCATTTCTCTTCCATTTTAGAAGAAGCTTCTCTGTCTTGTTTCTAATGTCACATTGTACTAAATCATTACTATTGCTAGGAACAAGAGTGCTTCTGCAGTGTACTAGACCGGTATTAGTCCCCAGGAAAGAGATGGATAGCCATGGTGGGTTCTGAAAGCGCAACAGGCATGTCCACAATTCCTTTATACGACATATGAAAATACAAAGGCACATCTGGCTGTGGTGAAGTTAAGGTGTCAGGACCACTTTTCTCCAAATATGCTATTTCAAAATGATCAAGCATATAACAGCTTCTTCCCTCAGGCAGGCAAAGAGGAATGAAGACTGTGAAGACTGAGAAATACAAAAGGGAAAGTCTAATCTTAAAAGAAAAAAGAGCTTACTTTCTTCAAGTCCTTCATAAAACAGATGTTTCGCTGTTACAAAATCAATAGAAATCAGTTTGTAGGATCTTAACAGTTGCACAGTGAAGTACTAGGTGGAAGTCAACACAAGAAGACCTACACAATCCCAACTATATTAGGAAAAATTTCTTCACTGAAAGGGTCATCAATCATTGTAATAGACTGCCCAGGGAAGTGGTTGAGTCACCATCCCTGGAGGTATTTAAAAGATGTGTAGATGTGATGCTAAGGGACATGGTTTAGTGGTGGACTTCGCAGTGCTAGGTTAACAGTTGGACTTGATGATCTTAAAGGTCTTTTCCAACCAAAAAGATTCTATAATTCTAACTTATGGTATTTCTGAGGCAACTGAAATGTGAAAATAAATTGCTCTCACACAAGCTGAATATGCACTGACTGAGACAAAATAAAGAACATCCTGAATCAAGGGATATTGTCGCAAATGAAAATGTCAGGTAGGCATCTAGATGCCTTTGACATTCAATGAAATATAGGAGCTTACTTGTCCTTAATAAGCTTCTCCCTTCTCCAATGTACAAAAGCACCTACCTATCATTTAGTTTGTGTGATAGGCAGAGTGGTGACTTTTCTTTCAGATGTGGGGTTTCAACCCACATTGTAGAACAGGAATTGGACCTGAACAGCAGATGAGTGGTGATCCTAGAGTCTCTCCCCACTTTCATTAGTCATGACTAAATGTTTACTTTTTGTTCCATATAAAAAAAAAAAAAAAAAATTGATCCTTTAAAAATGTTGATGCAATATAATTGTTCTTTTTTAATAAATGAAGAAGCCTGCTGTGATCATAAACCAATAATAAATTGAAGGACAGTTGACAAAGACTTAAATGATGCATCCACACAGCTTCTGCAGCACATACGCTCCAGCATATGGCTTTTCAAATCTCCCTTTACGGAAGAGAATATGCACTTGCTGCGCATTCACAGGCCTGTTTGGTGCTAGAGCCAAGCATGACTGAATTTCGTCTACCACTTGCAAGGGCACTTGAGGGAAGACATGAATGTGTAAGCGTAGTGTTTTATGCCCACTAATTCACTTCAAAGAGGCCATTCTGTAGCTTCAGTATTGATTTGTGGTTGAAGTCTTTTGGTTTTGATGCGATTTTTTATTTTTTTTTTTTGGGAAGAAAAGTAGGCTGTTCAAATATTTTTCCTTTTGGAGTGATGAATTCTATCACTTTTAGACTCTCTCTCACCTAAGAAGGGAAAGGGTGTCTAGTTTACTTCTCCAGGCTCTGCCAAGTTATCTGTCCTTTCAAATGCTTTGGGCAAAAGGCAGTTGTATGATGTGACAGGTGGCGCCTTCCATCTTTCACATTCCCTGTACTGACAACCAAGCAAGGCAAAATGACTGATTACAGGGAAAAAAAAAAAA
>VXBL01007727.1:1219391-1259040 GCA_013400195.1 Aramus guarauna
AAAAAAAAAAAAAAGGAATTTATGGATTAGCAAGTCACTCTTTTGGGAAGGAATATAGAAACTGATCTTTTCAGCCCAATTCTACACTGCCTTCAATATCTTCCCTGAATATCCCATTAAAGTTATTAAGAAAAAAAAATAAGAAATCACTACCACTGAAATGCTGGCATTGTGGGTTTTCTTTAGTCATCCTTATTGACTTTGGGGACATATTGTAGTTATTTGTCAAGAGAATTTAACTTCGAAGATATTTCCTCCCTTGGCTGATATTGGGGTTTTTACAGTTTCACTGTAGCACTGCACCCTAATCCACACTGACAGAAGAAAAGGCAGTGAGGAATAAGAGATACCAGAGAGAACTGGTAGAGCACCAGGAAGAGCACCTTACAGATTTCTCTTGCCACCAATTTTTACGGCAGTCCACACCAGAGATAGACCTGCTGCTCTACCTTTCGCCAAGTCTCCCAATTCCATCACACTGCTCATAACCATGCTACTCTCCTAACTGCATTGAAGACTTTCTGCACTTGGTACAAATGTGCTTCTGTCTAGAAACTTCTTCTCACGCTGTTGCTATGCTGCTCAGTGATATACATCTCAGCTCTGCAGGATGTGCTCTCCAGTTCTGCATTCACCTCTGGGTGCTCAGTTTTCATTCCTGTTACACTTTTTAGATCTGTTCAGAACTGCTCAATGGTTATTCAAATATGCCTGTTTCACAAGTAAGTAAAGCTGTGTGGTAGAAAGTGTGGTTGTGTCGGGGAGGCAACAACAATGACACAACAATGTCCTTAGCAGCTAAGTTTTCAATAGACAAAAGTAGACACTCAAAAGGTAAGTGCTCAAGTTTAAACATTCCCCTAGATTTCGCCAGGTTAAAATCCACCATTTCCCCAACAATCTCATTCTCAAATGACATGTATTCTCAAACAAGAAACAGTTACACAAAAATATTTAAAATTTTCTTGAAAATAACAATTCTCAGATTTCCTGCCACTTTATTTGGGCTCAGTATTGAACCCAGTTCTGTTTAATATCAATGATTTGGACAAAGTGATTGAGTGCACCCCCTCAGTGAGTTTGGAGATGACACCAAGTTGGGTGGGAGTGTTCATCTGCTTGAGGGTAGGAAGGCTCTGTAGAGGGATCTGGTCAAGGACAGTTGTATGAGGTTCAACAAGGCTCAGTGCTGGGTCCTGCACTTGGGTCACAACAAACCCAGGCAATGCTACAGGCTTGGGGAAGAGTGGCTGGAAAGCTGCCTGGTGGAAAAGGACCTGGGGGTGTTGGTCAACCGCCGGCTGAACATGAGCCAGCAGTGTGCCCAGGTGGCCAAGAAGGCCAACAGCATCCTGGCTTGTATCAGAAATAGTGTGGCCAGCAGGACTAGGGAAGTGATTGTCCACCTGTACGTGGCTCTAGTGAGGCTGCACCTTGAATACTGTGTTCAGTCTTGGGCCCCTCACTACCAGAAAGACATTGAGGTGCTGGAGAGTGTCCAGAGAAGGGCAATGAAACTGATGAAAGGTCTAGAGCACAAGTCTTATGAGGAGCAGCTGAAGGAACTGGGGTTGTTTAGTCTGGAGAAAAGGAGGCTGAAGGGAGACCTTATCACTCCCTACAGCTACCTGAAAGGATGTTGTAGCCAGGTGGGTGTTGGTCTCTTCTCCCAGGTAACAAGTGATAGGACAAGAGGAAATGGCCTCAAGTTGCACTAGGGGAGGTTTAGATCAGATGTTAGGAAAAAATTCTTCACTGAAAGGGTTGTCAAGCACTGGAGCAGGCTGCCCAGGGAAGTGGTTGAGTCACTATCCCTGGAGGTATTTAAAAGATGTATAGATATGGTGCTTAAACCACATGGTTTAGTGGTTGGACTTGGCAGTGTTAGGTTAACAGTTGGACTTGATGATAAAGGTCTTTTCCAGTCTGAATGATTCTATGATTTCTCTTTGTTTCTTTTCCCCCTCCTGAAGACTACTCGATGGAAAGCAATAGGACTGAAAAAGATTAAACAGATTTAAAACCAAAGCAGTCTGCTTCTCCAATGGACTGTGAGAAAAGTTGCTGATGCATGTTAAATGGTAAATAATAAAATCTAATTGCCATATAAATGTGTGTGGTAATCCATCTCCCACAGAATTGATGCTACGCCAATTACTCTGTGTGAGGGGGATGGTTGCGGTGAAGAGGTGAGGCATTTAAGCACATCAAACATCCTCCATTTCTTTCCTGTTCTGACCACTTTTGTACACTGTATACACCTGAAAAACAGACAAAAATCTAATGAAGCAGACATTTTCATGGCATAGTATACTCAGATGTTCCTTCCTACTGATATTCTTCTGAAATAATTTACTCATTCTCTGCTTCAATAGCCAATAAATGCTCTTAGCAGCGCTTGTTTTCCAAACAGTGAGGAATTCTCCACATAAAGCTGCCACAAAGCTGAGAGGTTAAATGTTCTCATTTTGAATGCAGGTTTGCAGAGGGAAACTTTTTATCTAATATTACCAACTTCTTGATCAAGACAATCACCTCCAGACTCTGAGGATACTATATGAAGCAGCCCTTTTGGAAAAAAGGACTGCTCAATCAGAATACTATGAGGATGGTGCACTCATACTCACGGCTGCACATTTTGAAATCAAGTTTAGAACATGTTTCTTGGCCAGGGGGGTGCAAGGATTCAGTGTGATGTATTTATGCTAAATATCCACATTTTTTGTAAGTTTTAAGAGCACACATGTTTCCTATATTATCCTTAGCATAACTTTTACTTAGTATTCCAGAAGGGCTTGAAAGAAATTCCACAATCAGCAATGGTAATAACCTGCATGCCAAACAGCTGTAGAAATGTAGGCAAATCTATACATTTGTATGTGTGTAGGAAACTGAAAAGAGCAAGGAAGAAGCAGCAGAAAGCAAAAAGTTTCTCTCACCATGGAGTGATCGGAAAGACTACTGCAGTGTTGTTGACTTGACACAGCTCAGCACAAACACTAGTGTATTTTCTTTAATTTTTATTTAATCCAGAAGTACTGGAGTAGATTTTTATTTTTTCCCTTATCTCATAATTTTTGAAATCTGGTTACAGTTTCTAAAGGCTTAGCATTGCCAGAATGATTTTCACAGCCTGGTACACAGCATAGCTCTTTAGAAGCAGTCTGTGACAACTTGCAAAGAACGGAGGATAAAGGAATTTGCATGAGACCAGGTTGTCCAATCTCCTGTTGTTAATCTGCCCGTATGTCTTTGCTACACAGGAAGTCTCAAAGAAGAGCTCTCAGTTTTAAGATCCTTATTCTTCTGTCTATACAGAGGCTGCTTTCCCAATGCTACCAGGAAGACAACAGCTGCATTTGGCATCGTCTACTCCAACAGGTCACATTAGGAAGATCTATTTACTGTTGACAGTATTTGGAACTCTGCATTTGGAACAGAACGTTATTTCTGCATGAAGAGATCACAGCCCACTGGCAAGGTCATTAAAATTAGCTCATGCATGTTTATTTGAGAAATTTAAGCATTAATACTCGTTCATTTCTACAAATTTCTACAAATTTCTATATAAAATACTTTTCTGTGCTTCTTAAAGCTTTGTTTCTTAGTAATAGAAAAATGAAGGATCACTGCCGTTGATACAGACCTTGTAATATAGAGAAGAACTTATAATACATCAGCAATAATAATGGGCTCAATATAAAACAACAGGGACAAATATTATGTGAAATTGAAATAATTTCAATTTCCATTGCTAGAACAAGAAATCTTTATGATCAAGACTAATTTAGCTCAGTTTTGCACAGCATGAATAACCTACTTTGACAGGGAAATGAAATATCAATAGATTAAGTCACTATTAAGAATCATCAATGAATATGCCAGGCCAGTAGATCAACTGATAATTTAGTTAATTGCATTAAAAGTTTACAAGGATGAATTAATTGCCAAGTAAGTCTTTATGTACGTGAAAGAAGTATACATAAAGTGCATTTGCAAAACCACTGAGGTGATACCAGAATTTAATACGATTGCTTTTCTTTCAGAAGCTTCAGACCAGGCTGGTTTCACATTATTGGAAAAAGCGGCACATGAAAAGGCGATATAGCAAGAGCACCCATATCTCATAAAGGAACAGAGAAGACCACAGGCCAGTGAAGAACTAGGGAAATAAAACAGACAAGAGATCCAGACAGAACTTTTAAATCCAAGGAAGTTGATTCTGATGTATGCTCTAATACGAACAGCATTTTTTGAGAATGCTGTGGTATAACAGCACAGGAGTAACATAAGATGTACAACGGACTCTAAAAGTGACTTTTGGGAAGGCCGTGTGGAAAAGAAGAAGAGAGTGAGACAAGTTGAAAGTATGTGTATCAGTTCAAAAAAGCAGGTTTTAAAGACGTATGATATGCTGCACAGGTAGCAAAAAATCAAACAGTAAATGTTGAGTTAGGTAGGACATTTTTGTGATGTTGATTTCCTTTTTAAAAGAAAATATATTTAGCCCAATATCAAAATCAGGATGACTGCAGTTCACCCTGGAGCTAGAAAGTCTGGAATAGGATGAGATGGATACTGAAGTACTGAGATTACCAACTCCTAGAACAGTTTGTAACTACTTATCGCTAAATCTAAAATAACAGCAGCATTCCTTAGCTTTTCATTTTGAGAGTGCAATATTTCAACTTCTCATCTCAATTTATAAACAATTAAAATGCTAAAATATTTTAATTTTCTGACAGTCATTCTGAGTAGATTCTTGCAGGTTCTTGTACGTTTGGTGTTTAAAGAAAATGTCTGAAAACTTGAGGATTAAAACAGTGCCTACATGTGTAGGAGAGAAGCAAAAAGAAGATTAAACCCTAGTAGCTAAGTGGATACAAAGTCATCCTTAAGGATGTTCCTCCTTGAAAGCAGATCATGTGTCTTCAAATATTTATTAAAAAAAAAAAAAAATTCTGACAAAACTCTGATTTCCTACATGACAGGAAGAAATTGTGGAGAGGGAAGAGACATTACAGATATTGTAATACCTACAGTCGGAACAAAGGAGACATCTTTTCTTTGGCAACAGTGAGGAAAAGAACACAAGTCAAATTCCACTTTCACTTGCATTTCTGTGCCCCGTCGAGGCTACTAGGACCCCTTGAGACCATAAGAGCACAGCATCAAGTACCGCAAGCAAGAATTCCCCTCCACCCAACGGTTCTGGTCTGCGAAGGCCTTGGATTGTAGCCATGCTAACCATCTGAGCTATACTGAGAGCAGGAGAGGGAATCTGCTCATGAAATAGATGAAAGCAAATTTGCTGTGTAACTGAATGTTGGCAGGCTTAAGCTGCGTTGCCTTTGCTGTTGAGACTCGTTTATCTTCACAGGTTATCTGCTAGAACTGCACCCGAGTACACTTTGCTAATTTTCTCTGCTAGGAAAAATAACACAGTTCTTGGAATCCAAACACAGAACTATTTTCACTCATTTATTTGTCTCCAATTTATAATTTACCCATCTAATTACAGCAATAATTAAGCTGGAGAATTTAATATATTTCCACAGGTACCCACTCCAATCCACTGAAATTGTACCAGAGGTTATGCAGGGAGCCCATGTCTGTGATAATGGACTTTCTATGTTATCTAGCCAAATCCTACACCCAAATGGAAACGTATAGTGGAAATTCTCTCCCATATTTTTTATGGCAACTGTCTGCTTTCCCAGACAACTGGCATCCTGTGCAGGCTTTACAACACAATCTGTGTCACATCTTTGTATGAATTCTCTGTGTATTTGCAAAAAACTGCATGTATTGATTTATCTTTCCAGGATTAGCTTGGATTTCAGCATCTGAAATCTGGTAACAGATTCTATATTATCTGTACACATTTATATTTCACCTAATGCTAACCCTGGCTAAACAGAATCATTGACATCACTAGCAGGAAGTAAAATTTGGAATTTGCTTTGTTGTTAGAGCTAAAATAATATAGGACAATGAATTAACCACAGCTGCTGGTATCAGCAAAGTGGATCGAGTGTTTATACCATAACAGAGATGTGTCACCATAAGAAACACTGACATAAAATAGAAAAGAACAAGCTACAGGAAAGCATTTCAGCTGAACACAAAGGAAGAAAAAATAATAGAAGATGATTTTTTTTCTCCTTTTTAGACTGCTGGGTAAAAAGTATCAGCTTGAACTTCTCCCAAAATCCAAAAAAATTCTCATGATATATGCTGTGCCATATTTAAGGAAGCTGACCGAGCAAAATGTCATAGAATGCATTAAAAAATAAAATGAAACATACTACTATGAGAAGACAGAGGTTGAGGACCTGGTACACTAGTCCAATTTCTGAAAGATGCTTACTATAGGTTACTGCACTGAATATGTCAGGCTTGTTATTCTTTTACTAGCCACATTTCCTGGGTGGTGAATTACAGAAAATCAGCATCTAATACAATTCACCTTCCTCGCTACAAATCTCAGCATGGTTTTTTCAGGCTCTTCAGTTTTTTTCCACTGGAATTCAAGGTTAGAAAATGCACGAGCTATGGATACAGTTTTACTTCAAAAGGGTAAAGCAAAAGTAGAATTTTCAAAGTGAGGGAAACAAAGGAATGTTGGATTTTATAGGCTCCCCTCGCTGCTGAGCTTTCTCTGTGTGTGCACTATGCAGTGCATTTCGTGAAATAACAGTGCCCTCTAGTGTCCTTAGCAAGCACATTGCTCAAACTTTTTTTTTTTCCTTTTCTTAAATAAAGCAACATACCAAAGACCTCATTCAGTTTGAAAAAGATGTAGAATAAAATAACTGCGTTAACTTAGTTAGCTGTTCTTAACAGGATTGCTTTTCCTACTCACGTCTAATTAGTATACTGGGAAAAAAGCAGATTAAACACATATACATGCATATGCATAAGTAGTACTTACTGCAAAAAATGTGAAAGAATAAGGTGGATGCTTTCTCTACAGCATCAAAAATAACATTGAAATATTACATTGCCTCGATAAACATCGACTATATTTACAAGAATGCAAAAATGAGAATGAACATGGCACAGATTTCAAATACAATTTTGAGAACGGAGCGTGAGCCATCCAAAAAGCTTTAATTTATAAACCAAACATTTCTGATAAAGAGGCTCTTATTGAAGATTATGACATATCAAGATACAGTTTTCACAGTCTGTCTTACAATCTTAATAGCACTTTCAAGTGAAGCAAACATGTAAAATATCAGAAAATCCAGAATAATTACTAAGGTCAGCTCATTATCTGTGACTCAGAGGTAGTTAAAAGAAAATCCAGCAAGAAATAAGCTCTTGATGGAATATTAATATCTACTTTGAACGTCCTGGCTTTTGAAATATTAAATTTTCTTTTACTGTTATGAAATTTTGCTTTTCCTAACAAGAACTTTTATAAAGACTGTTAAAATAAACTATACTTTTTCATATCAATAGAACATATTTTCTTACATCTGATTAAGGAGAGAGTATTTAAAAAGTATACTTATGCATCCTTTCAAAAAGATATTTTCCTCTGATGCAAATTAGCTTTTCAGAAGCTCATCCTTACAACTAATTGCTATTACTTCTTTTAAAATACACATGTGTAGCTGGTTTATAAAAATGGATGTTAAGGATCTCGCTGTACCTATAAAATGTAGGTTTAGACCTATAAAACAAAGTTTATCCCACTCTGCAATTGAAATTCCAACACATTACATATTTAGATGAGTATATGTTTACGATTCAATACATCTGGCAACTTGTATTTATAACTGATTCATTGGAGGAATGCCACGTATTATTGCTTTACTTACAAGATATTTTATGATATCAAAATACTGCATTGTATTTATTTTCCCAACAAAAAGTGGAATACTGAACAGTGGGGGACAGGTCAAAATGTTCCCCAATTCTCTAACGTAGAGATCATCAGTTCTGCAAAGCCTTTGTAGTCATACTGCAACGCTTGCGCTGTGGTTTCTGCATGCCACTTACGTGACTTACGTTCATGTAAAAATCAAGTCTTTTTCATAGACATTTTAGAGCTCCCTTAGTCCCCCAGTTATGTTTTGGTATATATGGGCCACTCTGTGTTCTTACCATTTCCTACGGGTTTTGGTTTTTTTCCTGTGGCATTTTCAGACATTCAAACTTGTACCTAACTGTGCAGAACTACTAAAAAACTGGCATTGTCAGGCGAACATAAGGATGTCATCTCTTGTGATCATATATTATCAAATAAAACATTTTATATGGTATTACAAAGTTCTGCTGTACTTTATATACATGATTTATTCAGGTTATCATTCCATCATGACCCTCACCGTAGGTTATACAGGAATTACTGTACTTACTTTTGAGATCTAAATTTCGGGCTCCCGCCGTGCTCTGTGTTGTGATTTTAGTGTCAATCTTTACAGTGTGGAGATTGTTGGTATCCCTTGATATCATGACATTATGCCACTGGTTGTCATTCAGAGGTTTATTAGAACTTCCTTTGATGAGGTTTGCACCATTTCCCAAGTCAAACACATAGTGTAAATACCTGGGAAAAGAGAAAAAAATTGGAAAAGTTTCCTTTTTCTTTACATAGCAAGGGAGCCCTAATTAATATGTCTAATATTTCCTATTTCCTCGTACTCCTCAGTAGTGCTGGTACAACCGGAAGACAACAATGAATGCCAGATGGGGAAGCAACCTTAATTCAGAGAAATCATCATTCACTTAGACGAGCTGAGATGCAGTCCCAACTTTCTGGAAAGTAACGAGCACTCTGCGTACCAACACATGCATACATACGTAGAGAGAGAACAAGAGGAAGGCTACAAACTAGTACTTCTTTGCTGTAAACACTATAGTAGTTATACCTATTATTTACTTTCATATTTTTCAGGCATCTAGCTTCACCTGAAAGAAAAAGTCACAATAAAACATATGAAGTTTAACATGAAGAAATATTCATCAACCATATATGTTCAGTCAAATAAAGAGTTGTATCCTAAACTTTCTCTTGTATTTCTCCTGTGTATTCATTTTGAATAGATTGGTTTTGTCGTTATGCTAATCCATACATACCCTTTTACTAATTCAACCACAATGAAATCATTTCCATCGCCACTGTTATAAAGTATCAATCCATCCAGAGAGGTTGTTTTGAACTGGAAAAAAAGGTGCATAGATGTATATGCTTGTAGCGTGGCCAATGCAACATAACTTGCTTTTGTTTTAAAGGTTACAGGGTCTGCTATGATGTTCCTGAACCCAAATCTTGCATTTAGCTCACAGTAATCGATGTCTCCATTTTTACATAAGTCAATGTACGCCATGCCATTAAAAGTAAGACTCTGTAGATGCCCAATGAAATTAGAAGGCACAGAAGACAGGTAGCGTCGTTCTGTTATTATTCCTGTTTCTATGTTGTGGAATTCCAGTCGTGTGTGATCACCAGCCATTTGACCTTTAAATAGTAACAAGAAAACACATGTTAGCATCTGAAAACGGAGGTCAAAAAGCACATCATGTGATTAAGTATCTGCATCAATTTAACACTTTTCAAAACATGCAAGCACAGTTCCTGGCTCCAAAGAAAATTCTTATAACTTCATCCAAACTACTGGTAAACATCTGGCAGCCTTGCCACTGAGTTCAGTATCTTTGGATAAGGCCAACAGCAAGATTTCTAAACTAAAGCACAACACCACAATATATCAAACTGCCAACAAAATCCTTCACTTTGGTTACACTTAACCAGACATGTGGTTTTACTATAAGCAAGTGCAATTAATTAACACAACGTGGAGAACACAAAGGCAAGTCTTAGAGCTAAAACTACAATGTTAGAGCTTCGTGGAAGAAAGACGTAACAGTTTGGGGGATATTACTCCATATTTTTTGCTTAGAAGTGCACGATTTGGAACAGGAAAGAAAGATTCCTGGTTTAACTGTCTTAGGTACATTAACGCTGGCCCTGCTGCAAAGGTGCTGCAAGGGTAGACAGAGTCTTCCTTGAAAGCAATTAGCTTTGTACCACAGGGATAAACCCTGGGAGAAGGGGGCAGAGCCCAAGAGATGGCCGAAGCAGAAAGCCTGCAGCAAGGGTGTATGACAGTGCCTTGTAATCCTGAAAATAGCTAGGGACTTGCTTACATCAGAAAGGTGGCCAAAACCAAGCCTCACAGCTAGCTTTGAGCCTGTCTTTGTCATGCAAGGACTCCTGCACAGCAGAAAGCCTGAAATTTGCTGACTGTAGAGCTAATCTGAAGGATCAACACTGCCAGGGTACACGGTGTACAGGCCAGGTAAGTTTTTAAGCTAGTTATTAAATACCTTACCCAGCACATCAAAATTGTGTCCACTGAAGAGTCCTCTTTTCTAACAGAGTTTAGATTATTTTTTTTTTCCCCATGCTTATTTTAAAGAAGTAGGGCAGTACTATCACGAGGCTGATTCATGGTCACATTGTGTGGGTATGGTGACAGAACAGCTTTTTATTACTAAGAAATTTTACCACTTAATCTCTACCTTTTGCAAACCATGGACTAGATTTCCCAGTTACTTTGATGTTTCGTGTGTCTCAGAGTACAAAGAGGGTGAACAGCAGACTGAGCCAAGCTGGAATAAATACTAGGATAAAACTGATCTGTATCACAAGTTCCCACAGTTGCAGTGCAAAGGTGTTGACAGGCCGAGTTCCTTCTGTCCTTCCCTTAATGCACTATTCCAAGAGGACAGCGTGAGCTCTGACCCAGGCTGGTGGTGCTTAGTGGTGGTGCAGAAAGCCCCGAGGCAGCCTTAGACAGCTGTACCCTCCATAGGTTTTATCAGCAAGTGTCTGTGTACACGTGTGTGAACAGGAAAAAGATGAGGGCAAGATGAATGTAGATACTTGGGCTTTGCCCAAGGAGATGGATTCACAATCAGGATAAGTCACAGCACTGAGATGCAAATACAAGGTGTCAGTGAAGTTACAGTGGAAAAAGGTCTGCAAGCTTAAATACAACTGAAAAAAATTGCTTTAATAATTTATGATAAATATTTACAAGCAGCTTACTTAGCTTCAGGATGCATTCTGATTTAACTCTACTGATGTCATTGAACACCATCAGCATCTGGGATCTGCAGTCATAAAGGCTGAACACTGTAAAAGGCACCTTAATCCCCAAGGACAGCCTTCCTGATGTTCTTGTTTCTAAAGATCAATTCTGAAGGTACCACTTCTCCTGATGTATTAGCAAAGGCGGGTTCTTCCTTGCAGTAATGAGTCAGGAAGCTGTCTTGAAAAATGTAAAATCTGTAACTTTCTGCAAGGCCAAGAGCCATCTATTGGATCACAGCCAGAGAGCTGAAGATCATGTTTTAGAGGAGGAACATGATGTATTCCAGTCTTATATCACTTCAGATGGCATTGCGTAAATGTCATGGCAAAAATCCACTCAGCTTTGGCCTGTAGCACAGTATCCTCACTACATTCACTACCTTAAATGTATTTCTTTCTTAAGCATGGTAATAAAAAAATCCAGAATCTGGGCTCACATCCCAAATATCCCTCTAACATTTCAGTTGTACAAGCACGCTAACAGGACTTGAGACTTCACATAATGCTCCATAGTATTCGCAACTGCAGCAATGAAGAAAAAGAGAGACACGGCAGTTTGTGCTTACAAGGTCTGTTGGGGGTTTTTTGTTTGGTTTTTGGTTTTTTAGCTGGTCAGGTTGGTGCACGAAATGTATTACCTGTTGCAATGCAATAGGACATACAAAAGGCCAAGTGAATTTCTGTTCATAACCGTAAGCTAGGTATCCTTTCCATTATCCAACTGTAGTGACCTCCTTCAGTCCACTTATTTTCTATACATTTCCAGAAAACAAAGTGCATTGGGGCTGCAAGTATTTAAATTATTCTATGATGAGGAAAATTTTCAAACCCCCCTGGTATGACTTCCAATGAAAGCTAGTTATGATTCTGAAAGATATTATTTATCCATGATGAAATTATGCATTTGTCAAAGATAACTAAGCTCAGTACATGGAGGAACAGGTAATATTTTATAACCTGTAAAAAATGGAAAGTGAGGCTGAATTACTTAATGGCTTCTGCTCCAGCTTAAGCTTTCTGGATCTGAGAGGGTTTTTTCATATGTGACATAGGAAATGGAATAAAAAAAAAAAAAAAAGGAAAAAACAGTGTGTGGCCAGGGGAAGCTGGAATTTTTGGGAAAAAGTCCATTTTTTTCCCTGTTCTCCCACAAGATTATAATAACCTTTGACATGAATAACTACAAGGTTATATGTTAACCACATTTCTGGTTATGGGGACATCTGAAGAAAAGTTCTAAGCAGTTCAGACCAATCTGATATGGCAAGTCTTCCACTACCCCTTTAGGAAATTCAAAGCTACTACACGTTAAATTGCATTGGGTACACTTGACTTTCTACCAGATGGGGGTGAAAACTTAAACTCTTGAAAGCTTTGGCAACACACAGTGCTGCATGGCAATGAAGATTTTCCGTGCAGAAAATGTAATATTCCTGGGACTAACAGCAGGTTTCCCATGTTATCAGACTGTCAAGTTCCCTTTAGCCTCTTCTCTCATGCCAGTTCCCTCCTCACGGATGGAGGAGGCCACAGATGTGCCACACAGCTTCCTATAGGGAGTTTAGGAAGACTTTTTCCCTTCAAAATACCGGGATGACTTTCTGCCCTTGGAGGAGGAACATTAAACATCTGTGGATTATGCAAATGTAGGCAATTTACAGCTTGAAGAACTGAGAGGGATTTTGAGTCAACTGGCCGGCCTCTGATACAGGTACTGGCATGTGGAAAGAATACAGGCGTTGTACGGCAGTTGCGTGGTTCGGAGACAACTGAAAAGACTCACTGGCTTTAACAGCTAGAATAGAGTGGTTCAGTTGGAAGGGACCTACAGCGATCATCTAGTCCAACTGCCTGACCACTTCAGGGCTGACCAAAACTTAAAGAACGTTATTAAGAGCATTGTCCAAATGCCTCTTAAACCTGACAGGCTTGGGGCATCGACCACCTCTCTAGGAAGCCTGTTGCAGCGTCTGAGCTATTTGCTGAGACCATTGGTATTTAACAGTAACTACAGTTATCCGCAATGGTGAGTGGTTACAAGAACTTACAGTCCTGTGTTCTTTACTTATTACTTCACTTGACTAGACTATATAAGATCGAAACCTCCTGTTTTCATCTTAATCCTTCACACATATTTCGAACTTTTCTGAAGCTGTGCTGAGCAGCTGGGACTGAACCCAAAGGTGAAAACAGTACTTCTCGGTGGTTTTGTAATCTGGAGTATTTGTAAATAAAAAATCTGCCATGAGGATCCCACGAAATCTGCATTTCGTTTTAGACACTGTATTTTATTCAGAGCTAAATAGCTTCCTCTAACTAGAAAACGTCCCTGAAGTAGCCTTATTATTTGAGTTGCCAGTTGAAGCATCAAGATGTTATTTTTCAGTATAGTTCCTCCAGTACTATATATTTATTTTCACAAAGAAAATAATTGGTTTAGGCCATCTACTTTCTTGGGAGAATAACCCAAAGCATCATCACATACACAGACTAAATTTTTGCTTCACATCTGGAGGACCTATTGGTAATTTCTGATTCTAGAAAAGCGTGGGTTTGCAGCTATATGAATACATAGCAATTATTTTTCTACCAGTGTCATGGTCTTCAGTGTTTTGCTGAGGTGAAGAAAGACTACTGAAGAAAGTGTTCCCTTTTAAAAACCCCATTAAAACTGTTACCATTTTAACAAAGCTTAGAGCAAATGACAAAAGCTATTTAATGCTACATGAAAACAAAGGAACATACTAAATTGCTAACACAAAATTAGGCACATTGTATTGCGCTAAGGAATCGGGGCCAGAAGCCAGGTCTGTTGCTGTTAACAATTCTTATCTTTAACAGAGCAAAATCTAAGTGTTCTCTATCATCCTTTCTAGAAACATACACACAGGAATGTATTTCTAATGTTTGCTAGCATTCATGCCATGTTTTTTTCTCGCATCTCAACCACTATTTTAGTATTTGAGAAAAACCTGTTGCCTAATGTTTAATTATTGAGGACAGCTGATGCAAGATTTAAACCACAATAGAATATCCTTCAAACATTTATGAAGTTTTCTTACAGCAATGGCTTAGAGTTTAATCTTAGTATAAATTCAGTGTGTTGCCAAAAGCATTTTACTTGCCTTCTCATTAGTGATGTATCTAATGACTTCTCTCAAATTACTGTATTAAAAACATTCATTTAAGTCAGCATGGAGGTTTTCATTAATTTCAACAGCAACGTTAGACTAACATTAACATCAAGTGTAATAATGCACTCGTAGTAGCAGTATTTCAAGATGTATAACGTGGATTTTTGATCTTACCCAAGAAAAGAAAAAAGTATGTCTTGCTTTCAGATAAAGGCATTTCACTTCTGCCATTTTTTGCTTTGTGTTCCCCCCCCGCCCAGTAACAGAGTCACAACGTCACACTACCTGTCATGGCCTGCTGGTCATCCACCATTAACTTTAAACTTTTTCCTCGCCGAACCACGCGCACTGTGTGCCACTCATTATCATTGAGGTTATAGCCAGCAAAAAGGGTTTCTGGACCTTTGCCTGTAGGATATGCCAAACAGTCATTATGCAATCTTTAAATCAGTTTACATGTGAACCTCACAGAGAAAGAGAGAGACAGAGAGACTGGCTGGGCAAATGTTAAAAGTCACACCAAGCAAGAAAATTACAAAGTATAAGCAAACCTCAAAATTTAGAGCTATTCTGTTAAAACACTTCTACTGTATATTTAACTATATAAATGTATTGTATATGCACATTTAATGAACCAGGTTGTCATAAATAGGCACAGTCAACACGGATTTAGTTATACATTTTCCAGCCATTGGCAAGCCATTAAGAAATGACATTACTGCAGCCAGAACCTCAGCATGTGTTTACAAGACCGGATTTTTCTTCCTTCATTAAAAATAGTTTTGGGGAAAGGTACAAGTGGTAAATGTGTGTGCATGTGTGTTGTATTTTTCGTAATCTATGTCAGCTTCTCAGCCTATGCTTGTTTATTAGGACCTCTCAGAAGATCATCTATTACCTTATAATCCAGATGACTCGTTAATATTCAGATCCAGTACTTTCTGATGTTAGCAGACCTCCAAACCATGCATTCCTTTTTCATTTCATGGATACCTTTTTTTTGTATTCTGCTATTTTTGTAAGCAGTACAACAAACACTTTTGAAGCAAATATAATCCCACTTACAGCACAATGTACTTGCAATAACTGAAATATGTGCAAATCTAGGAAACGGGATATCTTTAATACTTAGGAAAAAATATCTCAGAAGAAAATTATGATGGGATTGTCCCTTGCACTGTTGCCCAAGAAAAGAGAGAAAAATCCTGACTGTGAACTATCATTGATATGAGCAGGTGATTGAGCAGGCACTGAACCAATCAAAACTTCTGTGCTCAAACCTGACTTATTGCACCTATGTGGTGACTATCCAAAAGGTAAAGCTAATCTGCAATTACCAAATTACGTTCTTGCAAGATAAAGACTTCCCTGGCCTGTTTTTCCGTTCCTGTGGCATAATAAAGGCTGCTGACAACTAAAAGAGAGGTATAATAAAGTAACATTTGACACGAAAATATTAGGGTTATACTGAGTCAGACCATTACCTCCACTACATCTTTCCAGGTGACTACATCCCATGCTTCAGACTTCTTTTAAAAAGGGATATACCACAGCCTCTGAAACTCTTTTNTTTTCCACCCAGTGCAGGCTAACTGTGATGGAAGAGATCTATTAATAAATGGGTAGTATATGACATTATCTAAAATCAAAGCCTCTCTGACTTCAGGACTGCGCAGACACTAATAGCTTGATGTAGCTGTTCAGTATATTGGATAGTTTTCATCTCACACTTTTTCCATTTTCTATCAGCATGTTTTTAATTGCTGCTGGTTGATTGCCCTGCTTTTATATTCAGTCTTTGTTATTTTGAGCATGTCAAGAAATTTCCAGGAACAAAAATACTAGTTACAGCACAGGCAGTGAGATTCTGATAACATCATGTTGCTTTCCCTATGCCTCTGTATTGACACTGGGCTAGGAAAGAGGTTGAAACCCAGCAGAAAGAGGTGTCTACATAGTCACTGACGTCAGCTACCTGAATTGTTTTGTTCCTTATGAGTCTAATCTCTCTGACAAGAGAAAGACCGGTTTGGCATAAAGCTTAAGTGAATAATGTTCTCTTTGGATATGGTGATATAGATGCAGTGAATAACACTCTTTAAGCAATTTCTGTCATTCTATATTTTATTGAGGGCTTCAATGGAAGCAATTTCTAACTAGATTTGGGAGAGAAGGGATGGATTTACAAAAAATGCTGAAATGATGAGTAAAAATCTTAATGAGAATCAATAGGCCTGCCTAGAAATACATTACTTACTATTATTTTAAACATGTTAGCCCTTCTTCATTTGTTAATCCAACTACAAAGGGGTTTTTTACATTTTTTTAAGTAGATGAACTACTTAGTCTCCCTTATTTCACAACAGATCTCTAAAATACCTAAAAGCATATGCAATTTTTATTTGCTCTCACATTAACAACTCCCTGTAGTGTCCCATTCATGTAAAGGTACCTCAGTGTAAATATCAAATCTAACTTGGCTGGTCACATTCATACAGGCAAATATGTCTATTATCTTTTAATGGTTAGGGACCTGTAAACTCTTCCCGTTGTGAAATTAAATGTATGTTTTCCTATGTATCAGTCTATTTCCTTTGCAAGAGTACTCTGAGTAAACAAATCAGGTCAGAATTACCTGTGAGCTGCCTTTGTTCACAGTGCATGCAATCCAAAACTGGATTATGGGCAACTATGGTGAAAGGGCTGTGAAAGGGATGAACCTGGGTATCACACACTATGGGAACAATGCATTGAAAGCAGTCCTGGTCTTGTAGAAACTGGCTACCTTGCATGGGAAAGAGGCTTTTCTTTCCGGAAGCCAAATTCTAACAGAGAAGAGAGATTTTTGCTTTGTCATAGAGAGTGCAAGGAACTACAAAATGGCAAGACCCAGTGTCCAGGTGTTGGGTATGTACCTGTCACATCGTGTTGCATCTCTGCGAAGCAGTGTCGTTTTTTAAGGCAGCTAGAGAGGTGGATGGACACACACCATTCCTGCAGAGAAGGTAGCACTCGGGCTGCTTGCTGGCCAAGAACATGCTTTTGCATATAAAAGTAGTAAACGTGCTTGTGAGCGGTAGAGTTAGAACAAAATTCTCTAAATGCTTAAACACAAAAACATTAGTCCTTGATACTACACAAGCGTACAAGGACTGCAGAAGGAAACTCTTAACATATCTGGCATTGACCAACCTCAAACATAGTTTATATTAGTACTTTCCTCACTGACTTTCAAATATATTGACCTGAAATGAATTTAAACATCATATTATTGAGATCATAACAGTTCAGACTCTTTTCCTGTCCCGGTTTATAGTGCTCTAGTTTATAGTGAATCTACCATAAATCTAAATCTACTAAATAATTCGCTCTTCAGTTTTATTCTGACCTCACATTGACCTGATTCCACTTTATTTAAATCACACCAGCAGAAAGTGCTATTGTATTTAAATAAGAATTGGCATATTGCCACTTTTGGGGGGGTGGGCTTTTTTTTACCCTCTTTTCTTTAAAGACATTAAATATCTCCAATGAGAAGAAAAGCAAGAGCTCTTATTAAAAAAAAAAAAAAAAAAAAAAGGAATTTTTTAATGTTTTCCATGGACTGATAGTACCCTTCCAACCCTACGTCCCTCCATTCCTATTTCCCATGCCATCCTTCCCCTGGAACTCATTTGTCCCTTTCTAGATGGGAAACAGTTAATTTGCTTCATGCATCCAGCACTTGCTCACTTTCTGAACTACTGATTCTCTCAGACACTAATACCTTGATCATAAACCTTTCCTTTCAGAGACAGGCTGTAACCTGCAAAAATACACTAAGTATCTCCTCTTGCTTAAGTATGAAATTTATTATCAATGTCTATATTCAGCTCTTTTCCCATTTTAAAGGCTTAAATAACTACTAGATTTTATGTATCCCTAGTGTGAATGGATAGTACCAAATAAAAAAGTATAGGCACTTTTATGGCTCCCACAATTTGCTCATAGTCCATCATGCCAGTAAAATCTGCACATCCATTTAAAAGCAGGTAATTACTTGTACAACCATCTTTTTACATGGGAAAATATAGACTGTGCAGCCAGCTGATAGAGGTACAAATCTTGATGATGCAATTCATTATGAACTATGACATATAAATGTAAAGCCCCAAGCATCCTAAGTTATACCTTTATTTAGGCACCCAAAGTTGAGCTTACATTGTTTTCAGTACCTCAGCTAGATCCTACCTTGGTCCTTTTTAAAGTCAAAGGAAAAAAGTATGAACCTCCAAAGGAAAAACCTAATTTTCAGGGTGCCTAATATTCTAAATGCTCTCTGGAGATTCCTGTCCTCTCTACTATCTTGTGAAGAGCCTGTTCAGCCTAATCCAAGCACTGAAAATTTGCTGAATTCAAATGAGCCTGTTAACCAATGGTAACATGCATACTTACTTTTTCTTTTACAGATATCTATCCTGTTGTACTTAAATTGGGAGATTTTTTTAACCAACTATATGAACAGAACATCATAAAAACAAACTGGTCACTTTGAAAGGAGATACTAGCTTCTGGTATTGTACCAAAACACATTCAAAACTAGTTGTCTGAAGCAAACATGGGAACTATTACTGGCTCTTTACAACACCATCCACCACCAAGGCTCATACCAAAATGCCACCCAGACTTGCTCGGAGCATTCAATTCTGTGATCAAAAGTAAGCATCAAAAATGAAGTATCAAAAGACAAAGTAAATAGAGGCTAGTAAGGGAGACTGGATGGTTCAGTGAATGTTACACTAACCTGTGGAACCCAAGTTAGTTCCAGGCAAACCACTACTATCTATTTATTGATCAGTATAAGACATGTCAGCATTTTCAGCCTAGTTTGCTAGCGGGTAACTATGCGTACCGCAGCAATCAATATCAGGTGGCATTTCCCATTTGAAATTTGAGAGAATAAGTGGACAAAGGACAAAACCCTGAGATCGCTCCAGTTAACAGAGAATATTACTTTGAGGTCAAGCATACCAGGATTTCAGATGGAGTCTTATGGCTAAGATAATATATACATAGCAAGCCGAATTGTAAAGACATCCGAGTGGCTCTGAGAGACACCTAAGAGTATTGTAAATATCTGATGCAGAACGAGACAACTCTGTGCTGTCTCATTTATCCTGCTTTCCAGAGTAAATCTACCATGCCTGTAATCTAGGCTTCTGTTCCAGCAAGCAGTCGGTCTCACAGCCACTGTGCAAACCTTGTGAGGCATCTATATTATACACCAGTCTGCAGCACAAAACGTTCAAAAAAGACTCCTCCAGAACAGAAACACAAGATGACTAAGGGAAAGCATCTTAATCTTCATTATCCTTCCTATGGTGGTTGGCTGCAGAAACAATTCTGGTCTTCCAAATCACTCATTTGCAAACTTGAACTTAAATTTTAATTATTGTAGTGAATCAACTGTCTTTTGAATGACTGCATCTGCATCATCCTGGAGTTCCCTGACTATGCATGTTTCTTGTCTTTTAAAGACCAATGATGTGTATCAGTTTATCATTTAAAGTTAATTGATAAATTAACTTGAGAAAGTCTTATTGCGGGTAATATAAATTTTGTCAACTGTATTTTCTTCCTAACAGACTCATACAGAAAATTCCACAAGAACAGCACATTCACTGAATTGTATCAAGAAAAACATATCAATCTGCACTGCTAGATCAAAATGTTCCAGCCCACAATAGCTTTATTGTAGGCAAATTTACTTTTGGCAATTTGGGTAAAGTATGTGCAGTTTAGGGTATTTTTATTACTTAAAACCTGACATTTCGGAAATTAAAATGAAGGAGATTAGAGTTGCTAATATCATTCATTAGCCTCCATTTCATCTGTAGAATAGATTTGCTTGTACTATTTTAAGTACCAGAAATATAAAATTAAATCTGATTCTGTACATGCACTCATATAGAAATGCAGAAAACTAAACAAGGTGCTTCTGAAAATTCTGCTGGCTTCCTCTGCATGACCAAACTACAAAGAGACTGCATCGAATATTGATCTAGTTCACCGGTAAGGAAAACCAGCATACATAGTGAATGCACTGGGGTAGAAAAATCCATGGAAGGATATAAAAAACAACCAATACAGGAATCAAGCACTATATGCAGGTCTGAGGACACACAGTTTTCTATACTCATTTGGCTGTTTCTTTTCTCTTTTTTCTGTGAACTTGCTTCCCTTGCCCATGGTCTGAGCTGCTCAGTATTTCCCTTCTCCCAACATTGCCTTCCTTTTGCCTTAAGCAAGCTATTTAATTTGGGGGGTGATAGCACATATACTCATCCATTAATTTCCTTAAAGCTGTGAGATATTAACTGTTGATGTATCTAAATAGAGCCAGTGGATCAAGGTGGGTGGCCTGAACACAGACAGATCTATTGGACTAAATTAAATCTAAGGATTCTTGGTGTCTTGCCAAGAAAAGTGCTGATGATAAACCACTCTCTTGTGAAAGCCCATTCTCTACAACCAGATCGAGGATCACTACTGAATTTCACAAAGATGGAGAAAGAAAGAAACATCAAAAAGTAGTAAACTTTTGAGTTGCAAGGCTTGGTCTCTATACTTTCCTGCCATATCAATGTATATGTAGAACACATACACATGCTCCCAAAATTGGGAAGTGTGCTTTTCTGGCTAATATTTGGATTGAACCACATTTCTTGAAAACAACGGTTTTGAAATGGCAGCAATAACTATACGTGAACTCAGAGTACATGAGAGGATAAAAGTGATTTTGTTACTGCATTATGAAATGTCTAACCCAGCTACCTCAACACATTACTTAAAACATTTATTGTTAGGAATCAGCTGCATTTTAATTTATTTTTGTAAGTCATATATCTAAGTAAGTGAAACACAAACAGCCCTAAGGACATGTAATTTTCCTTCTTCTTGGAAATAATGAAAGAAAAGTATCTTTTAAAAGCTAAAACCAGAAGTCAGCTGGATCCCTGTATTTTTAATGAGTGCAGTTTCTCTTTTGTAGTGTTCTCTAAGGATCATGACTATCAGAAAATGTGCTAAAGGTACTAAAGGTTTTATGAATCTACCCCAAGGCCCTGAACTAAAGCACACCAAAGTCAATGAGCTCGAAACATACGGTTGTTGCTTTTTCAGCTCACTGCCGAACATTTTCAGGCAAATTTTCAGAAATTATGTTGAACTTGACAATTGACTTTGCTGTAGGTAAGGTGAGCGTGAACTTTCAATACATGGCAATTCTATGCTAATTTGAAGCCAGATTCAGTGCAAAATTATTTACTTTGTATTTACTGCAGGTAACAAAAGGTGCACTTGCAAAGACCGTGCAGCATTACAAACACACCATAAGGTCATATCCTGCCTTGAATCATGATAAATTTTTTAAAGTGTGCCCAAAACCTAGGAGTCTCAATTGGGATTCAGCAGATTCACTTCCACAAATCACCTGTGTGACTTATAGTAAATCTCAACTTGTTTTTACCTTAGTTTGAGATGGCTGATATAATGAAAAAATTCCAAGAATTTTAAGCTGGATATGTTTAAGTATTTTTTTCTTCGTAAGTAAGGTGCACTTAACATACTGTCAAGTCAGCATCTTTGACTTCATTCTACCTAAGCTACTGCAGTACACAGGCTGTGTCACTGCACAGCTCGCCTAGACACACACTGATACGGAATAATACAGGGAAAAAACCCTCAAAACAATTTGGCTTGATAATCAAAATTGATTGATTGATTGATTGTTTTTTAAAGGATAATCCACTATAGGCTAAAGTATTGCACAAGGAAAGGAAGAATAAAATGGGAAATTTAATTCATTTACAATACTGGAATTTTCCCATGCAGAATGCTTATATTACAGACAACTTATACTGAAAATTTGTTTCCATGAAAAATTCCTTTTAACTCCTATTTAACAAAAAAGTTATAAAACTGGTAGAGAAAAGAATGGCTAATTCACCTGGAGTTATCAGCATGCACATTTTTTCCTCCTGTAACAGGAATAGTATTGAAAATCATAAGAACTGACTTGGCAACTCCCATGCAAAATAGCACCAAGACGAACATGAAACCGCAATTTTAAGCAATGCTGGAATTCAAATTTTTAAAAGTAAATATTAATTGTTCTGATATTACTTGAATGGTATCCAGGATGTCCAATATTCATTTATTCTGCGTGAATTCAGAGTTCTGTCAATAGTACTGATTTGTGAGATGTAGTCTTAAACTATAGGGAAAAAAGTGATCCTAAGATGAGTTCAAGTTCATTTCCTGCTTTCCCAAGAAGAGTTAGGTTTTTACCTCAGCAGTCTCATTATTCTTGTCTTAACTACCCAAACCAAAAGTCCCAAACCCTACAAAACACAAAGGCAGAAACATACATTCCCTGTCCTGGCTTTCCAGAAACAGCGAGAACATTCCTGAAAGCTTTCAAAGAAATGGAGAGTGATGCAGTTGGCAATCCCTTTTTCCTTAGACATCATCACTACAAGTTATTATTCAAATAGAGTGCCTCAGCTTCCGGAAGAACTTCACTGTCTCCTCTGAATCCAAGAGATTTGGAGGAATTCTGACTTGGAAGAAGGATTTCACCATGTGACAGTTATCTAAATAACTTTGATAGTCTGGACCTTCATCAGCAATCTGCAAATGGCTGTCAATCAGCTAGTAAGTACAAAGAGGACTGAGATACACAGCTACTACGGGGAACCAGTGTGTAGTCAACGACAGCAGATCTCTGAGTGTGCCCTGACGGTGCAGACACCCTTCGTGGGTCTGAAGAACCTGCGCTACTCTCTTCTATTGCTAAGCCTGCCCTCTTTCTTTCCACTTAAACTCAGTGGAGGAAAAATAACCTAACTTTCAGTGATTTTTGCAGAAAATGTTGGCACACACTTGATCCCCCACCCCCCCACCCCGAGAGAATTGGAATAATTGTTTTACTTTGGTTAGATTATAACTGACAACTGGAAAGAAGCAGAAACAGCTTTGATCACACATTAGCCTTTCTGACTTTGATATTGACTGTGCCCATTTATATCAAACCATGGCTGTCAAAACTCCAAAGTACATTTAAAAATATAAGTAAGCACAACTTTAGTATGCTTTTACCTTTTTATGAAAAACATTACCTTTATATTTAGGCAAAAATGAACATAACAGAAAAAAAAACACTTAAATATTTAATTTTACCCTTATATCTTGCACATTGTGCTTAAGAATAAGCAGATTGGTAACTAGTTGGCACAGAAAGGAAAAGAATTTGGACTGTGACTTTATTTTAAGAATAAGCTCCTCTTAATTTACAGGTGTCTTCATCCCAAGGCATGCTATTATAAATATGTAACAACTACATCTCACATTCTTATCTTCTTTTTTTTTTTTTTTTTAAATAAAACACTGAATTATAACATTTTGCCTAGTTAAGGGTAAAGAGAATAATGTTTAAAGATTTGTAATTGTTCATTATTATTTAAATATTTTAAAATATTTTTATACTCAACATGGATAGAAAAGCACAATTTCTTAACACTGCTTATTCTTGGATGCTTCTACGTAGACAGGAGTCAGGCAAAGAGTGCTAAAATAGACATTTTAGATTATATTCAGAAATTACAAGCAGATGAATACAAAGGGTGAACCCTGTTCTATAAACTGACTTTCATGGGTATGAGATTGGTCTCTGATTTCTACACACCAGATGACGTACTTATTTTCCTGCATATTCCTAAACTATTTCACAAAATAATGGCAAACCCACACTCTTCCTGGTCTGTATATTTCTTCATCACTGTGTCATGTTGTTATTGCTCCAAGTTTATCCTTGTGAAGTGTCGTCACTACAGTGTAATGGTTCATGATTACTTTTAGACCTTTTCAACTTCTGAAGAGCCACCAGTTCAGCTGCACCAGATTTCATCCAGAATTTAAGACTCTTGACATTCTCAACGACATGGGCCATAGGGTAGAGCACTTAGCGTATTAACAGTAGCAGGCTCATATAAAGAGAATTTGCATCTTAACATTTCAATGCTCTAGTACTATTAAAAAGGGTAAATAATACACATTAACAGTTGTTTCAATCTTTCTTATAAAGAAAATTTCTTTTAAAGGAAAAAGACCCTGAATTTTTCAGACTGAAATTGTAGATAATATTGTAAATATTCTTTAAATGCTTCGTTGAATTTTGTTAGGTCTGATATTCCTTATCTGCAAGAAACCAATCCGAATACTAATTATCAACGAATCTATAAAAAATTCCTTATAAAAATAGCAATTTTTCAGACATACTTTTTCAACATTTCTCAGCCTAAAATAAGATTTTAAAAAATGACTACATATTCATTCCAATAAAAATTTTGTTGGGAATAAATGTACTCAACTGTCTTAGATACCATGTATGTTTGAGACAATTTGCATAAGTTTAATATGGCATTTTATTAAAAGTGAATTTTCAGCAACTCTGCCAGCTTATTCATGTGATTCCTTACCCAGAAGACCAATGTGTGGTTCTTTTCTGCAAATAAGGCCTTTTTCTGCATTCTGCATCAAAACTTTTCACACTACATTTCAGTGGCTTCTAAATGTATTACTTTCCCAGACATATATTTATGGTGGCTAAATGAAACTGAAGTTAACTGTGACATCTACGAAAGTGAAGTTTTAGTTTTACTTTTTCATTGTTCACTTGCAAATTTTTGAGAATTTCATTTAGCAATTATGACTGCTCAAGCATTTGCATGCTAACAATAGGTACAGTCAAGCATCTTTGGCTATCTGTTATTTCCAGACTGTTGCTTGCTTTGCCTCTTGCACACTCATATAAAACTAAAACAGAATGACTTTTAAAATTGAGTCGATGGAATTGATTTCATCATTGAGAGAATCTCTTTTGCCATTTGTTACGTCCTAAGGATTGTGCTTAGTGTCAGGGAATGACAATTTTGTTATTGAAAAAACCAAGTCAGCTTCTTGACAGAAGTTCCTACTTTGAATTTCTTAAGGTGCTCTCTGTATCTTGGTTTACGTAATTTTAGGAAATCAGGAATGCACATTGGAGTCTTTTCGAGTTAGTGCTGCTCTTATTCATAGCTGATTAGCTTGTCAATCAACTTCCTAAGTGTCTTCTATCACCTGTAAAACATTAGCTGGAGATGCAAGAATACTTCTTCCCCTGAGAGCCTGTGGTGTACGACTACATTGCTGCCTGCTAGGAAACACCATACTTGCTTTCAAGGTGCTGAAATGTTACATAGCAAAACCTGCATGGGCAATTCAAAGTATGGCAGTAACCACAACACCATTTCACCAGGTAATTTTTACCTATACTCAACAACTCTAGTGCTTTAAGTTTTGTAAAACTAGAAGTCCTTAGATGGAAGTCAGCATACTATCTATACTTGTTATTCTTCAGTTCTGATTCGATTTCCACAAGTCACACGTAAACAGTTCATGGCATGTGAGTGAAAGATGGAATTGTCGACTTACCTATTTGATCTTTCTGTTCCAGACAGATTTTACTATTAGCAAGAAAAGACTTAATGTGCAGAGACAGAGAGGAATTTTAGCTAATGAAATGTTATTTCTACATACATGCACTTCACTCCTTGGAGGAAAATCTCACAGAATATAAAATGAATGAGAAATAATACCAAAAAATTTCGTATAAGCTACTGTAACCACAACTCCCTCTTTTCTTTAACAGTTTTTTCTCATTCCATGTCTTGGTCTTCATCCTGTGTCTTGTTGCTTCAGTACTGCCTAGACAAATAACTGCTGAAGAATTCTTTGCACACTTCCCAAAGGGGACTGCATCTCAGAAAGCCAACTTTATCTTGATGTCTCAACTCAACAGAGTAATATCTCCTTTGAAGTGACTTGTCTGATGGATTGAGGCCTAGAAATCAGCTGGAAGGGAGCATAAGTTAACCTCTTGACATGTCATCCAAAAATGAAATGTGCTTGGATGGAAATTTTAACAACTAGCTGAATATAATTCAATAAAGTCATCCTCAAGAAGAGGCAATAAGGAAGAAGTAATGTGGTTCCAGTAATAAGCTACTGAGTGCTTAAAATGTTACAATAGATATTCATGCATTTTAATAGACACAAATGCAAAATGTGCTAGATACAGAATAAGTGTTTTTAATATAAGAAACTGCTCATCAGTGACATGAACTGGGTAGATGTTTTTAATACTATTAGCTCTTCAAAAAAAGCACATTGAAAAATGAATTACTGTTCTCATAACATTAATGGAGAATAATATTGCAGCTAAGTGCTTGCTAGACTTCTTCATCAAGATTGAACTTAAGAAGTGATGACTTGCTGCAGAGAAGTGAAACAATGATAAAATAGCCCACCTTTCTGAAACAGTCGTGTCGCTAAAACTAATACATACTTACACAATAAAGGAGGGGCCATCAAAATGCCACAGATAGCTCAGAAACCAGGTTCTGTGAACTTGTATTTATGCAAACAGGCAGAGAACTCTATTTCTGCATTAGAGCACTACACACATTGTTCACTATTGTCTATAATCAGATCCCACTGATCTTAAAGCTTAAGGAGTAAGATAAGTGCTTACCAGGGATTTATTCCCGACTTCCAGCACTACAAATGTATAAATGTATCAGAATAATTTTGATTTAATTAAAATTAGTTTGGTACCCCCCTTTTTTTTTTCCTCCTTTTCTTTCTTTCTTTCTTTGATTGAAGAAGAGGTAGTCAAGCTTTCCCTAAGCAGCTTGGTTCTCCTAATCACACCAAACTGAAAATAGGATCTGATCTGACTCACTGAAGTTGATTGCACTTTTTTAATAATGTAGAAGTATTCTATTCATAATATCTGTCAATATGAGAGGAACAGAGAGAAACTTGGCAATTCATCTCAACATATGTTAGACCTATTGCAATGCTCACTGGCTGTGTTAGTCAGAACCAGACATCCCATTCAAATTTCACTCTCTCTGAGACTGTATTTCCCCTCTCCCTTATCCCTTACCTATGTATATCCATTTCATTCAAAAAAACCCAAACACTCATTATACTAACTCAAAACGAGGATAAATTAGGAGAGAATGATGGCTGTGAGAGCTTGTGATGTGTTGATCGGAAAAGTAGTATCTACCTGCAGAGCGATGGCAATTTGTTTGATTTTCCTTGGAAAGTTCTGGAGATAAGCACAGCAGCATTGACTCAATAAGGCATTATATTCAGAAAAAGTCCTACGCATGTTCTTAATATACTTAAATGCTTTCTGAACTAAACTATTAACGATTTTAGTACCTTTTTAGACAGATTTATTTGGAAAAAACTCTAAGTTTCTATCACCTGAAAAAACCTCTTCAAACTGTAATCCTCTAACAGAAAGATTGCAGTATTTCTCCATAGAATTTTCATTTATAAGCACCTCTAAATGTTTTCCACAAAAGTGTTGTGAGCATCACAACAGCATTATATTTTAGAAACAAATGAGGAATAGATGAAGTCTGATAGTATTTCCAATCTGAGTATACATTTAGAAGCACTATCAACTAAGCAGTGCTGAGCTACTGTTCTTTTTTCTTAGTAATGAATGCTAGCAATGATTTTCTTTTTAAAGACCTAAAGATGAAAATTTCTTACCAGAACACTCATGGTATTAAGTTAAAAAAAAAATAAAAAAAAAAATTCACAAGTTTCAGTATGTATATATACTCTCATATATATATATATGAAATAGCCAGATTAATTAATGATTTATTCTAATTGACTGATTTTATCAGTTAACTAAGAATGAATTTTTTGAGAATTTATTGAAATACTGGTTTGTGTCATCTGCTGCTGTCTGTGTGGTAATACTCTAATTTTCATAGAATCTGATTACAAAAATAAGAATGAACAACTGTATATAACCCAGCTGATAGTAGATTTATATATAATTTTCACTAGCAATTTCCTGTTTGCTCTGAATATAGGGTATAAACTAGTGATAAAATGATTAGGAAAAGAAGCTGCAAAATAAGAGAGGAAAAGGTGCATAAGACAAAAGCTGCTATACTGAGTGTTATACATGCGTTCTGTATTATCTTGCATTCTGCCTTGGACGATGACAAGCAAGTGATGTTTAAAGAAGGAGGGAACAATATTAAGGGACTTTTCCCTAACTATTTGCTGCCAGCTTCTAGCAGCTAGTAATTTACAGATTTTCTGAGCTAAGACTGCCTCTAGATCATCAACCTTAATATCAATGACCAACTTAGGTGGTCTTGCCAGGTAAGACCAGAAGCCTAGCTAGCTCAGCACTGTGCTTTCAACAGCAGCCAAGAACAGGAGGGCCACTGTGTAGTAATTAGTACTCTAATACAGTCACAGCTTCCAGTGACAAACATCTAAGGGACTACCAGAACAACAGAGACTGCCTTATCACAAAAAGTCCTTGATGTATTTCAATTTCATACTACTTATTAACTTCTCAATGCTTCTCATGGGTGTATAATCATGTCTTTATAAAAATATACTCATATTCTCTCAGGTGTCTTCTTTTTTTCCTAGCTTGTCTAGTTCGTCCATGTAGGAAAGCCAATCCATACTTGAAATCCTCCCTGTTGCAGTGCACGGTATTTCTCCTATTCATCATGAGGAACAGGAACTAAAAATGCACGCAGCATTCAAGATGTGGCTAAACAAAGACTGCACAACAGCATAATGCTGTTTTCTGTTCTGGTCTTACTTCCTTTCCCCACAACTACTAACACCCTTTGGGATTTCTGGTCACTTCTGAGCACTGAACTGTATTAGAAGAGCTATTACACTGTATTACAAGAGCTTTTTACAATGACTGCACAATTTCTTCAGCTCAGTGCTAACAGACTCCATTCCTGTGCTTGCATAATTAAGGTTACTTATTCTAGTATGAATTACTTTGTACATATTGATATTTAATTCGACTTACCATTTTACTATCCAGTCATTCAGCATTTTGAAACACTTCAAAAACCCTTACATGCACCATTTCATTTGTTCTTCCTAAATAATCTCAATGCATCTGCAAATACTATCATCTCGGTGTTCCTCCTCTTCTCTCAATCATTTCTAAGTATGTCAGTAGACATTCCTGTGGGACCTGTTGGTAGCAGAGCTTACTGTGAAATGGCTGCCATTGCAGCCCAGTTCACTAATATGAATGATGTTACTTTAGCTTTTACATATTCTTCTCCAGAAGAAAATAGGATTCAATTACTTTGCTACTACTGATTAAAACATCACTCCTCAATATCCCCACCAGACTAGACTGTAACACCCACCTTCTGTCATGAAAAAAATTGTGAGAATAATTTAAATGACTAGTCCTGAAATGTGATTAAGTCATCTTGCTTCTCAAAAGCTATACGAGAAAAACATAAAAGTAAAATAAGAGAAATTTAGGACCTGCTATACACTAAAAACTTACTTTCTACTGCTTCTTCCCATTAAAATAGACATGCCTAGTCTACTATTTTTGAAAAGTTCTTTTATGAAAGATTTGATAGGACCAGTATGAGCTAGACACACACAGCTCCCTTGCATATAAATCAGGATTTATTAATTCAAGACAATCTATTCTTACAGATCTAGCACATCCTGGAGGCTGCTTTGTCCCTGTTGGTAAAATGAGAGGTTATATGCTCACAGCAATCTTTGCTTTCCTACCCTCCAAGAGTCCTCTTGTCATATGTAGTATTTTGGAGGATCTCCTGCTCCTCGTTCCCCTCTAAGAGCTCAGGCTGAAGGTTCAGAGGGAACAATTCAGTCCACTCCAGACCATGCCCTTGGGTGGTGATACCCTGGCAGCATACCAATGCTCAGAGCCAGCTGATAGATAACCACACCACGGCACTGACTCACACAGCCCCACATATGCACTGAAAGGAAAACTGTCTATACCTGGCCTGCTAAATCTGACCTTGTCACACGGAACTACACACTGAAATATCACAACTGGAAAGTCTACCGCTTTTCAGCAGTCTTAAAGCAGTTTCTGAAAACATTTATGTGGTAGTGTTAAAAAAAGCAAGTCTTTATCTGAACGTACACCTAGTGATTTTTTTCACCACCAATTAGGGTAACTATCCTTATTGTATAAATTTTCAAATTCACTTAAACAACCATAGGTTTAATCTTTTACTGTTCCCTTTTTTACGGTGTTTGGCTATTGCAGAGCACACCACTGTGCCTTGAGAAAGCCACAGATATACCACTATTATATATTTGATTACTGAATCCCCTGTAAAATCAGTTATATCTTTAAAGTACCATAAGTAGAATGTGGGACTTAAAAATAAGATGGATGAAGAGAGTGAAAAGAAAGGAAAGAAGCATACACACAAAAAGAAAAAACATCTGTTTTCAAGAGAACTTGAAATGATATTTTACTGACAGCCTGCCAGAAGTCTAATGGCAATTTTCCCCTCTGCTAGCTAAGAAAAAGCAAACACAGATGAGGTTTTATAAGCAGCAAGTAAAATGCAGACATGGAAATAAACTTTAGCGCTGTCCTTCATGTCGGCTGGAAGCACTGATAGCGTGAAGCCTTCAATCCCCAGCAGCCGACCTTGAAAGCTTTGTCAGGAGGGAGGAAGTAAATATGATAGACACTTAAATGGTCAGCCAGCAACTCTAAAGCACTTATTTTCACTTCAGTGAAGGTTTGAGTTTTGACTGGTATGTTAATACGATAATTCTCACCCGTCCCTCAGCTAAGCAGGTTCAGGCCTGAGTTGGAGGGGAACTTAAGGGTGCCGCACCACTGGCATTGTCAAATTATACACGTGCAAGACTCTTCTCAAGATTTCTTTATAACTAGCTAGTTGATTCAAATTTACCTATGTCCTTTACTAGTTCAAGTTTCTTTTTTTTTTTTTTTTTTTTTTTCTTAACAACTATAACTGGATAAGGAAGGGGTAAAAATGTCTGCCTTTTAGATAACTTGAGTATTTCCCCACATGATTTCTGTGTTTGCCAAAGCACACATTTTACCTGAGAAATCAGTACATCACAAAACTGTTTGTTGTTTTTTTTTTTTTTTTTAAATCATCCATTAAGGGGGAGAGCCCATGCACAGGAGTCCAATATACCTTCACCGTTACGTCCTCAGAATCCTCTCTCAAGCCAAACTACATCCATGTGAAATGTCACAAAAAGCCGCAACACAAAACAGATTGCAAGTCTTCGTTATCTCATGTGAGCGGTCAAAAAAGCACAGCATCCCCTCAGCTGGCATCTCCTAATGTGTATCCTCTTCTTGATACTTAATGGCTTTTCCTCAAGCTTGAAACTCCCTAAAACTAGGCCTCAGATATTTCCTAGGCTCAACTTGCAGCTTGTTTTATGAGCCAAATTCAGAAGAGAAGGAAAATAGTTGTGGTGCATACAACTGAAGATGTAGAAATTTACCCAGAAACCCTTGCAACATTTCCCTTCGGATGTCTGAAATATCTCTTCCGTAACTGATGCAGATTAAGCATTTCACATCTCCAGAAGTGATGTTTTTGCCTTTCTGTCAATAAGATGTATTTTTGCAGGATGTTCTTGCTTAGATGTAGGCCGGATGAATTCACTTTGGGACAGCAGAAGTCTGCATTGCTGAAACAAGCAATCCACTCTCCCTATCACAGGTTGGTTTTGTACCGTCTCCGCACCATTCCTGCCTCCTCCCTCTCCCGTTTTACTCTACAGCAGGTGTCCATGTGTGTCATGGGATAAAACTGCTCAGGAAACTGCAGCAACTTAAAATTAACAATTTTGTTAATGGGTCACTTCTTTAGTTGAATTCACCTCATGGATGCTGGAACATTTGTGCTGGCAGCAAAGCAATAGGTAATGCAAGAGCAGGACCAGCAGACAGGAAGAGGGTTAGAACAACACAATTTTAAAGTAAATTAAAAAGAGAGAGATGCAATTCTGCAGCACAAACACCCAAAGAATGCCATTGAAAAATGGTCAGCAGTGTCCCTGCTGCTTCCCTTTGCATTCTCAGTTAAGTCACTCCTACCATTCAAGGAGCAGAGATGATTTTCTTAGAAATATTTTGGAGACTTAACACCTATCAGCATCTGGGAAATGCCTGCTGCATATTTATGACTTTTCATAAAAAAAGCCAAGTCACAGACCTTGCCCTAGGTGCTCCCAAGGAGCAGAAGAAGGTTACAAGTGAGGGGAAACAGCTACTACTTTTCTCCAGAGCAGGTGGGCAAGTAGTCTGCAGGAAGAGGTGAATATCTTTGCCATCACACCTCCAGTAAGCCACTTCATATCCTGGGCTTACACGGCATAAGCTGTGCGGCATCACTTCTTTTCAACCTACCTTTAACAGAGAATGAGGAATCAGAGGGATCTCTCCTAACTGCCTTCTGTGGCTGTACAGAATAAATTATGGGCTGTCCCCTTAACTACTTTGGTCCTCTTGATTATGTTTATACAGGCTATTTTTCTTTTGAACCTGAACTTCTTTTCCTAGCCTGTTTTCAACCTCACTTCACAAGATACAGGATGGTACTAGTGCAGCTTCAGGACTAAGTACTAAGGACTCCAGTGAGAGGCTCTGAGTAAAGAAGCAGCTTTCGGTTTTTTGTATGTCCTTCAACCTCTTTCCTTCGATTAGATCCAATGACCCCATGTTCTAAATTTGCAAAGTACAGTCAAAGCTTTAAAAGAATTATTTGTAATTATTTATGATTATTTCAAACTTTACACCCCAAACAGAGGGGAGTCCCTGACTGAACTTGCAGTGAAAGTACCCTGCTGATTTGCTATATGTCCTCTACGGTAAAGCTCCTTTCAGTATGTCAGCCATACTGAATGAGAAAAAAAGATTAAAACCACCTCACAGAATTCATAAGCACTGTATAAGAAAACTGGCCAAATATAAAATCTTACATTTGGGGAGGAGGTACAATATTGTATCATCTTAATTATTTTCTACTGCCAACAACAAAGGAGCAAATAATACATGCTAATAATTATTTTCACCAGATAGCGAGAAGTTAATACATGGAAATGTATTAATGGTTTGCTTATCACAGTGGATTTTCCAATATCCATAAGAGCACAGCTGAAGACTCTGGACTTTGCAACAAAATGCATTTTTACAAGCAGTAGCTTTCAAAAGGATATATAGTCTTCATTTAAGCCTTCCTGCTGCTTAAAATCTATGTGCAAACTGAAAATATACTGTAATTGAACACCATTGTTGGTTCTTCAATACATGTAATTCTCCTGTTATTTACCAATAATCTGACATAGCTCCTTGGCGTGCTCTGGATTTCTAGGATATCTTAACAAGAAAAAAATGCTTCAGTAACAGATGTTACGTATACCAAAAAGAATAATTTGATCATCTGTAATGTGCGCATCTGCAGAATAGCAAAGTTTTAAAAGGACAGATGCACAAAACAAGGAAGAGATATTAAGGATTATAGGGGAAATAGAGAAACAAAACCGAGTGAGAAAATAAAATAAGAAAAAATAAAGGAGGTAAAGAACTGATGACGGAGGGGTGCATGCAAATACAACAACTGGAAGAACAAACAGAAAAGCCTCAAAGCCCAGGAAATTGTTCCTAATTTGGTAAGGTGGAAACCCAGCTACCAAAGCTGGTGGATACATTCCCCGGGGAACAGTATACATGTATGTACTGCCACAGTACTCTCTGCTCCCCGCTTCCTGACGTTCTGCTATTCTTATTAATTTCTTATGACAGTCCTACATTTGAGTATACGTGAATTCAGTGGGGTTACTCTATGAATTATTGCCTACAGAAGCAAAGCTGTACCAGACAACTGACCTAAATCACTCCCGCACCAATGTGTGCCACGAGTTAAGCAATCTTTCACAGCAGCATTCAAAAAAAGTATTATCCTGTATCTTTTCATATTGAATGAGAGTATCAGATTCAGAAATGAGAGCCAGCTATTTACCAGTTAACATTATTATCTGTATAATGTACCAATTAATAAAAATCCTATAGTTTTACTCTGCTGACTTGTCTGTAGACAATTTATTTTCAGAAATGATAGCAATGCAAAAAAACGCCACAAAAAAATTAAACAACATGTAAGACTGCACATGCCTGTGAAAAAGTATGTCATTCAAAAATGGTTATCAATCTGCCATGTAAATTCCAAGGTATGAAGTTCTGTCTCTAAGAAATACCTGGGGAAAATCCCATTCAATTCAATGGGATTCACTGGTGTTTATAATTTATGCTTTATAGTCTGCAATTAAAAGGTAACACTTCCCTCTCTGAAAGGGAGAAGAGCATTTTTTTATTCCATTTTATTTATTAGCATTTTTCCTTAGGCAATTTTTAAGAGTTAGCTCATCAATTTTGTATATAATGTCTAAGAGCTGTACAGCAATCAACTTCCAGTTCTTTTTACAGAACGACTAGTGCCAAGAAATGCTGCACATTCGCGTTATTTCAACCAACATTGGTCACCTCAGTCTTATTTTTAAATTAATTCCTCAGTCTATGAAAACTAATACTGAAGCCACAGTAGCCATTTCTGTTCCTAACATAAGTTTTCCCCTTTCTCCTGATGTCAGCCTCAACATTGACCTGCATGTACCTGCAGTTTAAAAGGACCATTTATTTCACCGCCTGACAATTTAGTTTTGTAAACTTGCAGGTCTGAAGAATACAATGAATTGATTTAAGGATGTACAAACCAAACATTTCAGCAATGGTATTTTCTGATTGACATGAGACAGACTTTCTAGTGGTGTAAAGTTTTATAATGATACCAATCTTCTAACCTAGTGCAAAATAAAAATAGTTTGATGTTAGTATGCCACTCAATTCCATAAAAATGGCATGAAGTGAACAGTCTCCAAAATCCTGTTAATGAGGCACAAGCTCAGTAGCAACCTGAACATCTGATTAACATTTTGAAATTTTAAAAAAGTCTGTATTTCAACCAAGGAAGACCACAAAATGCCATCTCCTCTGCAACCCAGGACATTAGCTAAAGGTGAAGGCGTGACAAAGCGCAGAACAAATTGGTACCAAACTCTCAGCTCTGACCAGCCAACAGTCAGTCATTTGGTCTGCAGTGAGCAGAAGACAGGTTTCAGGCTGCACTCAAGGGAAAACGGGAAGAGGAAATGCAATATTTTATTCACTAGGTTTGTAATTCACTATAAGAAATAGGTGCTTATGTTCATATTTTCCTTTTCTCCCCTCAAGCAAAAAACCAATTTTTGTTTATGTTTGGGTTTACATTTTTTAAAGCTGTCTCTCCAAATTCAATCTAGGTAGCTTCATGCTGACCTAAACTCTGTTACTAGTCTAGCTATAATAAATAGTTTTTCAGTCCCAACAAAGAAATTATATTAAGATGACTGACTTCCAAAAGCAACAGAAATGGGAAAATGTGAAATAAATTCTCAAACATGAAAACCCGATTTACTTCTATCAACATAAAATCAGGATTGATATACGTTCAGCTCTCAGCAGACCCAAAAAGACAGGCACTGAACTATTACAGTGTTTAGCAAATTGAGACTCTGGGTCTGGATGCCGTTGATTTGAAATGAATTGTGTGTGTTCCACTAAAATCCATTGTATTGTCTAATAAGCAGGCACCTTCTAAAGACTGCTTAGAACAATAATTCTTCATAATCTAAAAGTTAAAACACAGCAGTTGTCATGAAATGTTATCTGGTTGTTGAAATACTACAGCAAGTGCTGATAAGAAAGCATTGTAGTACTTACCGTACCGAAAGCTCACAAAAATCTGTTCAGTACACAAGCACCAAAGGGAGATGAAACTAATCATGAAAGTTCGTTTCTAATAACAAAAAGGCTATAAACAAACTGTAAAGAAAAATAACTTATGAGTATTTGATACCAAGGATATTTTGTACAGAGGTTATGCTGCTTCTGTAGGAGACCAAGAAGAACTTGCAACTGTTAATTCAATTCAGTACATATATTTCTCCTAGTTGCTAGTCTCTAATTGGAGGCTTATTGCTTACTCTGTATTTGCAGGTTCTCTTTTGATCCCAAACTTACTTAAAAGTGGAACCTAGAAATCATTTTAATTTATTTTTATGACACCTCATTTTGTCCAAAATAGATTAAAACCCCAAAACATCTATTGTGTTGTGGCTTTATTACTTTTTTTCCCCCCTTATGTTAGAAATTCCCTTTGCAGAGGGATTTTCTAATTTTATTAAGGAAGTTAAGAAAAAAGCAATATTGCTTTTCCTAAGGAAGAAGGAATTTACCAGCAGCAAACTCATTACATTTCTGCTCAAAAAGCTGCTCGTGTTATACTTGGAAGTCTTTTTCTAATGGGGACTTCATCTGGATCAAAAAACAGTGTCATCTGACAACCCAACAAAATGTTTCTAAGATTTTTCATGATGTTATACAATTTGGCAATGGACATTTCTGGCAAGTGGAAATACTTGGTTTTATAACTGAACAATTTTCTTTCTTTCTTTCTTTCTTTTTTTTCTTTATGAGGAAACTATCTTTATGCCTTGGTATCTGCAAGTATTTTCTTACTGTATTGAAAAGTCTGTCTAGATTTAGGTATAGTTTAGATTTACAACTTGCCCCAAGAAAACTGCTTTTTAATACAAATGCTGTATTTTTGTCTTATAAAGTTATTCATTGCAAAATCTATTAGCAGATGACACGTTATAAATAACTGCAGTTCCCTATTTTTCTTTGTGGTCTCTAGAACTATTATGGGATGTTATGTTAATGTTTTTTGGGAAACTATTAACAACTACAAATTCTACCTACGCAGTTTGTTGTTTAGCTTTGTTTCTATTTGCACAAATCCAGTCCTTTGGCCTGCCAAACCTGTTAGGAAGGGAAAGAAAAAGCAACCCAAAACTCAAGTCTACCATACTTACTATCAATAATTTTGTTGACACCATTCAGGAATTCCATAGACTCAAAATAAAATCACAGTCCTTTTTCTCCTTTCAGAATATAGCCTCTTAATCCAAATAATATCAGAGAAGTTAAAATTTAGTCCATAAATCTGGCAAATGTTTCCCTCTGTTTCATAAACATGCATATCACAGAGAAAAATTGTTCAATTTAAGGTTTCTTACATGATTAGAGTGTAAAAAATCATCATAGAAACATGGTTATTCTCAGACTTAATAATGTCCTCATTGTAACGTATTACATTTCCATAAAACAAAGATTTAGCAAAACCAATCGTGTTATAAGCAGCCAGTAAATACAGTTAATTGTCTAGGAGGATTATAAAATAGAAATTCGTGTACTATGGAGAATTATGTTCCAACAGTCTCACCGCGAGTTGGAGGTAAAATGTCAAGAAAACTAGAAGGACGACACAGGAAAATATGTGACAGCTTATCAGAAATGCAGGTTCAAAACTTCTATGGCTACTGTAAATAAAATAGCCTGTCTAGAATAATACAGTACTACAGGTACCATTTCCTCCAGGTTTGTTTAGAACCTGTAGAACACTTCCTTTTTTAATGGTCTAGTTAAAAGTTATGTCCTATGGGAAGGACAAAAAAATACACACTAGAGTATATGATGACTTTTTACACAACAATAATTAATCATCACATTTCATTAATAAATTATCAAGGGCTTGCAAGCTGTCCACAATCTTTTTCATCTAGTTTGCATATTTTATAATGGTGGAATAACATTTTAAAAAGTTTGAATAGGCACTTACTGGAATTACAGTTAATCCTGATACAGTCTAGATGGGGAAGAATAGATGAAAAATGAAAATTTATCCTTCAAGGTAATAGCTGCAGACATCCAATAAAATCACAGTCCACCCTTCCGGGGACAGACACATGCAAATATGGCCACTCCATATCATCAGTCTTTACATACAGTTATAACCCAGATATACTGCGATAAATCTTTATAAATAGAAACGACAAATAGGGTAAAAATGGCCAATTTCAAACAAAGCTACATGGTGACAAATCTAAGTGAATAATCAGGATTAAATGTCAAAGATGCTTAACTGAGGCAGGCTGCAACTTTCTCCCCATCTGTGAAAGAACAGGTAATTTTCTCTCAATGCAATTAGAAAGTGCTCCGTCACAATGGGTCCTAGAGCAAGCCAGGCCACAATCAGACATCTTGGACAACTTGTGTATAGTTACCTCAAAGGCTGATCTTCAAAAACTAAGTAGTAAAATACAAAGCTCATTCCCCGGGCCTATAGATAGGGTTTTGTGGGGTTATGTTTTCTTAATGTATAGACTTAAGAAGTGAACAGTGACTACATATAAAGCTACATGAATATACAAAAAATAATCATCTATTTATAAATACTGATAATTAGAGAATCCTGTCTATTTTCAGATTATTTCCTTGCCTGACAGAGAAAAAGAAAAAGAAAAAGAAAAGAAAAAGAAAAAGAAAAAGAAAAAGAAAAAGAAAAAGAAAAAGAAAAAGAAAAAGAAAAAGAAAAAGAAAAAGAAAAAGAAAAAGAAAAAGAAAAAGAAAAAGAAAAAGAAAAAGAAAAAGAAAAAGAAAAAGAAAAAGAAAAAGCATTGGAGGAAGAAATAATATGGCTAAGGCATGGATTTATTTACTTTCTTGAGCTATAGCAGTAGGCAAAACACTGCCAGAGGGTGGTGGTTTGTGTATAAAGAGAATGACCTGATCTGTAGCAGGTCTCTGCCGAGCTATCTGCATTTATTACTGTAAAAATAAAATTAAAAAAAAATAAAAAATCTATGCCACGCTACTTGCTTTCTACAGCTACTCCTGGTCTATACCTTTGAGGAACATATATACCATCAAACCTAGATTTTGTTTCCATATAGCTGAGTTTGCCATGTGTCGTCAACCGCATCAGAAAAGTGGTTGCAAACAGCCAAGGACCAGCAGCTGCGCATCCCCTTTTACAGAAAGCGCTGCCGCGGGAGGGAGGGGAGGTTCCGGGCCGCTCCGCGCTGCTCCGCGCTGCCGGCCGCCCGCCCGCAGCCTGCACCAGCCCCGGCTCGACACTAGAGGGGACTGTGCGAGAAGAGGAAAGGAGGAAAGCCCTCGCCTCGCCCGCTCCCTGCCGAAATCGGACCACCGGGACGGGATTTCGGGGAGCAAGGCTTTTATGAAGTGGGGGGTTCGGGGATTATTTTCTTGCCCCACCCCCCCTCCCATTGTATTCTGGAAATCATTTTATGTGCGATTACAACGATAACACACTTAATTCCCTTTAAAATTAGCACTCCGCTGAACGGGAATGACTGCACTGAATGTGCGTTTCTTTTCCCTGCGTACACTCCTTTCAGATCCTGACTTTGATTTAGTCATAAGCATGGCAGAAGTGCTTTAATTTATTTACCTTTTTTGGTTCTTTGGGGTTTTTTGGTTGTTTTTGTTTTGTTTTGTTTG
>VXBL01007727.1:1259110-1291286 GCA_013400195.1 Aramus guarauna
TTTCTTTTTTTTTTTCTGTAAAAGGGCTTGCGCCTCCTGTGTTCACATGGCTGTTTGCTGAGGGCCGCAGTCTTTGGGCATTGAAGGGTTGTGTTATAGTTCGATACTATAAAAAATACCACTACAGAATTGTTTAAAAAAGAGGAAATGGATTTACTATAGATTTGACGCCTAAAAAAAGGAGACCAAGAAATCCATCAGTGGGAATATCTAATTGCAACATTTTCAGTGTTAAAACTAGTAATTCTTTGATATATTTGCATGTTGTACATTAATTGGCGAAGGTAAAACTGAACTGACCTACATACACGTTGGTGCAGCTTGCACATTTAAATGGTGGAATTGCTACTGTGAAGAAGCAGTGGAGGACGAAAAATCTTCCACAATGAAGAATAATAATTGAGCCCAAATATACCACTGATGAACTAGTCTTCTCTTTTTAGAATACACAATAGTACAAAAATATTGTGATGGATTATGTTAAGACTATATAAAGAAGACAAAAATGCAAAAGAAAACAAAATAAAGAATAATAATGGGCATGTATTTGTGTGTGTATGTACATACGCGAATGTTGCACTGACATGTGTTTATATATCATTTCAGTTTACTTTTAATGCTAAAACAGGCTGTTTCATAAATGTTTGCAAGCAAAAAGAAAAATGTAAAGAAAAATGTTAATTTCTTGGAGAAAGAGTTTGTTACCTAGGTTGACCGTTAGTTTAACTCGTCCTGCATCCAACTCTAAACGAAGGGTATCTGCAGATTCCCTAGAAGTAGTTGCCATTAAAATGCCATAAGCTCGCTGAGACCTGAACCGTAAAGAAACATCTTCGGCCTCTGTATGCATCACAACAGGGAGTTGTATTTTCATAAACATGCTTCCATCATAGCTTAAAATTGTTGCCTCTGAAAACGTAAAGGAGAAAATCAGTTATTAAAGAGTTATATTGTATTTACTGAAACTGCTCAAAGAGAAGAAGGTAAATGCATATTCACTCCATATGACACAGAAAAATTACATATGACAATTATTACTGGGAAACATAAGCAAAGTTGGGTTTGGTTTCTTTGTTAGGTTTTTTTCTGTTTCGTTTAAGTGGCATATTTCAGTGCTTTTTAAAGAAACAAAATTGCCCTTTTAATGAACCAGCCATTTATGTACGCAACTTCAAGCACGTGGGTAAAATCACGTATGAAGCAAGGCTCACAAGATGGGCCCTGTACTACTCAAAATAGGTCAAAGCCAGTAAAAGCTACGCAGGTAAACCTTACAGCCTGTTAAAAGGTCATGCCTGACTTTCAGCCACCTAGGTGGCCTTCGGATAGTTCATGTATAAACCCGTCAGGATTGGTACTACCACAGTCACAATTATCACCCATCTGGCAAAAAGCCACCTGAAACTGGTAAATAACCCCAGCACGGTTCGGACAGAGCACAGATTGCTGCGTGACCACAATGACTGCGGTATGATAGAATCAGAAACGCACGTATGAACGTTACGACAGCCTCAACGAGAGGATCGAGACTGGACTTGGCATATTGAGGGTAAGATCTTAAAACCCCTGAGACAAGCAAATAACTGTCACTTTCCGACATTACAGGAAAGCCTCCCGGCGAGCGGCTCTGGCACAGAGCGGTCACAGTCTGTTAGCCCAGAGCAACCAGCCACAAGTCTTCTTTTCCCAGCCCCCAGGCTGGTAATGAGAAAGGTAGCAGAAAGACTGCATTTCTGCTCACGGGGAGGCACAGCAGTTCCTGGAAAGCAAAGGACACATCTGTTTCTGAAACATGTAATAGTCCTTTTTTGCAGGACAATCAAGCATTGCAGCCAGTTCACCAGCACAGCCTTTGGAAATGGCTCTCAGGCCCACGGACGGTGGCACGTTATGGTGGAAGAAGCAGTGAACCAACAACGTCCTTTACCCCAAGCCAATAGTGAGTGGGCAGACCGCCAGGATTTTCAGTAGGCTCCACAGTAACATACAAAAATAACCATACTACATAACTAAAATCACTACCTGACCAGCAAAATGTACTATCTGAATGTGCCCCATTTTATGCGCCTCTGATTGTTTATCTACCGCTAATTCACTAAAGACCACCTAACTTCTTCCATGTGTCTCTTACTTTCTTTAATCCCCCCCGAACCTCTCAATCTTAGAAACCGCTGAAGTGCTAGATGGTGAGGGCTAAGCAGAATGCTGCAGAAAAAGATGCAATCCTGAGGGCACCTCAACTCACTGAAGAAGAAAAAAAAAAAAAATCAGTCACTTGCTCAGTAACAGGTCAAATGAGTAACAAGCAGAAAGAGAAGACTGCGGAGAACACCTACGGGAAGTTTCTCTGTGCTTTAATTTGCCACAGGATAATGGAAACACTTATCTACAGCAAAGGTGCATTGTGGTACCACATGCAACAATATTTTCACAGGCCAATACTATGTTTAAGCAGTATCGTAACTAAAACAGTGTTAGAATATTTTTTTTAAACAGCAATACTTATGCCAGTTTGCCAAAATGTTTTCCACTGCGTATGTTATACACTGTTAAAGATAGAGAAGCTCTTCAAGACTTCCATGGAAGGAAAATGTCCACTGACTCTATCAGTATATTGGAGGAAAAAAAGATGGATGGTATGTTCATTAATACTTCCCCAATAAAAATTTGAAGAAAATGATTTGATGTTGGAAAAAAATTACTAATTACTAGCATTACTAATACTGGTGTGAAAGTCATTAGACATAACAGGTCAGAAGAACAGATTTACAGGTCTGATGATTTCTAACCATGCAGGTAATAATGTTTTCTGCATATTCTAAGCCTAAAATTTTTCTGTGAAACAGATTAAATACTTAACTCTTATCACTCTGATAAGATATTTTGAGTCAAAGTTTTCAGTGGGAATTGATCTGGTTTTTTTGATTGATTAGTTGTTTTTTGGTTTTTGTTTTTTTTGGGTGGTGGTTTGGGGTTTGGTTGTGGGGTTTTTTTTGGGGGGGTGAGGTAGGGGAGCACAGGGGCTTACAATTCATCCCTATATCTATCTGTCTAGCCTCCCAAGATCCTTATAAAAGTAAACCTGATTTAGGTGATTAAAGAAGTCCGGCATGAAAGTTTAAGTTACATGCTAACATAAGAGAAAATAAAAGGCATTTTATATTGTTTATTAAGACACATTAATACCATTCAGGGTTTTCATAAACTGAGCAAAATCAGATGGCTATAGGGTGAACAGCATTCAACAACACTCAAGGTCTGTTGCTAATAAATTATGATAATTAAAAGAAAGTTGTCAGAATCAGCACTGGTAGTGTTTGCCAACTTTCCTATAAGTATTCAGTCTTTTAGAAAATTACAGAAAAAGGAGAGAAGGAACTCTCTTAATTTAATCAGAGATGACCTGTGAGTATTTAACATCATGGTGAACAGACCTGATGTGATTAGATACTCAATCCTCCTAAACCATACTGTGCCAGTTATTTTGGAAACAGATGTTCCAAGAACAGACCAAGGAGACTGAACGGAAGAGCAAATGACTTAAAAGCTCTGGGGCAATGAGAAAACCCCCTCGTGTCAACTAGCTCCTTTCAAGTGTGGGGAGCTCCAAGTCACAGGCTTTCTAAATACAAAGGTTACACAAAAAAACCCAAAAAACCCACAAACAAACCCCCCCCCAAAAAACCCCAACCAAAACCAGAAAACTGGCAGGAAGCAGGGATGATTTGAATAAAGAAGATTTAGCACTGCCCTGAGAGCTATAACTGAAGATCAGAGGCTCTACATATTTCTAAAATAAAAAATACAATTATGTTCAGTTTACTCACTTGGAATGAGTCTGTTGGTACAAGTGTGTGAGAACAACATTTGTTGTTAAACTATTAAGCGTTTGCTATGTTAAGAAGGTTGAATGATACTTTCGCAATATTGTCCTCCTCTCTAAGGATGCCCAAGCTGAGTTTTGCCTTGTGGATCATCTATTCAACTCAGCATCTCTTCTACTTGACTCAGCATTGCCCTCAGCTCTCCAAATTTCCCTGTTCTGTTGGTCTTGGCTGGACAGACGGCATCTAGTAGCACACGTATGAGACCTTCGACAGCGCAACGAGTTCCCTCTTCCCTCACTGGTGTCTGTCTTGTAATTCTTTGTTGCAATGCCTTACCACCCTATCATTTCACTTGGTCACATGCCTTAACAGAGAACTTTTTCTTCAGACAGTAGGAAAAAACAGTTTTCAAGATGAAATAAAAAGGGCTTGTTTTGGTTTTGCTTTCTTAGAAATAGAGATTGTTTCATTTATGTCATGGAATTTTTTCCATCCTGTAGTTACTTCTGTTGTCCAGAACGGTTGTTCATTTGCAAGGCCTGGGCAGTAAGATGGTGATCTGAACGATGAAAGGCGGTGGGGGTTACACCAGTTATGCAAACCTTGAAGAAACATTTTGGCTAAAAGTATATCTTAATTTTTGCCCCTAAGTTTTTGCTTTAGACCAACTAATTCCAAAAGGGTCTCATCACTCTTTGAGATCTACACTGCTAACTGTTCTCACATAAGTGTTGGCAGAATGTCTTTTTTCTCTTGTTCAGCTTCCTCTTAATTATATTAAATGCTAATAAACCAGAAGTTTAGCTCAGAATGTGCTATTCATTAAAAGAATCAGAGTCTCCACAGCAGGGAATAATAATTTTACTACCACTTCAGTGTTGCAAGCATAGCATTTAAAAGAAAAAATAGCAGAAAACCCTTATAAAACATTACTGACAATTTTTTTTTTGTGGCAGCGAATAAGTGCACGCAGTAGAGTTATTAAGAAGAAATAAACAGTAAGATATAATTCAGAGATTGATAAAAAATATTTTATATGTGCTTTCTTCAATATTTTTATAAAGGTGACAATTAAAACCCCTTGCTGCTTCTGTGCTAAAAACCAACCAACCAACCCAACCAAAAAACCAAAGAAACACTGAAGGGTTCAGTTCCCTTTTCCATTTTTCTTTTCAATTTGTTGCTGATTAAAATCTCCAGAGCTGGATACTCTTCCTTCCTATATAAATATCACATCAATCAGCTCTGTGCCTGTCATCGAGGGTGCACAGACTAGTACCGACATGAGAGGAGATTCAGGGCTTTAATTTTCACTTGGGCTGGCATTACCTACATTGCTGAAGAGATGGAGGCACCTACACTTCTGGAAACTTTCCTACACCTCTTTCTACCTTCAGAAATGCTCAGCCGGATATTTATGGGGAGAAACAGAATTTTCCAAATAGATATTATTCTTAATTCACAGCTTATTTAAATTTATTTAAATTAAAGTGGCGGCTGAACAGAGTAGGCATTTGAATTTCAGTGTTCTTCCTCACTAATTTTGCAGTCAAGTTTGTGTTGTTTTTAATAGCATGATGCTTGGTAAGTATGGATGTTTACTGCATGTATTTTAATAAATAAAACAGGATCTTGTTTCCTCTGGACCGTTTGTGGTGCTTCTAAAGTCCTAAAGACAGAATTATTAATTTTTCCTGCTTTTTCAAAGCATCTGCAATAATACCAGGACTGTGTTGCAGCCCACAAATCCATTTTTTAAAGCATGAAATCACTCTTGGTGTCTGCTGTCTCCAAAATCACACACAAACTTTGCCCAGAAAGTGGCAGACGATGCAGTCCAGAGCCATGCCAGGAAGCATGTCAACAATCTGGATCATCAATAATCAAGTATTCAGGTTTGCTCTCTGACCCTGTTTCACTTACCAGTGTAAGCAGAGCAACAATATCCTGCCCTGAAATACTCATTGATATTTATCATTTTACTCTCATAAATTGTGCGAGTACTCAAATACATCGATGGCCACTGATTCAAATTCAAACTTTTAAGTTTTGTTTTATTCATAGGCACACGCTCAGGTAAGCACTGTTTGTGTGTTTTCGATGGCAGCTGCTTCAATCCTTCTGGGCTAACTGTTGAACCACAAGGAACCTTTCCATCAATCTGATAGAAACAATTCTTAATACGCAATTACTTCCTAGATGATATGTGAATAGAAGTTGAAATGATTCCTCCAAGTTTCTACACTGGTATTATTTCAGAGCTGAGGCTTTAAGCCACACTGTAAAGGTGCTAGAGCTTTAACACACAGGACTAAGTCAGAGATGGAATTACTATAATATTTTGAACACATGCTTCTTCATGCCATCTATCATTGCATCACCAGTATTTTTCTTTTTTTCTTTTTTTTTTTTTCTTCCCCAAATCTTAAAGTATGCAGAGATAATGCAAGGAATGAAAGTTATAGTTATTTAATGTATATGTGTGTGTATGCACAATTTGGACATCTACACACACACTCTAATTTAAATACATTTTCTCCTCAGAGATGTCACTTTGATAAATGTTTCTTTGCATGTTTACTTTTTGTCATCACCGTTTGATGAATTTACTCTTGTGCATTATTCCTAGCCATCCCATCAAAAGTATACACCTGCAAAAGGCTTTGCTGAGAGGCAGTCACATATTGTGATCCGCAATCAAAGTATGATAGGAAGCCAAATTATATTGCTGTGACATCTGTCTGTCCATCTGTTGTAGTTTTCATAATCTACTAAAGCCAATCTACAGATTATGCTGATGTTTAACCTTACTGAAAATCAAGAATAAACTCAAGAATAACTTGCAACAAGATAAAAAGTACATGGATATAGGAAAAAAAAATCATTTTTAAATATACTGAAATTAAAATAGAATTGAGTTGTGTTCCATGCTCTTGTGAACTGATAAGATGAACAAAATTATTTAAGATATTGATGAAAATTATTTCAGATACTGCAAGTACTAACATATGAATGTTAGTACTCCTATTTCAGGGGAAATAGCATGAAAAATAAATGATGGTACTAAAAAGTAGCTACATGCTTTTGATTACCGAAGATAAGTTAAATATTCCTTGTTTAATCTCCAATGTTCAATTCTAATGCTTTCTTTTCTTTGTGTAACTGTATTGTTTGTTGAAATGAACATGTTCCTATTTTATTTAAATCAGCCTGAACAATTGTAATTGTGTTGCTTATATCACCAAGTTTATCCGTTGCTGCACATGGGTAGTAGTTACAATAACTTTGTGTGGGAGGATGCCAACACGTCGCTTTCAGAATCCCCAAAGCTATAATCTTATTAATGCATGACCACTTGGGATATGAATATTACTGGAAGGAGATCTCCTTTCAGTGTAGTTTCCTCTGGAGAGGGAAACCCAAGAGCAGGAAATGATCCCATACTGTCTGAACTGCCGCACGTCTTTCTGTTGGACAAGAACCAAATACCATTGTAGAGAAGCCAACACCACCACCATCGTACCATCATTCCCACAAGGGAATGCACTGAGAAAATCAAGCTCTGTATTGGAAAATCACTGAAAATAAAACACGGGAAATAAAAAAGACAAAGGTTTCTATATTAAATATTGCCACCTGTCAAATATGTTTATGAGAAATCGCTATGATAAAGCCTGCTTTTAAGTTCTTTCCAGATCCGCATGTGTTTTTGTCTCTGACGCACATGTTTCCTAGCTCTCAAGTTGAAAAAATGCAAATCCTATTTTTACTTCTGCCATATGTAATAGCAGAATTTTGCCACAGGGTGGTACACCAGACATGTTTAACTGAAGGCTTTTGTAATGCATCAGACAGCTCGGTTATGCCCTCTGCCAGCTTCACTCCACCAGTAACAGAACAATCTGGAGATCTCATAATAACTGGCCATAAGCCAAAGGCATATATATATTAAAAAAATAAGACAGAAAAACCAGAACCAACTGCGAATCTACTTGCAAATGCTAATAATATGATGGTATTAATTCTACATAAATGCACGTCTATTTACATACAACTTAAACATCCATCTGGTTTTTATTTTTAAAGAATACATTTTTGTTTCCTCTTAGTAACTAGAAAAATGAATCAACCTAGAAGGAAAGAGCTTACGTTCCCAGCCAATAAACATTAGATTTAGATTTCAGTTTGAAGGGAAACTGCATTGTATCAATTGTGAGATGAAAAAATACAACTTCCATCATTGAAACATTTCCTAGTGCAATGAGCATAAAAAGAAACACCTAAAATATTAACTAAGCTTTTTGATTATTTTTCTACTTACATTAAAATCTTTTATTAGCGTACTCTGTAATTTTAAATAAATTACAGAGTTTTCTTTCTATAAACTAACCTCAACATTTTTCTTCTTTGCCACTATCCACGTTTTCCATGAAATAGATGGAGTGTGTCAACTTTACACTTACGTTTTCTAGGCAAGAGGGATACTCAGTGATTTAAGATAAGCAGAAACTGCTTCCTTGGGTACTACAATCTTTTAAAAATGTTAAGTAAGAAATACAGATTCCTACACTGATTTTTTTGCTTTGACTCATGCCAGAAATTCTGGCCACGGATTTAAGTGATACTATGGAATTCAGAAGTAAATTTAATTACACAGTGGTATTGACATAAATAGGCAGAGAACAAGACCTCCATTTGGAATTGGAATGTGACTGTTTAGTAATGCAATAATAATTGAAATTCCTTTCACAAAGCTTTTCAGAACTCAGCAATGTATGATGAGACACAAAAGGAGACATTTTCTAAGAGATATTTAGCAGTACTGACCCTCTGTCATGGTCAACTAATACTACTCCGTGCATCTTAGAAACTCCCCTAAGATCTTTCCTCTAGAGTTACTTCTTTCACTCTAGAGCAGGGCTCCATCTCACATCAAGGGAAATCAAAGAAGTTTTTTCTGCCTCAGAAAAGTTAATGGTATTTTACCATTTTTAATCATTGTGCAGGATTCTATGAAGTAGCAATGCAGTCATCTCATGGAACCTACCTCTTTCGCACGATCTGCCAAGGTACCCTGTACCAGAGCAATCACAAACGTATCTGTTCCACCCATCCCTGCATACACCATTGTTTTTACAGGGGTTGCTAAGGCAAGGTTTTGCAGTTTCTCTTGAGCATGAGGGTTTTACTCCAGCTGTACTTTGAATTTCAGCCATCTGTCGAATGTCTTTGCTTTGACCATCAATAAACAAATCTCTAATGCAGCCGACGTATCCATAATTGAGAAGTGCTGTCCACACCTCAGTTGGGAAGACGAGGCCTGCTTTATTTTCTGGTAGGCCTCCAAGATACAAGTCATCGTCCAAGTCAAGGATTTCACTTTCCCCTGGTGCAGTATATGGTGTGCGTAATGTGTTCACAGATATGGTCCCTGAGAAGAGAAGATAACAAAATGCATGATTTTCAAGTCATTTGAAAGATTTCGGTACTGCTGTTTTACTCATCAGTCTACATGCCACATTAGTTCCTAGCAAATATCTATAAATGAAACATAGGTATTCTATTTGTACAGCTATACAATAATACGTACACTTCATTACTTTAATTACAATGTAGCACACATACTGTCAGGAAGTAAACAATGTAAAAACATCTATGCACAATACTGCATGGTCACAATATTTAAAAAAAAACCAAACAGTCAAAACCACCTTACCAATATTTGGGGGGGGGGGAGGAGATATATGCATTTCAGAGTTATTTTCAGACATATCCCGCTTCTGAAACAAAAAAATCTCTTCCGAACCTCATATGCTCTTCAAAGCATTAAGGCTGAGGGTTGCATCGATAACTTGCAACCTGGGAGGCAAATGCATGTCTGGTTTGGATCCAAAGACACAGTGTTTTAAAAGACTCTCACCACTTTCAGTAGGCTTTGGATAAGACTTTTTTCTTTAAGTGCAGAAGGAAAATCATCAGCTGCCAGACAGGCAATCATTAAGAAGATAGTGATGTGCTCCTATAGGGAAAATCAATGCCTCGAAATGTGTGCATGTTACAAAGAGAAGGAGAGGGGATGTATATAGAACCTCAGGAAATCAGAGGTATCTTTTCCATTTAAGTTTAAAAAATAAACAAACAAAATTAAGCCTAAAATAAAGTTTTGTTTCTACAAAGTGTCTGAAAAAAGAAACTAATAATTTGTAAAGATTTTTTCTTTTTTTTTTTTTTTTTTCTACTTTTAAAAAGTAATGAGGTATCCAATTTTTGCAATTCAAATAGGCAGAAAACCAAATTTAGTACACGGCGTCACAGAACGTACTTATGTCAACCAAATTTAATTTTATTTACTAAGTAAAATTACTTGAAAAAAGAATCTTCATGTAGCTCTTCACTGAAGGGACTCCTTACCATTTGATATCAGTGCAAAAGCAAGCAAAATATAAATCAAAACATTATATAGGTCACCAGATTATTATAATGTGCCAGCCACATTACGCAATACTGTTATCCACTGGACATACTATTAATAGTGTATTAATGGTGAGAAGACACTGAAGAATCACATTTACCACAATGTATTTATCATACATATATACATAAAACTAATATGATTCACTACTTCCAATATCAGCATGACACAGATTCCAGAAGATAACACTGATTATCAAAAATACTTTCACTGTGGTGGGAGTGGTGCTGAGAATAATATATTCTGAATTTTTATAGCATAAATACTAAAATGTGAGTTTTAAGCAGAGGCAGGTCAGAAAAAGATCATTCTTATTTGGATACATCTTAAAATTTAGGCTTCGCTTTTAGCAATGAAGAGGAGTCCTGTGGAAGCTACATATTTTGTTTGTTCTTTTGTTGGTTCAATAAGTTAACTTCAACAACATGGACAGAATGAATATCTAAACAGTTTGGACCTTTAGTAAAAGCTCTTAGGGTTAGAGGCCTCAGGAGATCCAACTCCCACGTAAGACTTAAGACGTATGGATTTTAGACGCACTGAATATTACTGCTACTACAAACTGTCTCCCTACTATCAGAAGAGATCTAAAAAGATAAAACAAAGGTTTGCATAGCCTTTGTGCACCTTTATGAGCATGTTTAAAGAACGTTTGAGGATGTGGTCAGTTTTGTCTTTCATGTATTATGAGAAGTGTTTTTTGTGTCACTTGAATAATCACATAGATGTAAAGTGGACTTCCAGACTTAACTGTCAGAAATTGGCATGTTGAACCAAGATCCTTTTTCTTCCAAGCCTCCACCTGTTCAAAACTGATAAGACTATTATATTTTGCTAACTCAAATATTTGTATTGCTGCTCAGATTCTTGAAGCTAAACTTAGCACTTGTAAGGAACACTTGCTATAGATTTGACCTTAGGCATACAAGCATAAACATTTTGAGGTTTGATTTTATTAATGAGCTGCCTCAAATGAGGACACGTGTGAATGACCTGTTAAACCAAGACAGCCGACTTTTCTGAGGTGTGAAGAAAGACTGCTTATAGGCAATAGATCTTTTCTCCTTTAAAAAAAGAGGCTCCCACCTCTTGCTGTACAGGCTAATTTAGGACCAAATGCTTTACACCTATGCTCATGCAGCACTTGCACCGACGCAAGTTAACTTGGCTGCAGCCTCCGAGCTCAAGCTCATGCATTTGCACAGTGCTGTTTTCTGCTGGACAAAGACACAGGGATAGCTTTCAAGCTATCCCTGGTGCTAGAAGAAATCTACAACTCCATTTCTATTAAAAAAAAATAAAAATAAAAATCAGCTAAGTCTTGATTGCTTTCAATGTACAGGAAGAGACAGGTAAGTCTCAACCAGTGTAGCTGCGACATTAACACAGTGGTTCAAAATGTAAGTTCTGCAAGCACAGAAGGCTGAGAAAGGTGAATGATAAAGGGAACTGTAGATCACCACTACGCTCTGGTGACTGTGAATTATAGTTAGGTGATAGATTGAAGCAGGAAAATTTTCTGCTGTACATCGTAAAGGATTACTCAAGAGAGAGCTTAATTATTATTTTGAATAGATATCAACAGCTTCTTAAGGAAATGAACTCTTTTTTTCACCTCCCCAAAAAGCCCTCCTTTGGAGAAACCCTCTGAAATCTTTGTGTAATCATAGCGTCTAATGACTATGAGTAGAAAACTACAACAGGCAAGAACTCTTCTGTACATCTTTTTCATGTTTTGGAAGGCCATGGAACCCCTATTACCCAGCTGGACTATCTCCAATTTACTGCTGGACATATCCGTGACACTTCAACCAACCTACATACTGTATGTATTACCCTTAATCAAGCAACCGTAAATTAGCTTTACTTAATCCTTTTTGTTGAGAGCTACACTGAGCCAAATAGCACCTGCTTTAGTAACTCACTCTGGCTCAGCTGTTATGTAGGAGCTTGACCAAAATATCATACAGCACACTGTCTAGAACAAGAACTATGGCTATAATACACATAGGCTTTAGTACAGTTAATAGCAGAAAACCCACGCCTGGGCACTAAAATTTTCATGCTATCAGTTAGCGTACTTTCTGGCTGAACTTCTAACAGCATGTCCAGGCAGCCATACAACCATCACTGCTGTTGGTATCCAAATTACCTTTTATGTATCTCTGATAGGCAATGCAAACTTCACTTGCTTTGTAAATGCAAGTGAAAAAAATCCAGGAGAAATAAGGGGGGATAAAAGACGACTTACAAAATACATCCAAAATTATAGGGTATTTTCAAAATATTCTAAAATGAAATGCAGAACTCAAGTTCAGAAAATAAATAATGGGTCTATAAACTACCTTTGGATTCACAGTGCATCCAGAGCTATGACACAGAGTTTAGAGTGTGCTGTTTCATCTAGCTGAGGATTTTTTTGTTTTGTTTTGTTTGAGGTTTTGGGAGTTTTCGTGGGGTTTTTTTTAAGCCTGTCATCTTTCTTGAGGGAAAGTTTTCAAGTTCTACTGAAACCATGTCAGGCTGGACCTCATGACAATGGCAGATGGTACCACAGAATCTGGGGATAGTAATGCACACCCCCTCTGCTGGATTTCAGTCCTACTTTCTCTGGGATTATAGGCAGATTAAAAGGAATTGTTCTGTCAAATCACCAGTGTGCTCCAATCCATTTGGTTGTTTCTACTTTGGAATGCGAAGGGACATCACTTGCCAGAGAAGCAGGAAGAAGGGAAGCTAATGGACCATATGAACGTCTTACGTGGCCAGCACAGGAAAAGGTTAATAATTTGCCCTGTAAAGATAATGTAACATCAACCCTTCTCACACCAGAATTGATGAGTTGGATAAGAGGGAAAAGGATGGGACACATCTCATTTTACAAAATAACCTAGAGTCAACAGAAAATTATGAGGAAGCAGCAGATTCAGAAGACTGTTGGCTTCTCAGTGGAAAGTGAAAACTATAACCTTAAATTGTAACATCTCTATAGTAAGAACCATCCTTTCAGTCACATCTTTGCATAGTAGCTAGCATAACAGTCTCCATAACCTGATCAGTTATACTATTTCTTTGAAAAGAACAACGCTGAGCCAATAATGTCTGCCAGGAAACAAGCAGCTTCCTTGCAAAGTTTTTTTAATACTCAAAGTAAGAAATATTGTCTGTATTTCTACCAGAAAAAGAAAGAAATGGGAAAAAGCTGATAGCATTTGGTTTGTCCAGCCTGAATGAAGAAAAGGGGGAAGACTGAAAGACAAGATGGTGTGGGGTGATTTATTTAGTCTGAGAACTCATGATCTAGCTTCAGACTCTAAAAACAGGTAGCATTTCTTATCTCCAGAAACTGGACATACATTTAAAAGTCCTATAATGACCTACGAGTACTCTGATCCTACAGCATTTCACCTGAGAGCAAAGTAAAATTTCAACATTCAGAAACCTCTTTATGTATTGGAGGAACAGTTTGAGAAAAACTAATAAAATTATGATTTTCAGTCAGAATTATTGACTTAAAGGATAACTGATTAGAGGGCAGTTCTTCAAAGGAAGAGTCAACAATAACATGAGCAAAATGCGAAATATATTGGGAGGTATAGAGAAGCCTATCATACCACTTTATTGAGCATCAGTAAGATTTACCTTGACCTCTGAGAAAGATGCAGATCAGCTGAGGAGACTGCAGAAGATGGCAATAAAAATGGTCAATAGCTACGGAACATGACATACAAGGATAGGAAGCAGCTGGGGCTTCTTAGTCTATGAAGAAAACTGGAGACTGATGCAAAAGCATTCAAATCATAAGAAGTATAGAGGTAGGACACAGGAAAAAAGTGTGGTGTATTTTCTGTCTGCTGTGAACAAGGAAATGATGGACAAAATGGCTTGTTTTGCATACAGAAATATTCAGTTTATGAATGATTACATGGGGAGGTTGTACAGCATCCAGTGCTGGAGGTAAAAAACATCTGTCAAGACTGATGCAAGTACACGATCCCTACTTTCATCGGAGGAGTAAAATAGAGGACCTTTCAAGGTCATCCCATCTCAATTTTTCTATGAGCTCATGAATAAATTAAAAACACTAACAAGATCATTGGAAGAATTTTCCTTAAAATGCAAGTTAAACCCATTCTCTCAAACATGTAAACACTTAACATTTGTTGAAATAGGAACAGGTAAATCTGGCAGTTCTCAAAAGGCTGGAAAGATGGGGGAAGGAGTCTATGGAAATGTGCATGTAAAAAATGAACCTGCAACAACAATGCAGGTAATGAGTATCAACAAAGAACTACTTACAGGGAGACACTGATTATAGTTAAGTTCTAATTACATACTCTAGGGATAATTTCTGGTGTCTAAGCTGAAGCTCTAACTTTAGTTCAAAATTTCAATGATTTCTTAGCCCTTAAATGCAATCTGCCTATGAATACATTCTGATACATTGTTTTACACTGCCATACACAATTGGAGGTTGACAGGAAGAGCAAGTTTTCTCTCCGATGACACGGTGCGATGATGATTTCCAAAGGATGAACGGCAGTTTAGTCAAAAAACACTTGCAAGGTTATCCTTGAATATGGTAAACAGTTTAACAAAATTTTCAACAGTAGTCAAGTCTCAGAAAACAGTTATTAAACCTAACTCTACTGTGTTACAAGAAACACTGTGAGTAAAGACCTTTACAGCTCCTTCATGGCTGGGTTTTTTTCACTTGGGTTTTTGGGTTCCTCCCCCCCTCCTCCCCCAATTCTTTTACTGCAGAGTTGGCAGTACTGTTAAGAGCAGAACAGACAAACATTTCCCTTAGGTATGAGTTAATGAGCCTCTCCAATTATATTCATTATCTCAGCAATTTACTTTTTGCTAAGTCTGTGTGTAAGAAACTAAGCCATATTTCTAAAGCTTGTCTCAATTCTGATCAGTTAAATATGAAGATTGTAACTACAGCCACTACGACTATTCTGATCTCTATGCTTACCTCATGTGGCCTATTTAGTAGCTTTTTGTGCATGTGAAATGCATTTGCTTATCAAGAAACGGTGAAAAATCAGAGCAAGGTATTCCAAATCTACTTTACATCTCGCATGCTAAAGCATATTGTGATAGCTGTGATGAGGACTGTGACCACATACAGCCCATGGCCAAGACAGGGCACATGTGAAACAGCTATGAAGCTACACTCCTTTGCAGGAATTCAGAATAACCACGAATAACTCGGCTCACATGACTGGACACAGCGGTTGGTAACAGGTTGTGTCCTCTGATGTATACTTAACGAAAAAGAGACAGCTGGAGAATGTGTGTTCCCTTTCCTCTGCTGCACACCTAGCAAGAAAGATGGACCAATGGAGAAGCTATGAAATCTTTCTTTACTTAACCCTGGGAAACAGGGTCTCAGGAGTTCCTTCATACCGAAGAGCTGCTTTTTAGGTAAGGAAGCACTCAGAGCAGGTCTTACAGGCAGCAGGATGGGATTTTAGGGTCAAAAACATCTTAAGAATAATAGGTCAAAAGTTCTCTCAGCAAAAGGAAATTAAAGGGCATCATCTCTTCCTCCTTCCTGGTATCTCCCAGAATCTGAGAGGATCAGCAGAACTGCTAGTGAATAGGGTCTGGATAAGTACAGTTTAAAAACATGATCTCATTCCTTACGTCTCCCCACTGCAGTCCCAGATGGGCAATGGCAAAGCCAATAGTTTGGAGTGGATGCTCCCTGTGACTGAGAGTCAGGAAGAGAGCAAAGAGTGAAAAATAAATCGAGTACTTGCTGATCCCAGCTAATACGAAAGTCAAGGAAATTAGCAAAGCTCCTTGAGAAATGTCACAGCTTTCTATTATCTGAGGGAACCATCCTGCATTGGATTTGAAGGCTAGGAGTAAAAGGTTGTAAGACACCAAACATCACTTAAAAAAATAACCACAGGTTATTTGAGCTATTTATTCATTAACAGGAGAATCTCTTCCTTTATAATTGATAGATTGAGAAGTATTTCAACAGCAGCAACAAGAAAGTCTCACAAAAGCCAATTTTTTTTTTAATACAAGGTACATTCATTCACTTCTACAAAAATTCTGAAAGTAAGCAAGGGAAAAGTGATCATATTCATATGATTTCCAGTATGTTTGGTTTTGGCTAGAGAAAATAAATGAAAAAGATTCCTGGAATAGTAAAGTGGATTTTATTATTCATGGGAAAAAGCATAATAGACCAACATGCATAAGTCATGAAGAAATAATCTAAACATAACACATCGGTACTTTATGTTCTAATCAGAAGAAAATAGGAACATTGTTTATTTTAATTGTTAGGCAGTCATTTTACTTGGTTAAATCTGACAGTCTAAGATACTACTGAGCCAATATTCTCAGTAAGAAAAACAACAGCATTGCTACTGTTATTGGTACTTCTACTGTAAAGTATTATTGTATGTATTAAAATCACTGAAAATCTTTGATGTCTGGTTTCTGTCTTAGATTTCAGCTAAAAAATCCAGTTTATCAGTGGGTATGCCTACCTATTTATTCCTGGTAGTAGTTCAATGTTTTAGGGCAAATAGGTATTATGGTCAGTTTTCAAGGGTAGCAGGGTAAATAAAGTTCACTCGTCTTGATCACAGGTGATTCATCAGCTGGATTAATTTTTGATTTTCCTATGAATTTGACTATTTATAATGCCACTTAAAAATAATATGCAGTCCTGATTGCCAGGTGTATCACTTCCCCAAATTAGTCTATATTCTTGCTGATATCCATCAACACTTTTAAAGATTTAAATAAAGTACAACCTAAACTCTCTTAATGGCAGTTGTGAGCTACAGTCTTTGTGAAGCAATGAAAGTGCAGGACGTATCTTCAAATGTAAACAACTGCTATGCATTTATTTCTTTTCTTTATAGTTGTGTTGACTTTGGATGTAAGAATAAACTTTGCTTTCAGTAGAGTCCCACAGGCATGATTATGACAGGATTTACTGCCTTGTGTGAATCACTGAAACAGCACTTAAAAGGAAGCCTGAAATGAAGATTGTAGTATAAATAATATAACTGCTGGATATTCAATCACAGCTGAGGATTTTGAGAAGTTGTGCGTTTTGTTGTTTGAGTTGTTTGTTTATTTGTTTTTAACCTCAAGATATGTAAATAAGCAACTGACATATTATAATCAGAAAATCAAACTCTCTACAATCAGAAAGTGAAGCAGCACAGCCCAGGAATCAAATCATTATTTTTCATAATCCCAGGGCAGACTGATCAATTGAATCTGGTCTGACTTTCAGCATGGATTTGACTGAAACCTTCAGTTTAAACCTGCACCTAATATTTGCTTGACCTGAAATCTGATTTTTGGGTAATAAGAAAGTAAGCCATAAAAAAAAAAACTTTTGGGGGGTGAAGTTTCAGAAAGAAATTATAAATGCAAGTCATGGAAAAGGAGTCACTAGAAGAAATAAAGTGGGAGAAACCCCACAAAATCCAAAAGCAGAGGATTTTAGATTTTTTTAACACTCAATTTCAGAGTGTACATGAACTTCAGTTTGGATACTGATATTAATCAGAAAATTCTTCGATGGATTGAATTACAGACTCAATACTTTCCCCACACACCCCCAAATCTTGGCATGAACTACAGGAAAGATACCATAGAATAGATTTGTCCTTCAGTTAATGGATATTGGTTATTTGCTGAAATCAACATAAATACTCTAGATTAGATGCAGCTCAAACACAAGGACCATTTCACTACTTAAATGCATTTTATGCTATTAGAGATTTGAGTAGCATTAGGAAGAGTTTACGGATTCTTTATTTTTTACCCTTTTCAGCGAGATCATTTGTCAAATAATCTACTACAGAATAGGAATCATTCTGAAGGAATGTGGCAAGTCACTTATTTCCATTTCTGCTGATAAGTGTTGTTAGCCATTCATTAGCATATCATTTAATTATGCTGAGATCTGCTGACATGATTGGAAGGTCTGTGCTGTTTCTTTGGCCCAACTATTCCCTAGGTTGGAGATTACTTTCAGTAATTCTTTTTTCCTTTATTTTTATTCTTGAAACTTGCCACTTCAGCTATTTGGTGTAAGCAAGCACAGAGGGAGATTACTGTTTGTTTTTGAAGTACACAGCACACTTACTTGCAAAATTAAGTACTCGATTACCCAATAAATGTTAACATAAGATATTTTACTCTGCAAATCATTGTATTCTGGTACCTGACACTAATGACTTCTTATATTTCCCCTATTTTCCAGATGAAGCACAACTCTAATGGTGGCAACACATTATATACCCAGTATTCTGCAGGATGCAACATGAAAAATCATACTTAATATTAAAAGAAGCTTACCTGACCGCCCATCCCGTTGAAAATCCACATGGTACCATTCACCATCATTCACCTTCTTCTGCAAGGCTTTTATTTTTATGGTACCTGATCCCATGTCTAGCAGCAGGTAGAGGTGGCCATCCAGCATCTCAATGGCAAAAAAGTCAACCTTCACCATCTGTGGGTGTTTGGCATCTTTTTGGTGCCTTGGTTTTCCATGACTGAAAAGAATCAGGCCATTTGGCTCGGTTGTACGAAAGTCAAATGATATTGAGCCTGTTTTCTTGGCATTCCACTTTGGCAAAGAGATGAAAGACTCTGGTGTTTCAAATGTGATTGGATCTAAGGTTGCAACATTCTCACATTTAAATGCTACAACCCCATGAATCTTCATTTTAGGATCTCCTTGCTTGGCAAGTCGAGATAACTCCAACCTGACATCGTTATTTTTATATACAACCTGCAAGTAAAGTAGAGACGTTACTAAGAGGAACTTGGCCGTTTTAACCAAACAGATATAATCCTGAGTAGGCATATTATTTAAAGGATCATAATGACAGCATATGAATATGATAATTTACATACACAGAAAATTAAATAACTATTTTCATTGACTAATGATTTAATAATAGTTTTCATTAAACCAAACAAAGTTGCTCTAAAAATATCCCTAGAGTTAATTCAAACAATCTGAAAGAATCTGCACATAATTTATACTATCACTCGCAAATTAGCTTGCATGGCCTTGATTGCTTAAAATCCCTCTTTGCACAGCCATTCTGCTACATTTGAGAAATATTAGATTTCTTCTTCCTCTAAACCCTTTGTCACTGTCTTAACTTGTCTGTTCATGTACAGAAAATGTACCAAGGTCAGATACTTTATAATTTAACATCTTTTCAGTTTGTCCTTGGGGCTGAGGAACAGTAGCATCCGCGGTATTCACAAAGCTATAAAATAGGGAAACTAGTATCATACAGATCAAACCAGACAAAAACAGGACAATCTTTGAGCCAGTTCAATTGGACAAAAAAAATAAAACCACTTACGTATTTTCCCTGACTGAAGACTTTTCTGATAAAAATGAAAGACAATATTAGTTTTAAATCCAATTGACCTCCACAGCAAATATTCTTGCTTCAAATCATATATTTACTCTGCCCAGAGAAGCCTGTCATGATATAACTGTTTCCCAGGGTTCTAGTCTTTATTAGTATATGCTGAAATTGCTGCTATTTCTGTGTTGTCCAGGATACAAAGACTACTTAAATGAAGCTCCCCAATAGCAAACGTGTGCGTAAGTGTTTTGTCAATATTTTTAATTATTCTATAAATTATATACTCAAGCTAAAATACCACTGAAGGGCTGAATATGAATGCATGGTGACAGAAGCTACAACCTTCTTCTCTGTTTCTAAGGTTAAGCCTACATTAGAAAGCAATTTGGAGCAAAAGCAACAGCTCAGCGAATCAAAGCATTTTGTGCTGAGGCTTCTTCATCTACGGATTCTATACCATTCAGGAGTAGATCACGTCTGACCCCTGACCCAGCGTTCCAACCATACAATGTAGTCTGAAGCTGTTCAGGGGACCAATCTCTGGTTTAGACCTTATGTCCCTGTGAGAGGTTAGAAAGTGCTTAATGAATACTTAGGGTAGAGCTTCTGGATGAATTTCCTCTGAAGCCTAGTTTGAACAGAGGTGAAACCAATGCACAGTAAGTGGAAGAGATGAGGGATACACTGCAGAACTGTGCTAGTCAGAAAACAAAATGCTAGCATACACGCAATCTAAGATGGCATACCCCACAACTGACAGCTGCTATTGAGAAATGGTTTTTAAAGATAACAGAACATTAAAGAGGTGATTGATAGATCAACTTTTTTTTACTATAAGAATTGTGTTCTTTTAAATTACATCATTATCCACCCAGCAAATTTCATCTTAAGCCACAGCAGAATTATTCTCCTACATTAAAAATGTGTCCTAAAAGCTAATAAATAAGCCTATTTCTCCATTTTATTTCAATGTTCAGTACAAATACTGCTGTTCCCACTGGACTTCTGTCTCCAAAGACAACAAATAAAGCTCAGTGTGGATTCCTGACAGCAGAAATGATAGTCTGCCACAGAGAGATAGATAGCATGTGTTGCCTTCTTTAAGTGAAGACATCAGAACTAACCAGAATTGGACTAAATTGTTAACTTAGAGAATAAGGATCCATATTTGCATTTATCAAATACTTCTGTAACACCTCAGAGATTGCAGATTATGCAGATGAATTTAGAAGAGTACTGGCGAATAAGCGTATACAAGTAATCTCCCATTGGGGTGACTTTCTGTATTTAGCATGAAGAAAGCCAAAAGGCAGAAGAATGCAGCAAGAAGCCAGTAGCCTGGCAGGCAATATTATTTAGAAATATCTGGTCTCATGAAACATTGACCACTTTCTACGGCAAGAGGGATCTTGGATAGCTTCCACCTCATTTGAACGACTTACAGGGGACAACCTTTCTAGAATAGACATTAAAAGCATTAAACAAAGACTAGAGGATATGATTAAAAAAAAAAAAGGAACAAATGGGCTCTCATTAGAATTAAATCATGCTGTTGACAAGGACAGTAATTAAGGCAACAAAGAACACGAGGAGAAAATATTCTTTAATGGCCTACTGAACAAAGGTAGGTACCAGGACAATACAAATAAATGTACAAAGATAATTTCTTGTTTACGGACGAATTCAAATTGTCTGATATTAATGAAAGCTGGTTGACTGAATAATAGAATTAGTAGGTAACAGCTATGTTAGAAAAACTGAGCAGACAAAAGGAGAGCTAAGATTTCCTTGATGCCTAAAACAGCTCTATAGGCTTTGGAATCATTTGCCAACTCAGAAATAGCAATTATTAATAAATATGGTTCAAGTACCTGCTAGACAAAGTGCAGACAGGAATACTAGCAATAATTTTCTCAATAACTTGCCACCAGCTCTTTAAGTAGCTTAACATATAACATATGAGGGAAAAATTGCTAAAGCACTTTAGTAAGAGTGGTAAATATTGGGAATTTTATGCCACCAGTATTAAAACATTCCTGGAATCCCTAAATATTGCATATGACAATTTCTTACTTCCATATTCCACAAATAAAACTTCGTAGTTACTGAGATGTGAATGATTGCATCTTACAACATTCATTGTGTTGAAACAGAATAAAGTCTACATCTATGTTTTAAAGTGTTTATGTTCTAAGTTTTAGGATGTTTATATTCTTTTAATCTTATGAAATTGAAAATTTGGAACGGAATTATCATTAAATCAAAACAGGAATATATGAACCATAACTGAAAATCATAATTGACAAGAACTGTAAACTATTAACTGAACACAGCTGGCATTTGGAAGCCTGTTTCCTGGTGTTATGCTGAGATTCTTACCCCTCTCCCCATCTCCCTGTCCGTGAAAGACGTACTCAGCCTTCAGTGAAGCACAGCAAAAGGGCGAAAAGCATTATGTACACAAAAAGCAGTCATTAAATTTGGGGAAAGGAACTGAACAGTAAGGAATAATTCTGAGGCTAATATCTACTTTATAACTCATAGAGGTATATTCTTCAGATCCGATAGCCTGTAGGGTACAAATAATTTACTTATTATTTTCCAAAGATTCTCTTTTTTTTTTTCTTTCTGTATACGTAAGGACAAACGTGCTTTTAATAGGGTTTATACTAGCCACTGCTATTTTGATCTAAGACACCCAACATATTGTTCTTTAATGTAAACTCAAGACATTTTCCCTCCAATAGAGACACGGATCCACAATTAGTCAAGTGAAGGCAATTTGCAATGGAGAAATATTTGAGTCGCATTCACCTTTACTCCCACACAACCTACCAGTCAGTATCCTTGCATCGCTATGTGCTCTCCTTGCACTTCTGTTGGGCTGGCCCTGGTAATAGGTTGCTTGCTCTTGCACTTGCTTTCATACCTGAGCAACAACAATATAATTTTCCTGCACATGAAACTGCCAGCCCTCAGGGAGTTGTATTGTGCTATTAAGAGCACCTTGAATTTGTCTTCTATTCACCGTACTCTTTTCTCTTAATATTAAGTAAGTTTCAAGACCTCAGTCTTTAAAATATATAATTACCTCATTCTTGGAAACTGCAAAAGGTCACCTGAACTCCCAAGAAAAAAGAAGCAGTTAGCAATTCCCTGCATAGCTTTCAACCAAGCTATCCAAAGCAAGGAATAAATTGGTTTTCCAGGAGAGAAAGGGTAGACCTACATATCATTTTACAATCAAGATATGAGCTCCCTTTTCTATCAGCTAGGGCAACCACATGGCGGGTAACTTACAATATCACAGTGCTGAGTCTTGACAAATAAGTTCAGCTAAGAGTCAGCAAATATTAACTTAAGCTCAGCGCTCTCTTTAACACGGTTTGTGGTCATCTTGGAGCACAAGCAAAACTAATTCACGGTTCCCAAAGATATATCACGTACATAATTTACTGCAAGCCAGGGCCCCAGTATGCAATGAACTCTAGAAATGTATCAAGAATTCACTACAGATCTTGCAGGTCATCATGACAGATGCCTTCAACAATAAAAAAAGTAGCAGAGCAGCCAATAAAAATACATTCATAAATCAGCAACGTATAAATGTATGAATGACACTGAGAAAAGATGAAGGAGAAGACAAGGAATTTACTGTTGATATAAGAGATGCATCCTAAATATACAACAGTTCAAATACCAAATTAAAAAGTTGATATAATAAAAACATTAATATAAACAAAATCCTACCGGTTCTTTCTACTGACCCTATCCCATGAAATATAAAACCATGAAAGATATGAAAGAATCCAGAATTCAACACCATTTTCAAGTCAAAGTGCAACCCTTTCCACATTAAAGGCTTCTTTTTGTATTTTGTACATCAAATACTATGATTGAAGAAATGGCATTATTTTCAAATATTTCAGAATACTGACCAACTCTGCTAGCAATAGCCTTTCAATCACTGTGATTAAAAGCCTTTAAATTACTATGAAGCATTTCTTTCAAATTACTTGTTATTAAATTGAAATACGATCCTTAAGGAGCTAATCACATCACCTAATTTGCAGCACCTAGGTTTCCTTGAGAATCAAAGAGAAACCAGAAGTTCAGAGCACCTACATTCTGATCTCACGCTGAAGAGCTTGTTTATTTACTTAATAGGGAGGTGAGGAAAAAATACTTTTCTAAATGCAATTTGAATGAATGGATGAATCTAGTCTCTAAATCTGTTAATATGAATCACATAAATCCATATGTTACCATAAAGGAGTATTTTCATGAAACCTGGATCACCTAGCGCAAACAACGGCAGTTAATTCTCTAAAATGGAGACCAGTATCATTCAAAATGGCTCAGGTAGGTGCTGCTAACCTACAATTTTATGCTGCATGGTGAAGTCAGCAGGAGATAACTGAGTGATGTCAGAAACTGTAGCAATGGGACTTACAGTAAGTGAAGCCTGAGGCAATTTTATCAGTCTGCTTTAACAGCCACTAGAATTCCTGTGCTCAGAGAACTACCCAGTGCATACAGCATCATATTCCCCAGAAATCCAAATGCAAAACTGACCATTGAGAGTTATCATGACTTTTTTTTTTTTTAGTATTTACTGAATGGTTTTGAACTAGTCCATGAATGTCAGCTTCTCACAGGAGACTTGCCATTTTACTAATATACCTCAATTAATTTCCAAGCTCCAAAATGAATATATAAAGGAACACAATAAAGTACAGATAATTTACGCAAAACTTAAGGACCCCAAGTTCAAATGTTTGCAATGAGGTGTGTATCTGAACACAATGTGAAAGCACACAAGCTGAATGACAACAGCTATTCAAGCCGGTAGGATTACTCAACTTTATAAACCAGCTTTGTTTTCTGAACACAGAGAAGGGATCGGCAGGTATAATGAAAGCACCAAAGAAACTATTCATCCTCAAATGAAATGGTTTTAATTTTCTTGGTGTGGATAAGTGGGTGTGTGTGTGGTGGTAGTGTGGGACATTTAGAAAAGGGTTCGTTTTGAGCACCAAAACAAAAACTGAGTGTCTACACAGGCCTCCCAAGTGGGAGGTGAGCCCCAGGACAACAGGACAGGACAATGTTATAGATAAACACCTGGAGAATTCACGTGCATTTTGCTGCATTATTTTAGATCAATTAATATGGTCTGTGAAACTGCTATGTAAGTTTCAGCTAAAAAAAAAAAAAAAAGATTGACTTAATAGAGCTAGAAAAAAAAAAAAAAAAGAGCATGTCTTATCAACTACAATGCCACAAATTCCATGGAATATATAGCTGTGAGTTTCACATTCTCCTGCCTCTTCTTTCTGTCCACTCTGAGCACCCAAAATGGTGGAGTAGAAACAGCACACTCAACTCTCCATGCACTCTACTAAAATTGGACTTGGGTCTTCCATGGTGATATAAGAGGAAAGAAACCCACATGGAAGCTTTTGATTGTCCAAGTCCAAAGGAGCACTGAACAGTGCTTAAGTTATCCAATAGAAGAAAAAAAAATATATTTAATGATTGGAAACACGTAAAATGGCTTTATTAGGCCCACCCCTCTCAGGGAAATGGCTTTTGAAAAATATGAAATGGACTTTTTCAAGGCTAATGTATTGTTCATCTAGCATGATTATATACTTTGTTCTACTGTTTATAGCTATATAACAAGTATATTTTAAAATCAGACAAACTCTCCACAGACTACTTTGTCCTACAAGGTAGAAAGAAAAGAATCATTAGAATATTTCTTGCTATTAGAAGCCAGGACCAGGAATCCAGGAACTTGGGTTTAACCTGCATCTGAATGCCTCACAGAGAACTTAACTTCTCCTTGCTTCTCTGTAAAATGGATACATTATTTCCTCACAGGGTGGAAACTTGCATGAAGAATGAAGTTCGCATTACCAGCATCAGGTCTAGAGGAGCTTTGTCCAAAGTAATTCATGTTTACACACATATTTCCTACAGGGTGTCATCCCCCTCCCGTTTTATTTTATTTCTTTTTTTTTTTAAGGAAGCTAGCAGCCACTATGACATTCTGACTTTCTAGTATGCAACTACAGAGTATAGAGCACATTGACCATTGAAACAGAAAAATAAAATGTAATCAATCTGGTCAAAAGCTACACTCAATAAAAGCTGGGCTTGAACAATACTTGTCTCAAGGTAAAAAAAGTTGTAATATACTATGCCACAATAATACACTCAGCTAGTGTTTTAATGCCCCACTGAATGGCTAACTAGAGACAATAAATTTGTGATGTTTATTGTTTCTGTAACTAAGCCACATGCACGTTTTCTGCACTCATCCTTCTTAATATTACAGGATATATTGCACGTCAGGCATTTTTAAAACTTATATTCACAGAAAACTGACATCCTTAATGCACACAAATATATGTTCTATTGAAATTGCTTATTATCATAGCCCTGCAAATTCTAGGAAGGAAAATAAATAAATATATATAAAGGGTAAAGAATTAGCATAATTATATGGAATTCCACTATGAAATCAATAGCACATCTGAAAGTGTACTGGAGGCTCTCCGAAAACTATCACTGCCCTACCCCCAAATAATGATGTTAAAAGAACGCAAAAAATTGGAACAACAAATAGCTCAAAATTGGGTACAGGGAAGATACCTTAATTACTCTAAGGCAATAAAAAAGTTGGTAATGGTTACATACAGTTGTAGAAACTAATCCAGTACTAACAGAAAGAGTAAAAGTAAAAGGTATATCGCGAATGTTACCGGGCACTGTTTTGAAAAACTTTTTACTTGCTTTTCTTTAATATGCACTGTGCAGTACTGGGAAAGTCCCCTCAGTTTCATGCATCAGTCATATATTTGCAGAATTAATACAGTGGTGAGAGATGACCTCCTAGGCAAACTGGTCCCTTCTGCTGGAGTTCTGAATGCTGACCTCAGAACTGTTTCCTTTCTCTCCCACTTTGACTGCCTGAATAGAGACATCTAAAGAGGGTGCCAGAGAATGCCTTTTTATGGTTTAGGTTACTGGCATAGTGTTGAACATGTTATATTAGCGGAAGTTAGAAAAAAATTAACATTTTTTTCTAACAACCTTGATAATGGGATTGTTATGTTTGTCACCCTGCCTCGGACATGAGTCTTTTGAAGATCTTTTTCCCCCCTTCAATAGACTATTTTGTTTTCCTTTGTATGTCCTGCTGTCAGCTGCCAGACTGCTAAATGTTTCTGACTGTGGTTGCTATGCTATCTGTTTTTAAGAAACGGGTTCAAGTTTTGTTTTGGTTTGTTTTTTTTTTCCTTTTTTCTTTTTTTTTTTTTTTTAACTTCCCATGGCAAAGACTCATAGAAATTTCTTGGCAGCATCTAAATTGCAGAATTTAGGAACAAGTTGGTTCCACAAGAAGGTCAATTGCCTCCCAAGTAGGAGTAAAGTCTTTACTAAGACATGTCATGAAACAAAACTAAGAGAAACAAGTATCACCAAAAGGAAAACAAAATATATTATTTGGGGAAAAAGCAGCTTTGTATTAATACATTATACAAAGTCTAAGGAAGAAAACAAATGATATTTCCCAATAACTGTTTGGGAAAAGAAAGGGCTACAGGAGATTGGATTGTTGTGCGGGATTTCAGCTTTTTCCTCCTCTTTCTCTCACAGTGCAGCAAGAGTTACCAAAGACTAATTCTGCAGAAAAGTCAGAAACGTGCTATTTTTCCTTTTTCCTCATTTACTGTTCTGGCTCAAGATCAAGCACAAGAACTCTCTAGGGACTGCAAGAAAGAGGCACTGTAAAGCAGAACCCAGTAATTACAGTTGTAGGGTTCAAGCCTTATTTCTTTAGCATAACATTCATTATATGCTAGATTTTTCCAATCTTTACCAGTTAAAGCTTTAAAATTAAGGTCAGAAAATACAGAAACAAATTACAGGAAAAGGCAAAAATAATGTAAATGTAAAAAATAAATGTTCTAAACAAACTTCTCAACTCAAAAGCATCTGAAAGCAATGCGGCAGATGTACTTAAAAATTGATCTACTTTTAATTAGGGTAGGAGTTGTACGTGGAAAAAAAAATGGAAGTGGCCACAAAAAGAGCAAAAGAATAAACCTCAGATTAAAAAGAAAAGCTAAAATATACCCAACACAGAATCCAAGTTCGGGAAGTCAATGATCTGTACAAACTAACAAAAACTTGCTAAAAAAAAAATCAATTAGCAATATATGTAACCCTGAATGTCTGCAAATATTTGAACAAATCTTTTTTTTCCATATTAAACACATTTGAAAACGTATATAAAAACAACTGTAGGCTCCAATTAAATGCTGAACATCAATTCTGCATATCCTTTAGTGAAACGAGGGAGGGTTATTCCACCTCTCACTAGCTTTCCTTCCTTCAGCCTCTTCCATCAGTACATTAGTAGCTGCCAACTTACAGTTCTTAACCTTATTACTTCTCCAGAATAATAAACACCCAAGTGGCTTTTTCTTCTCCTCTCTGACTTGCGTAGGTTCCTCTCGCATCTAGCTGAATAGTTAGCTCTTGGCTGTGGGTGTTTCTGGCTGCTTTCTGGTTTGGACTCATCTGCTCCACTTCCTGATTCCTGGTTTGAAAGGACCTTCTGTTCCACTGAGGGGAAAATAACCCTCTAATCCTGGGCTGAAATGCCACGGCTATTGTATGAACTTATGGCCAGTGTCCATGCAGATAGATAGCATCCTTCCCTTTCAGCTCTGGTAGGTGCCAATCCGTTCAGTGAAGTCGGCTACTTGTTGACAAGCTATAGAAACTTTACTTCTCCCATTGTGGGAGCTAGCACAGTACCTAGCTAGGTTAGCAGCTCTCTGGGATATTAATATAGCAACAGTTTATGCAGTTGTTGGCTAAATTCTGCCCTATCTTGCAGAGAGGTACACCTCGAGGCTGCTGGGCAGTGTGTTCCTTTGCACTCCACTCTGTGCTCGCATTCCTTTTCTAAACAACCTACATTTCCTGAAATAACAGACAAAAACCAGTACTTGAGCAGACAAGTAAGAGGAAAAGCAAGGCTCTTCCACCTCAAGCACTGATCTCTGTAGCGCACAATGTGTACAGCTAAAAGCAATTTATAAATTTTCAAGAAAAGGAGTAATTTAATTCATGGGATATTTTTAAGGCAACTCTTTTATATTTAAGGTATCTTTAACCAGAGCCTAACTATGGGCCATCTTTATGTTAATGAATTTTACTGAGGTTAAAGCTGTCCTCCAAAATAAACTTACTGAACTAATCCAAATTAATTATTGTCATTATAATGACAAGGAACAGGGATGCATTACTTGGTTTTCAAGACCTCTCATTGTAGTGAGAGAACGAAGCAGAGCATGCAGACTTAACTCTGGTGTTTAAAGGGTCTGATTCTACCGCATGACCTCCAAGCCTGAGATTTTGGTGTCAGCTTGGTGCTAAAGGAATGCCAGATTATAAAATTCCCGTTTGCCTCTGTACTAAGAGGTCCTCAGCCTCAAGCAAAATCAATTCTTTTGACAGATAATCAGTAAAACCATATAATACTACAACAAACTTTGTCTAATAATATTCAAGAAGAGCAGCTTGCCATATAAACTACCGAGTACCTTTACAGAAGATATTACTGGTCATTGTAATCTAATATATATGCAAATTTTTAAAAGTGTACTGTTCTGCAAATATTGTAGGTTTCCTAAAATATTTTTGCTTACATAAGTGTGTCCGTCACAATAAACACACCTCTCAGTGCTTATTTGGAAAATAGTTACAAAGAGGACTAATTCTTAGTAAAGGGTAGACAGTGCAATTAAGCATTTCTCACTTCCCCATTTTATTATGTGCATCAATTGAATGTCTCAGCAATGTTCTGACATTTGTTCTCACCTTTAAATGTTTGTGGGTTTTTTTTTATTTATTTCAAATAAACACTTCAACTTGAAGCTACCTTTTATAGCAAGCATATTTTGAAATGTTTTGAAATATCACTACAGAAAAGTGGGGGGTGGGGGGAAAATAGGCTTTTCCTCAGGCAAAAATGATTTTCACTAAAATATTTCATTGGGACTACATATAGGACATGCACTGAATTATGCCTAAATATAAAAATCATAAAGGGTATACATGAAACCTAAAGAAAGAATTTAGCCAGCCACTTCTATACTATTAACTATTGCTTGTGTTCATCTTGGTACAACTCCATTCACAAAACCAATACAAGACTATGCAAACAGTTGTAGCACGCATTTTCTTTTGAAAAGTTTGCCAAAATTATTTTCAAGGTTCTGCTCTCTGTAATGGGGCCTTAGTCCCACTGAAGCCATTATTTTCTGGTTAAAGACTGTGAGAAAGTCTACTATATAAAGACTGATTCAGAATTAAGTATCAAACTGTTTGTGATGATGTCTAATAAAAACATTAATTACAGAATCAGAGAACAGTAGGGGTTGGAAGGGACTTCTGGAGATCATCTGGTCCAACCCCCCTGCTAAAGCAGGATCACCTACAGCAGGTTGCACAGGATCATGTCCAGGTGGGTTTTGAATATCTCCAGAGAAGGAGACTCCACAACCTCTCTGGGCAGCCTGTTCCAGGGCTCGGTCACCCTCACAGTGAATTCACTAATAGATAACAGATAAGAAGGTAACACTCAAGGTAGTATGGGCCTCATGATTACTGTAGCTCATAAAAAAAGAAAAGCACTTGCCTTTCTGCAGAAAATGAATTCAGAATAGTCTCATTCTGACTAAAAAGCATATTGGAAGACAATATTTAGTAAGCAGAAAAAAATACGGTGTGTGTGTGTGTGTCAATATAAGGTATTAGTCTTAATATATAAATAATACCAGGGCATGAGACTAAATCCTACTGCATGTACCCATGTGATGTCACCAGACAACAAAAGGTCACATCCTACCTGCTTGGACTAGTGTCAGACCCAGAGCATAATCCAGTCTTTTCTTTGGAACCGTTTGGCTTTCAAACAGGTGGTTCATGAAGATGAAAGAGGAGGCACACTGCTTTCAGGAACTGTAACATTAATAATTTGCTCCTGTAAAGTCTGACCCGCTCATGCTATTTCCATTTATACTTCCTTCCTTTCTATAAAGGGTTCATTCTGTGTTACCAGGTGGATGTCCACCACTGATAAGTGAGGGAAATGGCTGCTTTACAAAATATGAACACACACGCACACCCTTCCCCTGGAATCTTCTTAGAAAGAAAAGGATAATTTTCAAAACATGAGCTCTGGGTTTTTTGTGCCACTTTGTTTTTAGAACCTTTCACGGCTGTTAGCCTGTCCATACAAGTAACAGATTTAGTTCTCAAGCAAAGAAATGGGGATGGTGTTCAAAGAGTACATGTGGATGTTCAGTATCCTTGACCCAACATTCAAGTATTGTTTTGAAAATATTGCATTCTAACCTGAATCCAGTCAGATTTACATAAGAAAAGCTAATGACTGAAAGGATGCACACAACAATACTATACACTTTATCTTAACTCTCAGAAAAAAATTTAAGGGAAGCATTGGATTAATCAGACTAAAATTGTTTCCAAATTGAACTGTAAGAGAATTGTTTGAAAAGTTGTTCCCTTTCTTTACAGTGAATTGTTTGCTTTCTGATTCAAACTTTAAGCTGTCTTTCAAATAGTGAAAGGATATTTCAAAACAAATCAGTACATATTAAGATTACAAAGGTTCTACATTGAAAATGTAGGTACTGGAACAGGTTGCCCAGAGAAGCTGTGGATGCCCCATCCCTGGAAGTGTTCAAGGCCAGGTTGGATGGGGCTTTGGGCAACCTGGTCTAGTGGAGGATGTCCCTGCCCATGCCAGGGGGGTTGGAACTAGATGATCTTTGAGGTCACTCCCAACCCAAACTATTCAAAAAATTCAATTAAAAAAATTTAAAATGTTTTCTTTTCTTCCTGAAGTTCATTTTGACACAAACAATGTGGCTGACCTTAGAAAAAGCAAAAGGTATAACAAGTTACTCACTGCAGGATATTTTTCACATTCCTCCATCTTTGACCTCTCAGCACAGTCCCTTAGCTGAGTGTGGCAATCCGCTTACAGACAAGCAGCTTGGGAACTAAAATTCTTAGCCATCCCGGATGTTAATAATCATTGACTCAACAGATACAGTGGTTTCATGGTATGATTCTTGCTGTAAGTCAAGCAATTTCTAAATCTGTCTCACAGGAATGACGAACTTGACTTTTATGCTTCCTAACAATTTCCTCTAAGCTTAGAAGAAAAGAGAAGATGGCATACTGATTAATGTGATTTATTTAAACTTAGCTTAAGTCTGCCATTTACTTCATACCTGCATAACAGATTGCAACACACTATATTTTGCAACTGCATAACAATCATAATGAATTACACTATAGGTTACTACCACTAAACTGGGACCAATTTACAAAGCATCTTAATGTACCAAGTCTTTTTTTTTTTTTTTTTTTTT
>VXBL01007727.1:1291314-1306481 GCA_013400195.1 Aramus guarauna
TTTTTTTTCTTCAGGGAAAAGAGACTGTGCTCCTGCTCATCTCTGCTACAGCTTTTGAGTTGAAACTACACTGTTCAGAAATTTTCTTATCAGTTTCAGTATATCAGCATTCAATTCTTAAAATTAATAAGAATGGAATCCTCAAACAGAAAAAACAGAAGTATTTCTACAAACCTTTAAGGTGTCAGATATGCTAATAATTTTGTTTGCATGTTCACAGATGAGCCCAAATACTTAGGCTTTTACCCACATAAGTTACCTCAATGAATTTTCATTTTCCTTTATAGCTCTTTGCACTCTTCATAGGCATGACTTTATTATTTGCAACTTTGAAGATATCTGAGCTGTACCAAATGAAAAATAGCAAATTTTTACAGACTACAATTCTTACAACCAATAAAGAGAGGTCACAGTTGGTATCAACATCAGCATAGTAATTTTTTAGACTGGATACATATCTAGAGCTGCAAATACCTGAAAAACTATGAACTTTTGAATGAAAGAATATGTCCTTTGGAGCATACTAGAACACTAAGACACATATAATTTAATTAGCAACTAGGTTTTTTAACATCCATTTTGATAGTTTCTCAATGTGTTAAAAGTACACTAAACATTTTTTATGAAAACCTGTGGGAAGTATCAACCTAACCTAAACATATTGAAACAATTCTGGAAAAAGGCAAAGAATAGCTGTATTTTTAATCTGACAATTAGATGACACCAGGATTGGCTCAATATAGACATACAGATTTTTATACTTCTACAAATCTTCTTTGTTAAAATGTCTTAAAGCATGTATTTAATCATTACCATCTGAAAAGTAAAGAAGTAATTCTTGTCTCATTATTCCTTTTATGTTTTTCAGTCAAAAATGCAAAAATATGCACCATCTAGATGGCAAAGTAGCCTCTCAGTCCTCAGCAGTTCTTAAGCAGATCAGATTGTCTGAAATCAGTCTTGGAAAGAGAACAGTTTTTTGTTGGGTTGTTGTTTTTTTTTTCCTTATACAACTTTATTACGTTTATAGCACATTGTATTTTAAGTAACTGGATGTTATCGTTCTTGTCTTAAAACCTCTCTTAATTAAAAGAGAATTGTAGAATGCCATTTCCTAAATAAATATTCTGTCTCAATGTTGTGTCCTTAAAGTCTAATATTAGAACATATTACTTTCTGAAAGAAATACAAGCACTGTTTAATTTTATTTGTGCTTTTTGGGGTGCTGGGGGACAAATACACCTCAAATTCTTAATTTTCAGTTCCCTTTTCTTTTTTTAAACTAAGAATTACATGTGAGGGGATATGCGCATTCAGCTTTAAAATACAATCCTGTAAGCAACCAGCAGCATTACATTCCTCCCAAAACATTAAGCAGACAAAAAGCCATCTACTTTCACTATTAGCATCCTGAGAAAAGAAAAAAATTACAGCCACTAGAACAAATCATCTGTAGCAACAATCACAATTATAGTTAATCTGTCTGTTTTCTCCTGAACAAATGAAAACAGCAGTTTTCATCTGCTTTTAACAGATTCAGCTGCTTTGAATCAGACTAGATCTGGAAAAAGGTAGGATAGCACAACACCACTAACTGTTAATTGGTAAGTCCACACCAACATACAGTAATTTTGCTCCCATGAGCCATCTCCCATCTCGGAAGATTTTTGTTTTTATAATTGTAGTCAATATATTTAGAATAAAGGATTCACTTGAATACATTCCTTAATTCTTCAGGGACAAAGTATAGACTGGTTTACAGGTTTTCAAAGAGTGCTGAATAAAACTAATAAAAACTTTCTCATAACGGCTATATCAAAAATTTTTCAACTATTGATATGGAAACAGGTTATAAAGTCTGGGCAAATCTGATTGCTTCACACTCCATACATGGACAAGAGCATCCTTCAAACAGACAACTTTGGTATTAACATACATGCGAAGTTTACAACTAGCCCAATTCAGTGCTATTTTACAGTAATGAAAAGTTTTCTGATGAACTCAGTGAAGTTTATGTGTGTCCTTAGAAGCAACCAGAGTCTCAACTGAAAAAGCACAGAATAGATCAGCTAATTCCTGGTGTTACAGGAACCGAAGTATCACACTACCAGCTGTAAATAAGTACATCTTTGCTTACAAAGATGGTAAGGACACAGATGTTGACGTTTGGTGTTCATACCGGCCAATTTTACCAACCTATTTTGGCAGTAATATGTTCTCACAGAACTTTCTGTTTTTAACTGTTAGTGTAACACATCACCAAATAGCTGTTGCTAATATGATGTACTACTAGTTAATGTGGAAGAGATGCCAGGGACATAGTACAAATACTACAGTTTTGTATTAAATGGTCTTAAAAAGATTAGTATTTCCAGTAAAGGAAAGAAATGGAGAATATAGGCAGCAAACATCTAAACACAAATGGACATTGCTCTCAGATAAGGTTTGCAGCCTTATAATGTCCACGAAAATGACTGAGAATTTCTGTTCTATGATTTTGGAGGAACAACATCAACATCTTCCCGCCAGGTTCTGGCTTACTTTTGTCAGTTTATTGGCTGGCTCTTGAAATCCAATCTGCATTTTACCATCTTTTTAATTTGCTGTATTTCATACAGAGCAAAATATTTCATTTTCCCAAATATAGTGATTGATGAAAAAAGGAGAAGTAGTATTTTCTTTTCAAACACTTTCTTGGAGCAGTTCTTCCTGTATCTTGCATATTTCCATTTTAATCCTGACGTTGCTGAGTTGTGCTGAATATTTAATTTATGCTAACCTGTCTCTTATTTTTTTCTCCCATCTATATAAGTATGAATATTTATAAAAACAGCAGTGGCTGACCTGCACCTTGTATCATCTGAAAAACATATGCACACTGGGCACATGGGATGAGAAGGGAGGAAGACTAGAATATGTTTTTCCATCTTTTGAACACAAAACAAGCACTATCCATAAGAATTGCCTGAATAAAAGGAACATGCTGTTCCTTATGGTAATTATTTTAAACATCCTGTCTACAGGCTTAGGAAACTCTCAGTTATTTCCAACCTCTGGCCACTCTGCACGGGCACAGTAAAAAAGAAGAGGGGGAGAAAAGGAAAAAGGACATGGAAACAAATAGACACACATTGATTGATTAATGGTGTTGCTCAAGTCCACATCAAGGGACCAAAACATCTCCATGAGTAGTTTTAGTTTCTTCCTCTCAGGTATTTCTTGAAAGCGGAAAGGAGTATTATGTAACCAATAACCCAATACACATCACTTCCAGCCTCCGCAGCAGGATACCTAGATCAGAAGTTTATCAACACCGAGGGCTATTCAGTATGAAATGGGTGTCTTTCCTGCTGGCGTTTCAAAGGGTAAATATTCAGAAGGTCCTATACCCTGGAGAGGAATTCATTCTTGAAAAACTCCCCAGCCTCCTTCGACTGGCTCCAGCCTGTGCCTATGCAAAGCATGCACAAGTCCTTGAAGAAATACTGTTAGCAGCTGGGAGACAAAGTGCTTTTTCTGAAGGTCAGGTTCTTTAAGGAACTATACTCTTAAACCCTCCTGTGTTCATTTCCTTTGGATCATTGCAAGTTGTACATTTTTAAGTCAATATTAGTACCCAGAATACTTACAAATCTTAGAATGTAGGAAGAAATAGACTAGGAATAAAGGATGAAATCCAGGTCACAGTGAAATCACTGAGTCTGTAAACTTCCAGAATTCTCTCCTCAAATACTCCCCTTGCCAGAACACAAACATCCTTCACCTTTCACATTCACCTATTTCCTCCTCTTCTTTAGAACAGTCTGTTTCACAACAGTATAATGAATAATGTATATAAAATACTGTTATGGGATATTGATTTACTAAGTTTGCGATGAACACAAGCTCACTATGACCCACTGAGTAGGATATGTGGGAAATGTTATAGAACTTCTTTCGATGAGCAAAAAACCATAACACAATTCTAAATGATTCACAGAAATGACTTGTAGCAAATCTATTAAGTCTTCTAGCACAGCTCTCCAAGAACAGCATTTTTCCCTGCAGAATAGCTTTTGCTTCTTTATACAATCTACTCTGAAGTATCTCAGTGAAGACTGAGGAGGGCTTTTACCAATACCTTTGGGAAAGTGCTCCACTACATAATCTATTCTTACTGTCAATCATTTTTTCCTAATACTCAGTCAATCTGAATTTTCACTTTAGTAAACCCATCACATTAGTCCCCTTGTGCCTCTGTGCTTTAGCATTTATAGTCTTCAATTATTTATAGTTATTGTTAAGGAAAAAAACAGACATTTTCCCTCAGCATATCATGTTCTGTGCTTGAATACTGTTGGTCTCCCTTGCAGCACTGTATTTCTTTGCACATTCCAAATAACTGTCAGAGAAATTACTATTTGTTGTTGCTGGAAAAAATAGCCCATACAGAAAACACCTTTCCTCCTCACACACTTTCCTGTTTTGTTTTTTGTTTGTTTTTTTTTTTTTTTAAATTTGCTGTTACATTATGAAAAAGGAGTTATGCAACTGAGTTTTCCAATTAAGGAAAGCAAACAATTACCAACTAGATATTTTACAGAGGAAAAAACCCTCATATATAATCATTTTGGATACCTGCTCCTAACCACAAATGATTTTTACCAGATGCACTGTATTTACAAAACACAATGTATAATGAAAATATCTGGGAGGTCAGGTATGCTTTGGTGATCTTTCCATTCTGATTTCAAATGCTTCAGAACATATGCCTTAAAAAGGAAAATAATCTTTCTTTCCCTCTCTCTTCGTTCTTCATTATTGCCTCTTAACTTCATTGGGGCTCAAACTCAGAAAACCATGTCCTACACCTTTCACATTTCAGAGATCATTGCCTATCAGTATAGTTACTTCACAATACCAATTTAAATTCCTTTATGATAAGCAACATTCTCTCCTTTGCTAGACTTTCTCCAATTTGCTTTTCATGGACTCATAGAATAGTCCAGGTTGGAGGGGACCTCAGAAGATCATCTGGTCTAACCTTTCATGGGAAAAGGAACCTAGGGGAGATTATCCAGCACCCTGTTCTACCACATCTTGAAAACCTCCAGCAATGGGGACTCCACCACATCCCTGGGGAGGTTGTTGCAGTGATTGATTGTTCTCGTTGTACAAAATTTCTTCCTTCTATCAAAATAAAACCTCTCCTGATGCAACTTGCACCCATTGCTCCTTGTCTTCTCCATGTTGTTCCCTGTGAAGAAAGAGCCTCTGTCCTCTTTGTAGCAGCCCTTTAAGTACTGGAATACTATGATGATGTCCCTCGGAGCCTTCTCTTCTCCAGGGAGAAAAGACTCTGCACTCCTTCAGTCTCTTCTCATAGGGCAGATCCTTCAGCCCTTTTGATTATCTTCATGGCCATCCTTTGGACTTTTCTCTTTCCACATCTTTTTTGAATTTTGCAGATCGGAAGTGAGCACAGTACACCACATGCGGCCTGGCAAGTGCTGAGTAGAGGAGGATGATCACTATTTCCGCTAGCAACACCCTTGTGGATGCAGCCCAGGATCTGATTTGCCTTCACTGCTGCAGTAGCACACTACTGACTCATGTTCCCCATGTCCCTTTCAGCAAGGTTGCTTCCCAGCCACACAGAGTCTAGCCTATATTGGCGTCTTTGGTTATGTCATCCCAGGTACAGGATTTTACACTTGTCTTTGTTAAACTTCATACTGTTCTTGCTAGCCCACTCTTTCAGCCTGTCCAGCTCTCTCTCTAACATGTCTCTCCGCATCACCACCCAGTTCAGTATCATCAGCAAACTTAGCGAGGGTGTTTTCAAAACAATAATCTAGATCATCTATGGAGATGTTGAACAGTGTGGGGCCCAGTATCAATCCCTGGGAGACCCCACTTAAGACAGGCTGCCAGCCTGAGTAAAGAACATTGATTACCACCCTCTGAGTATGACCTGTTAGCCAATTTCCTACCCATTTCGCACACCACCCACCCAATCTGTCTTGCAAGTTTGTGTAGGAGAAGGCTGTGGGATACAGTTTCTAAGGCTTTGCTGAAGTCCAGGTAAACAATGTCCACCATTTTGTTGCAGAAAGTGATCAAGTTAGTCAATTCCTAGGTTTTGGATAATTTTATTTCTCATCTGCTTTCTGTAAACTCCTATCCACCCCATTCAGGTTAATATTTCTCTATATGAACTGAAGCATTTGGTAATTATCCCTGAAAAAGCTGTTGTGAAGACTACATATTTGTATGCCTTCCCCATTCATCACTGTCGTGTTTAGTTTCATCTTTTGAGTACTTGTACCCACAGTCAGTTGAAGAGACTTATGATTCTTGACCCATGATCTTACTTTGAGTTTGAGCTTCCCTATTAAAGCTGCTTTAAATATTGACCTTTCATATAATGTCCTTTCAGGATGACTGAGGTATTCCAAAAGTTCATCTATTCTAACCCAAACTCTCCTTTTTAAAACCTGCAGAAAAACACGCTATGCTCTTCATCATTCTAGCAAAGTACACTGATGTTCCTTCTGGATTTTAACACGAGTTTTTTCCACTGTTCTTTACTCACCGTAGTTATTTTCTGTTCATCGGGAAACTTATAGCTTTAAATTGATTAGTAAATTGCATTCCTTACTAACATGAACCTACTTTTTGTTCACTAATTATATAGCTCTCCAATTTTCCCCAGTTTCGTTCACTTCCTTTCATGTCAGCAAGAAATGGACTCAGGATGTCTCTTTCAGGATCCTCTGCTTTCCATTTAGTGAATCTGACTTCTCTGTTATTTATGAATTTCCTTGCTAATTTGCTGAAAGTGCTACTCAGAGATGTAGGTAGTTAAAAATCTCCCATGAGCATCCTTTGATATGGAGTATCTTCAGAAGAGACAGAATTTCTCCAGAGTCACTTGAAATATGCCTGATGATAGTCTGCTTTGTTTTTATTTCTTCACTGGAAAATTATTCAGTAGTTTCCTAGCACCGTAAGTGTTTTTAAATGTCATCCCAACTCACTTACTTGTTCCATGTCCATTTATCCCATATAAATTATGTTACACCAATCTATACTGAAGTCCATTAAAAAATTACCTCATTAAGTTCATCTGAACCTGCCAATGGAGTCCACATATACTTTCACAGGAAACTTGCTTGCTCTTTCTGGGTATTTTCTGTACCTACAGCAAAGGTGCTTCATGGCTCTTAACACTTTTTTCAGAATACCTCCATCTTCTCACTTTTACTGTGATAGTGAATGTATACATCAAGTTATCTGAATTAAATAACATTTCTATTACTGTATTTCTTGGCTACTTTAAATACCACTGAACAAGCCACACAGGATTTGAATTCGGGAAGCAAGTAACACACTTACATATTTTCATATTCATATTATTAATTTATATTCATTTAGTTACTCCGATTATCCTGAAAGATCTCAGTGCTAGAGAAATGTAATAAATAAATGCGTAATTCAACATAGTCTGACCATTTTTTTTCTTTCAGCTTGAGATTTTTCTGAAGTGTCAATCTGCAAGTTTTTCCAAAGTCTTGATACAGCTCCTATTAAGGTCAGTGGGAGTTAGTGGCAATTACATCAGACTGTGAATCAGGACTAATTAGATGGAGATCTGTATATTAATTGATCTAGGAGATGCAGGAAAAACCACTGAGATGTAACAGCTGAATTTTGAACATGTATACTTAAAAGAGAGTAGTTAAAATATTGCATCATGCACCCACCTATTCCACTCTTTTTTTAATATTAGTGTTTATCATGTCATTCTTCCGGAAACACAGATGTATTCTGAAGAGAAATAGGAGCCTTCTAATTTAAAAGAAACCTGAATAGTCTAAGTACCTCAGAAAAAAATCTTCATGGCTCCTTGTGGATTATCAGCTAAACATTAACTTTTGGTAATGCAATCTGCACAAAAGAGGAATATAAAACTGAAAAAAATAGGGAGACTGATAGATGAAAAAAGTTAGAAAAGGTGCAGAGATCAGCAAGAGTGACCAAAAGACTGGAAAACATACTACACTGAAAAATACAAAGGATTCAGAACATTTGATTTGCCAATGAGGTGGGCAACTGTCACAGTTCAAAAGTATCTACATGGAGGGGAAAATTAAAGTAGGTAACAGAGGGCCCAAACACAAAGGAAGATAAACTGAAAGTAGATTCATTCATGTGCGAAGATACTTACTTATAACAGGAAGGCCATTTAACTACTAGAAATATTTCCTGTGAAATGCGGTAGATTTTATATTTATTTTTTTAAAAAATAAGTGGAACAGTAAAAACTGTACAGTGGCTACTGTATTTGAGAAAAATTACTTCAGCTAAACCCAATGACCTATTTTATATAGGAAGCCACATTAGATTATCAGTGTTCCCTGGAAACTGTGACAGTTTTGATTAATAGAAGATTACAGAATAGGGACAATCTTAAAGACTATGAGTGTCAAACTTCTGGTTAAATTTAATACAGATATATATGGGTCAACACAGCTACAGATGTCACCACACTTGCTTAATGTTAGCTGAATAAATCACTGTTGCCTACTCAAAACCCCTGCATTCTTCTGCCAGGAACAAGATAATCTACTGCTTCATAAGATCTGTGGCTTCAGCCATCCAAGAATTTCATAGCATTTTGCAATCTGGAATTATCCTCACATGTGATACACTGCATGTATCACTAGAAAAGGCGCCATAGAGAGTCAAGTGTTACAAAGCCTCAGGTTCAGGAAACAGGCTGCATCCAACATTCTGCAAAGGCACACAAAGGATTCATGCCTTGCAAACCAAATTTACAATGATATATGGAAATTTCAAGAACAGTATCTAAATATTTAGATTCCAGATTCCTCATGACCATAATGCCTCCTTAAACATAAAGCACCTTGTTTGTGTTCCACAAAAGAGACAATGTTCCCTCTACTTAATTATTGAGATGCTCTTTGAATGCACTGTGATGAAGGCAGCTTTGATTCTGCACTGTTGATATCAACGGAAGCTTCTCCATTAATTTTTTTTTTTTTCTTTGAGTGGTGACAGGGTCAACCCCAACAAAAATCAAGTAATACATTACAGAAATAATGGAAATAATATAATAGATTCTAATGGAAGATAGATGGATGATATGTCAGGTTACAACTTTTACCAATAACAATGAATTATTCCTGGGCATATACCCATAGAACTTCTGCCTGTCCTCTGCTAAAGCTCAAAGTCTACCAGCCAGCAAATTTTCTTGCTAAAACTAGATTAGCAAATACTAGCTAATACTAGATTCCCACATTTGGAATATAAATCAACCAGTGTAAGTGTGCAAGCTTGCCAGCTTTTAAAAAAAATGCAATAGGAGAAACCCTCTTTGAAAACCCAACATCCTTCATTTCAGACTTTCTGAAGTCCTCCTGATTCCTGTAGGTGACTCAACTGACACAATGAAAATGGGAAACAGTGAAAACTACTTGATGCTCATGTACCCCATGTTCTGCAAAGGCCTGAATCCCAAAGATGAAATGGATAGACTGCTTCGTTGAGAAAAGTTGTGGGGGTTTTGAGTTGGGTTTTTTGGTTGTTTTTGTTTGTTTGTTTTTCCCATGGGTAACCACTTTCACATTTAAATTGTAAATGACCATACAAACACCAACACATGCAGAAACCTTTCACTCTGTAGTATCACATTCCTCTGGGAGAAAGTGCTGAGCAAGGAACTAAAATGGGACAAGCTACTTCCAAATCTATAGCAAAGTCTGGATTTGTGCGCTCGCTTTTTCACAACATTAAATGCATCTGTGGAATTGCAAAAAATAATTATACAGTGCGAGACTAAAGTTCTGTTGCTACTATTTTTCATCTGTGTTGAAAAAGAAACCACAATCAATTAAAACAGATCAGTAGGGAGAGGAAATAAAACAGCAATTAACAAATAGAGTTGGAGAAGTTCCACTCCCAATAAACCAACACAGTGGAAAGTGAAAGATTGATTTTTAGGGAATATCTACCTAGTCTTGAGATCTCTCTCTTTTTCATCCATTTGCAATGATATATTTTTATCTACTGCATATTAAAACCAAATCCACATATAATTAGGTGTTTTATAACCAGGACCAATATTCTTCTAGCTTCATCTTTGGTATATAGCAACTTGCAGAATTAGTACCAAGAAAAAAAACTGCATCAAAGCCTCAATTCTTGCTGGGACATAAGATAATCATTTTGAAGGGATTCACTCCCTTAGTAAAGCAGCTACCACATTAGGTCATACTACACAGTATCAGTACAAACTTCAAGATTTTCTATAGAGCACGTGCATTCCAGACTTACACATAAAGCGTCTCATATTTAAATAAAATCAGTTGTGCCATTACACACAAAAATGGTTAATAATCATAAATACTGAATATTATTTATTTCAGTAGTATTTGTACACAAATAGCAGTGTTTGTATAAAACTAACTCTATAACTATGACCTAAATATGAAGAGTCATAATAAAAGTCAGGAGGTGTAGTGTTCCTATTAAAAAGGTACCAGATTCAATTGTACATTGATTGTTCATTTGGACTATTCCAAATGCGTTCCTTGAAATTACTATGACAGTAGTACATAGTCTAAACACTTTTTTTTTTAAGTAAATATTAAATTTAAGAATTTTAAATAAAGAGTCATTTTTATATTTATGTTGTACATATACATGGAACTCCGAAAAATCCTTCTTTTAAAGCTGACAAACACTTTCTACTCTGGTCTATTTTTGTATAAGCTCTGACAACTTTCTCAGAGCTTGCTCTTGCAATAAGCTTTATATATCCATCACAGAAAACCCTGGAAATGGACAATTCCTTTGTCTCTGATCCATATCTAGCCAGTTATAAAGCATTAATAATTTCAAATTTGTCAGACTGCTAAACTAGCAAGTGAATGAACATTCCACGGGCCTGATTCCATGCCACAGCTAAAAGATCAACAGCAATAGTTTGGAGCAACAACGCCTATAAATTTTTAGTTTTGTAGCAAGAATTCAGGGAGGAAAAGCCAATACCACAAAGTAAAGCCAGCAATGCTGAACTACTTCCTCATGCCATGTTCTTCCTCACAAAGCCTCAAATTCCTCCTCCTTCCTCCTGAAAGTATTATATGGAACAGGAGCTCCCCCAGACCTGGAGAGCAGGGAAAAGAATTCAAGTAAAAATGGAAGGATGATGAACAGCCTGTGCAGGCCAAATATACTTCTTAACATATCCTTTTTGGTACTCTACAGCAGCAACTTCTCCTGTAGTACTGATAATAGTCTTCTACTGCTGCCAACAGCAGGGAAAGACCAACTAAGATGCATAATTACAACAGGCTGAGGAGGGGAATGGGTTGTTATACTTGGACAGAATACATTTTTCCTGACTTTTTTCTAAGAAAAAAAACCCATCATTAGAATGTTACATCTAAGACAACGAGCAAAAATGTTACATCAAAAGATTTTCTTTAGGTTACCAAAAGAAATGCTCTGAGTTGGGAAATTCCACATTCATCATTTCTAAAATGAGCTTTCTATTGCCATCCTACATATGAAATAGTCTTTCATGACTATCACATGTATACACATATATTTATATTTAAGACCTTTCCACCCACTACACAGATCAGATTTACAAGGGAAACACTGGTAAATTTGGCAGTTCTTCACCCTCAATGGTCTACCTTTCCATCTGGGGATGGAATAACCTTAACTTTAATGAAAGGTATTAGTGACATAGGAAGGGTTTATGTGCCAAATAAATATATATATACGTATATATAACAGCACAGATACTTCTGTCTGGAAGGCAACTTTGATGTAGTCTAGGAAATATGAATGAGCTCTGCCTATGTGAATACAACAACCATCTTACCTAATTAGCTACCATTATGCTTTGCATACGTATGTAAGGAGAGCCATATGGTCACCAGATGAAGGTGTTATTGACAAAAATGTCACTGTTATGAAAAAGAATTGCCATACTTTATTCACGATCTGTATGAACTAGAACTGTTTAACATCTGTTAATCTTTCAGGACATGTTTGCAAATGTACTTTTCACAAACTTATCAATGAAGAGCAACATTTTTAAAACATATTATGAGACTCTACCTGCTTTCACTGAAATAAACAAACAACTCCACTGATTAGATCATCTTTCCCTCTCTCCTGAACAGACCTACAGTGAAACTGTAACCAGGCCACCTTTAGAACAAACTATTTCCAAAACCTAGAAGTTCGAACAGGAAAGGATTCAAATATTATTTATTATTTCCCTGACTTTTGATAAAGCTTTTTTCTTCTTCCCCTCTACCTGAGGAAACTCTTTATGCTACACGTAAATTCATTCCAAGAATATTAAAAAGCAGAATAATATGACAGAGGCCCCTCTCTTCTTATGTTAACTTCAAAAGAAGAGTTACATTGTGAGAGACAGTAGAGTTTCACTGATCTAATTCTAATTTGAATTACTATTTGCATTTTAGTATTACATTTATTCTTCATTAGCTACAGATACAAATGTTATTGAAAAGCTACAGACTAGATCTTCTCTTCTATTCCACTATATATTTAATGCTACTGAACTTCTTGTCATTGGATACACCAAATCCAATGAAGCAGAATATACACTAATTCCTTTCCAATTAAGAAAGGCGGTTTTTGTCCCTTCATTTTTTAAAATGCTTCCCTTGGGGATACTCAAGTGTAGTACACTGGTTATCCGTCAAGTAAATATCACTGAAAAAGCTAGATACTCTTCATAATACAACTCCATCTTAAAAGTTGCTTCAAACAGCATGAAATTTCACTCTATTAACTATGGAATGATGTAAAATGCATAAATACCATAATCGCTAAAAATTTTAAATAAAATTATCCCAGAGTGATATCTGGTCTCTGTGCCAAGCTACTTAATCAGCAAATGCATAATTAATGTATCCATCTGTTATAATGCACAAACTCCAGGTAGCTCTGTGCATTCATTTTTACAGTTCAATCCTGTGCCACCTTTTCTAACCAATCTGCTCTGTCCACTGTGTTGAATGACGACAATAAACTGAAAACAAAACAGAATATTAAACTCTGTGTTTCCGGATATATGAATTCCTGTATAAGCCAATAAAATATGCTAGAAGGCTTTTTAAAGGAATAGTAACATCTGCAGAATACAAACTAATAAAACACTTCCATACTTTCTGGTGTTTACAATAAGTAAGAAAGCATTCAATAAGTAGATTTCACTATTATCTCTAAGGTTACTTTTAGAAAAAAGTACTGCACAGTTTGGAAAAAAATATATGAAAAGACTACGATTTTACTATAGGAATTTACGTAACTCTGGGGAAGGAGGGACAGTTCAAATAGATCTTCATTCCTTTTTGTATTTCTTTAAACAAATGATTTGGTGGTTGTTTGGTTTTTTTTCTTCCCACGGAGACTTTACGGCTTTGTGAAGTAAATATTGGAGGTTAAATGCATAGAGAAATAAATAAATAAATAAATAAAATCTACTTTATTAATAGCGCTCATGTTCCTCAAATCGGGAAGCCAGGAATACCACAGAAAGAGTAATTCCTTCATCAAAAAAAAAAAAATTACAGAAATTTCTTTGTTAAGGAATCCTGCTCTTACTGAAGGACAGAATGACCTACAACCTTAACATCAGTAAAAAAAAAAAGAAATCACTAATGAGTGTACATCTATGCTTAACATGGGTTTTTGGAAAAATCTTGCAATTTCACTTGAAATTACAATTTCAATTTTTCTTTTCTTCCTTTTCTTTCATCCTCAGTATGATATCCAACATACTGATAACAAAAAGAAAGAAAAAAGACACAACCCATGTTCCCACTCTCTTCTGAAGGCTCCAGACTTGAGATACACCATTGAAAACCACTATTTTCTGTCAAACGTTTCTCTTTGTAAATGAGACTCCCTACAAAAGATGAATTTTTAGTTCCACACAGATAACTTAAAAAAATTAAAAAATTAGCTAATTTGTATGCCATCCCTACACCAAACTATTCTTTTCTAAATAGTGACATTTTCTTGTAAAATGACATAACTCATATTTCTGCTAGGTTTTAAAACACATAATGTGTACTTCAAGTTGGTCTGATGTAAACAAAAAATTGCTTTTATTTGGTATGCAGAACAAAATTACCATATTTCAAGTTATGTGATATTTTAACTGGCATCTTCATGAAATGCATCAAGAAAACTGTATTTCAAGTAGTTCTAGTCCAGGTTTTTTCTTAAGAAATACAGTTTTCAGACATATCGCCCATGAGTTACCTCATTCCTCTCCCTAAGCTGTACGACATTAGAGGCATCTGATATGAATTGCAGGTGCAGTGGTTCAATCAAGAAGTGACCATAAGAACCACGGCCTGAATTACATCTGGCATAATTTCAGTGACATCCAATGTCACTCTAGCTTTAAAACATTTCAAATCAAAATATTTCAATGGAAAATGTTTCAACAGCAGAAGAAAATGAACAGGTAAATAAAAATAACCAAGAGATAAAGACAATACCACACAAAGCAGTAAGAAACCAATATAGAAATACAGGACAATATAGGTTTGTAGGAGGATAATCTTCTTGTTGAGTTTTTACATTATCACAGCTATAGCTAAGTGTCAGAAAAAGAGGGAAGAAGAGAGAGCTACAGCTCAAAAATGAGGAGAAGCAACAGGATGTGATCAATTGATCCCACCGATATTTCCAGCAGATGTCCAACAACTGATCTGGGAGTCCCTTTCACAGGTGGACAGAGGCACAGACAGTAAGACCATCAGTTATTCTGGATGCCAGCTTTTGAATACTCAGCTCTTTTAGTTCACATAATCCCAGCATAAGGAGAGCAAATAACCTCGCAGAAAACCAGCTGTAGTTAGGTACCTTGCTACCACCGCCATCTGTAACCTCACAAATCCACAGATCATGTGGGTAAAGAAGAGCTTCTACCATGCAAATATACCCCAGGGAGCAAATGGTACTTTCTCTATTATTATTTTATAATAGCTGACAGGTTTTGTCTTGTGTTGAAGGAAAGAATATAACACAGCTAGCCTTCCTAAGATGCTAAGGAAAAAAAAAAAAAAAAAAAAAAAACAAATATAAAAAAAAAAGAA
>VXBL01007727.1:1306486-1321486 GCA_013400195.1 Aramus guarauna
AAAAAAAACACAACAATATTACAATACAGGAATCAGAGAAAGCAGAAAGACTTTTAAGTATTTTCTACAGAAATACCAGGAGTGTATATAGGAAATGGTATATGTTCAGAAAAATACATACCTGTGCTGTTTTGTCCATTCGAAAATATTAATATAAATAGGTAATATTGTTAAACACTTGGACTAAAATGAACTCTACAGGAATCTGCTATCATTCTAACCTTCAGTTGTTCCTGAGACATTTGCAGGAATGTAGTATAATTTAATATTTGAAAAAAGGTTGCTTTGATCTTGGGAAGTCAGACGAACCCTCAGATTTGCTTTGTATGCATTTCAGTATTCAACATCTAACATTAGAAGCCTGAAAGAAAACTTTCACACCTAAAAAGAAAAATCCACAAAAACTGAGAAAAAAAAAATCAGAGAGAAACAAAATCCTTCTTTACAGTCTGAAAACTTTCTTCAATATTTATTCAAATAGGGTCAGAAACACAAATCAGTATCAGAGAAAAAAATGAGCTGAAAACCTCTTCAGTTCAAGATTCAAACAGAAATCAGAGTCATTACTTCCATATATTGAACCTATCATCCACAAGGGTATTTTATTCTTCTCCTATAGCACTCTTTCACCCTTTAACACCTTTCAACAGACAAGGAAAAAGATGCTAGAAACACATTGCTCATTCAGAAAAATGACCCTATCGATAATAGTTCAGAAGGCTGATGCTCTTGCTCACATTAAATAAAACACCACATCATAAAAAATAAATTAAAAAAAATCCATCCATTTCAATGGGCCCAATCTCAGTGTGGCATACAAGACTACTACACTGCAGACCAGAAGAATTAAAAATGTTGAAATAGTGATCATTTATGAATATCATAGCTGATCCTCTCTCCTTGGTTCCAGAATTAGTGGGCAAAAAGGAGTAGAACAAACAACCTTTGGAAGTTTATTTTGCCTTTGGGGATTTTTTTGAGGGTTATAATTTACAGACTCCGAATGCTTTTTCTTAACAGGGCTAAACACAAACTGCAAGCGTTTCAAACTTTAAATGAACCTAGATTACCTACAGCGAAAAAAGGAGAATTGAAAAAATGTATTAGCAGGGTCCATTACAAAATTTGGAACTTGAAACAAATACAGACCATATGGTTTCAATATATAAAGCTAGATAAAATTTTGAGACATTACCTTTTATGTTCACCTATTATTTGGGAACGTTCCCACTGAAATGTGCAGTGTGTTTACGAGCGTTCCAATCTGTTGTTGCCACCACCGCGCTCCATAGCACTGTCTGTATAATTCTGAGACAACGGACATTTCTTACACTGTCCCACTATGTGGATTCACTCGGCCCATGTCCCTTTGCCTGCATTTAATCTGAGGCTCCATTTATTACTGGCTTTCTAATTCTTTGTCAGGCCATTTATTTGGCATAAATCCACTGGCTTTGCTTGGAATACTTACTCTTCAATAGTAAAAAGAGCATAAACAACCAGAGGCAAATGTGGACATGCAATATTAATATTATTGTTCTAGTTCACAGCAAAACAAACAAAAATAATTCAAGAATAGAAGAAGTTAAGGCATTAGTTTAACATGACTGAAGGCGTTGATGAATTCATCCAAAGTGATCTCAGGCAAGCCTAAACTATTTGCAAATTCAGCATAGTGTTGTCTGGGGAAAAAGAAATTAGCATTAAAAAATATATATATGTAAAAGTCTTTACTGCAAATAAAATTACTGATGATTTTGTTTCAGAAATGTGTTTAAAATTCAGCTACTTAGTGACTGTAAAAATAAAACCCCAAGAAAAACACCTTTGTATTTAGCCTTAGAGTATTCAACCTGATGGTAGAATATTTACAAAGGCCCATTTGCATGCCTAGTTAAATGAGTCAGATCAGAGGTGCTCAGCATTCTGCACAAGTCATTTCTAACTGAGTGAATACAGAGGTTACACGCAAATCTGAAAGATCCTTTTTATTTTTTTCATTCAAGACTGAGACAGAACTTGACAAATTCTGACTATACCAGATCGTATATTAGCTGTTCAAATGTGGTCCAAAACTCTTGTGACAGGAGGAATGCAAGGCAGAACAACCTTGTAGTGTTGACACGAATAAAAAAGATATTGCATGGAAATAGATAGCTGACATCTTCATATTAAGTCTAACAAAAAGATGTAAACCAGATGAATGACAGCTAGTACTTTCCCTTCAGTAATACTTAGCAATTTCAAGAGGATTTCCAATCACAGCTAGATACTGTAGGCAGGAGCAAAGTATAGTTATATATTTATGCCAACTGAACGCATAGAGATAATTTTATTTCCATTCAGGTTATTCTTTATTTTTTAATATTAATATTGCATTGCAGCACGTGGAATTATTTTGGTAAATGGGGCCTGCTTGTGAAAAGAGCTGTTCTTTTGTTCTCCAACATGCAGTCTTGATGGTAAAAGCAGAAAAATCACAAGACTGCTAATAGTTTTAGCTATCAAGAAGTATTTAATGTACACAGTATTATTTCTTTTTTATTTCATAGGTGGAGAAAATGCACCATCCCTCCCAGAAACATGTGTTATAGTAGGCATCTGAAAAGGAAAACTTCCCCAGGATGTTAACAAGGCAGTCACCTCAAGTGAGAACATTTTGTATGCAACTACATACGGCTAGTCAGGAGAGAAATAATACAGATGGGTGAGTATTAAAGCTTAATACTTACATGAAAGTCACCAGGCAAAAGACAGAACCAGTTCTGACAGCAAGTTTCTCTGTCCTTATGGTCTTGGATATTAGTCATGCTTTTTCTGGCACTATTATATTAGCCTAACAAATCTGAATTTCACACAGCGCTGCGGCTTCAGCAGGACAGACAGACAGGCAGGCAGTCCCACCTACAGAGAATAAGCTGGTGCTGACTATATTCACCCGAGCAGGTAGAATAGTGATTTTATTCTCCTGAAGAACTGAACCCTGTCTCCCACATTCTGAACACAGCATTACAGCTTCTGCCCATGCTTAATCAGAAGTGCCTACCACTAATCTCCAAGAGGCCAGCCTTCGCTGCAAAGCCTATTGAAACACACCTTTCAGAGCAGGAGGGTGAAGGCATGCTTAGTTTCTTAATTTCAGTCAAACGCACACATAAAGTATGTAATGAGCTCTTCAAACATGTCAGAATTAAGATCTAAGCATCAAAAGTTATGTAAGCACCCAGGGAAAAAACAACTTTACAGAACTTAACTTCCAACATCTCTAGGCACCTTCACGCATGGAAACCAGCCGACTTGCAGGTTTCAGGATTGCAAGTTTAGACTTCAGCAGGATTTAGGTGACCATCACATTTTTAATACATTTGTAACAGGGCTAGAACTGTTATGAATGAAACACAAATGAAAACGTGTGAGTGAGAAAGCAGGAGCAGAACTACCAGAACAAGGGTTAAAAGAGCCTGCCTGGTTAACAAAGAATCCTGTTTCTGGGAAACCGCTCCCAGAACACCATTTCCAGCCGCAAAATTGCAAAAGAGCTGTTTTTGTCAAGCCAGGACTGCCTGTGCTCTGACAGGAGCATGGCACAGACAACCACTCCTCAGCAGGCTGCAATCTCACAACAGGAGGATGGCAACACAGTGCGTGCTTGCAGCGTGCCATCCATTTTCCTGCCAGCCAAACAAGGAGAGACGTATTGCACACAAAACTTTCAAACAAAATACAGGTAAGACTTGCTGCTTATTGTTACAGAGACTGAAGTAAGCAAAAATCTGAAGCAAAGCACCCTACCACCATAACAACTGCTGACTTTTAAATAGTTAAAAGTACAACGAATCAGTCCAAAGGCTAGTTTGCCATTGTCAGCAAAGGGAACCCAAAAAACGCAGTGAGTACTTCACCTCCAGCATCCCCTCAGCTTCATGCTGAGCACAGGAAGTCCAGGCCAGACCACTTAGATGTTTTGATGAATAAGTGGATGACAGTTAATGAATGAATGAAATCTATGAGAGTACAAGTGTGATGTGATAAAATAATTTACTCAGGTATTTTGCTACCAAAAAAAAAAAAAAAAAAATCCAACAAAACACGTCCCCCCTGCCTCGTCAAACTCTTGCATAGTTTTGTTTAGGTACTTGAACTCCTTGATTGGTTTTGACTACAAGTTAGCAAAGCCTAGGTTAAGTCTACAACAGCAGAACTTCAGCGTTTTAAACGGAAGACCAATGGTTCTTAAAAAATAGGATCTCTGTATTTCACTGAAATGAAACAGAAATCAAGAAAATTAAAACGTGATAAACATCAATTACAACAGATCTTTGATGTGCAAAAATGCATGCTCCAGTACCAACCAAATATTTTGTGGTTTGTATTCAAAGCTTTGATTCAGGCCCTTTCTCAATTCCTATAGGTTAGAAATATATATTGTTTATAAGTAAGTAGATTTCTATAAGCATTCACTGTATTATACACAGAAAACTGCTATTTATTTATTCATTTGTGTCAGGCCCCAAGTACCCTGGACAAGTGGCAAAGACTGGGGGCTGGAATTTATCATGCCTAAGTTCATTTAGAATATGAGTTCCGTGATTCCCTTTAACTTTTGACACAATCAATGTTATGATGATTGCAAAGGTTTGATAAAGGGGAAAAGTACAATTCCAGGTTTGGACATGCTAGTAGAGGACATTAAATGAATTGAAATTATTGGTAAACAGGAATAGGTTTGTAGGAAAAGCTAAAGTTATGAAGGTTTTGGGGGAAGGCAAGCAAAAATGACTGTAATCATAAAATAAAGCTTTGAAGGCCAAAGCATAAAACTTAATTTATAAAACTTAAACTATAAAACTAACGGCACAAATAAAGATGTTTGCACATAGCTCTTTGTCTACAAGCAGAGAATTTACAGAACATGTTAGCGTTTAAGGCCATAGCTGTAAATACCATCAATGAATTCAAGAGGCAGCAGGCATTTTCATAGCGCTGGGAGTGGAGAAGGATTAAAGACAACCTGGCTGGGTAGGTCACTGAGGTTAATATAAATTTAAGTACCTCACAGTCTTTGAGCTAAGCATTAAATCTCACAACTTAGCAGGCCCTTACATGCTTGTGGTTAATAAAAGTTCTAAGTTGTCAAAGCATAGTATTTCTTGCTCTGCTTAGAATAGCTATTTCTTTTTTTCATCAGTATAGATTGCTCTTCCCTACGTTGTATTTTAAATAGATGCTTTTAAATATTAACCATAATTTAATTACATGAAACTTTTAGTAGGTAGCTTTTTTTAACCTATTCTTGTTATAATCGAAGTGGATCCATGTCCTATTTACTTTGCTATATGAAAGTAGAGACTGTAAACGTGGGAATCTGACTGATTCTTTTAAGTGTGGTGTAGTACTGCACAAGAGCATAAAAATCTGGAGCCGCAGCTTCTGATCTTCCTGAGCCTCCTCAGAATGCCCAATAGGTGCACTGTGGTATACAGGCATGACTTGACTTACATTCATCTGTACCTAAAAGACTATCAGAAAGCAGAGATCAAAGATACACAGCCACTTTGATAAATGAAGGACTGATACAGGCCTTTCACAGCTCACAGAACTAGTCATAATGACTGTAAAAGGAAATATTTTCCCCACTAGCATTCCTTATTTTTTCCCTACACTTTCCTGGGCGTTGTCCTTTTTTCAGATAATGTTCATACAATCAAGAAAACTTACTTTAAAAGCATCCCCCCTCAGCTGTCATTTGCTTTTAAACAGGTTTATGAATAAAAAAATATGTTATAAATTGCCGTGTAATAACTCATAAAAATACAGAATGTTCTTTAGCAAAATAGTATTTCAAAGCATGTTATCATTCTATGCATACAAATTACAGAACAGGCATAATGCCAAAACATGACCTTTTCAAAAAGGAGAGATGGATAAATTGAGAAATATACCCTCCCCACTTTCACATCTACTTCATATACCTTCTCCAGATGAAGTACACACATTTTCCAACTCCAAAATACACACAGTTTAGTGCTTGTCTTCTTGCTACAGATTGTATCTTTTTTTCTTTAAATTCTGTGCCAGCGACTACTTTCTCCAAAATACGTTGATATTGCGTGAACAAAATCCCCTTGACCTTCAGTAATGAAGTCACTTGTCGAACCAGTATATTTACAGAGACCTCTCCATCACAGTGTTGGCAAAATTTAGCATTTTATCCAGGTTGTTGTTTTGTTTTTTTTTCTTGAACATTGAAATGGTTCCTTACACATTAACACATCAGCTTCTCTTCTTCTCTTAGCAACACAAGATTTATTAATTTGCCATCCCTCGATTCTGCTCTCCCGAGTCACTCAGGAGAGGACTCCAAGCTCACAGATATCTAGGCAAAAGTTTGCCAGACGTTTCCCAGAAGTCAGCTTGCAACAGACACCAAATACTGTGATTTATGTATCACATATTTCCAGAGACCACATGTTTTTCATATGCAAAATAAATATCTGAGAATGAAAAGATAACAGAAAAAGTGAGAAACAAAATCAACAAACTAAAGATTGCATGGAAAAAAGAAGCAAGATTAATAATTAATGGCAAACAAAAAGAAATAGTATACCAGACATGACAGTACAGATGCAGAAATTCTGATTTTGGAGGCAGATGGAGGATGTCAGAATTAGAACAGCTGTAGAGAGCTGATGATATCAAATTTGCATTAGAATTCCAGCATGAGTTTTCTTAAGAAGTACAGACTGTTTTCAGATTGGAAGGCAGTCAGTATCCATAAAAATCCAAAAAACCCCAAACTTAAAAAAACACCAAGTTCACCAGAAAAAAATTAGAGAAAGTAAAAAAATTACAGAAAATGCTTAGCAAACATGCATCTTCACTGATCTTTAAATAGTATAAAAGAAAAATGTTTCCTCAGGAGAAGTAGTTGCATGGAACCTATAGCATTAATGAATAGATTTAGCCAACAAGAATGGGTAATTTTATATTGTTTTGAGGTATTTTGCTCAACATTTTAAAATTATTTCAACATTTTAGCCTTTCTAGTTAGAAACACAGCTTCTTAAAATGTTCTGTTCCAGTCAGAACTTTCCAAAGTTTTTGAAAAAACTCCATTTCTGTTCAGCTTTAGGCAGTTCTAGTCCTCTTTCCAAAAGTTGTTTCTTCATCAAACAAAAATCCACTAATTTGCCTGAAGAGACACTCTGGAGGGATCCCAAATAGATTGTTTCAATAGATATGTATATAGTACAACCAAACACAGAAGTGACATACAAGGTATTGTAAAGCAGAAAAACAAAGAGGAGATGTGAACATTCACTGGCACAACAGTCACTGTGTCCTGACATAGTTCTAAAAACACAAGTTTAGCACAGGTTTTTGTGCTCAATTTATTCACTCCTAAATGGCTGGTAAAATGTGTTGGGAAGTCAAAGATGTGATGAGAGACATCACTTATTTCTCTACCATCAATTGCCTATGGAGGCCTATCTTTATCTTACCAAAATGATATGTTGTTTAGACTCAGGCTTTGTCCTCTTAAGGTGTGAGGAAGGTCAAATATAGAATTTGTGTAAAACCTTTGTATTCTGAGTGGTGATAAGCAACTTGAAAAAGACTGGTTTGAGCTTCAGGTCTGCACAAGCATTCTAACTTTCAGTGCTTCTCTTGATAGGTCTTAACTTCCCACACAATCATATACAAGTAATGAAAAATTTTGCTTTTAAACTAATACAAATGGTACACTTAGTAATTAACATTTAAAACAGCCAATAAGCTGTTTTCTTCTATAAACAAGATTACTGTGACTCCTGACTTCCTTTAGATGTGAATTATTAAATAACTCTGCACATACACATTTTAATAACGCCATGCAATACTGGTATCACCTATCATCCTACCCAAAGTCATGGAATATATGCATGTTCATATCTACACTATATGTAGTCATGGAACATATGTCATAGCTACACAAAAACTACACATACTTAAAATTCGGCAAAGATTTTACTCACAACCCTTAGTTACCTTTAGTAGCTAGGCAATTTAGTTATCTAGTTATCTTTGCAGTAAATCATGGTAATACTTTTGACCGATTATTTCCAATGTTCAGTTGATGATGACATCCACTGATCAAAAACCCTTGAAGACACAGCAAGAGAGCTGTTTTATGGCAGCTTTAGACAATCTCTAACCCTCAGAGTATCACAGATTGTTTACAACATGTAATAGGGTGAGAAACATAGAGATGTAATTAAAGACTATAGTAATCTAATTAAATTAGGCTGACTTTTTTCAGCAGGGATTTGATTCTCTCCGGACTGTTTTCCTCCACTTCAACATTCCTCAAACTATATTTTGTTCAACTTTAATGAAAATGTTAATGAAGATAATTTGGACATCCAAACCCATCAATTCAAAATGCATTGCTCTTCCTCTTTTAAAATGATGGGTTGTCTAAACATTCTCCCCTTTCTTTCCTTGCTCAAACTTACATCTCAAAGGTTTTGGGGAAATAGTGTCATTCAAGTACTGTATTTGAAAATGCACGTGCAGCTTTGTAGGAGTTGGGATAAGGCCTGAAAAGTGTGAATTTTCTTATCTCTATCTTAATCCTCTCACCAATTCTCACAATGATGCGTACAGCCACCTCCTGCGTCTCTGTCCACCAGTGTGGGAAACAGAGAAAATGATACAGGTCTCCAAGGTATAAGGGAGTTTGTACCTTCAAAGTTTAAATTGCTTTATAAAGTATTTATGCAAAGCTCTAGTGGAATACTAAACTACATCTAATTCTGTGTATCCAGAAATAAAGTGTCTGATTTCCAACACATTTATTTTGCCGTTGTTGTTACCTTCTGGTAATGCCAGAAAGCCAAAGTCATAGTGGGGTTCCGTAAAAAAGCAAGACAATCTCTGCACTGAGGAGTTTACAGTCTGTCCCATGTGCCTTTACTGGGCCAATAAAGCAACTCTGGCAGCAGCACACAAACTATTACAGGTAGAGTTATCGCCACTCTAGACTTATTTCCAACATCAGACAAAAGACTTATTGCAGACTCTGCAATTCTGCCAACATCACAGCAATGCATTGTACCATGAAGTCTTGTTACACTGCTGAAGAAACAATGCCAAACACCAGTCTTCCATTTTACTTGACTTTCAAAAATTTGTCAGCATGGATCACAGGAAAGCATAGACTTCACTACAAACCAATGCTAACTTCTTCACAGAAACTATAGGTTTCTGTACGACTGTCCCCAGTGCAGCTACCCTAAGGAAGTAAGTTCTTAAATTGCAAATATTCAGACTTCATTAAAACAGCATTTAGCAGATCATTTACAACATGGTTAAGCATAAGCAGTATGCTCTTGACAATGTAAATGAAAAACAGCAGAAACATTCTTTAAAAATGCTACATTCCTCATCCTAGTAAATGGGTAATTTGAGTCCTGAAATGTTTTGGAATACTGCATTTGAGCAAGTCTGTTCTATTTGGATTACTAGATCTAAAAACACCCCAAACAAACAAATAACCCTCACAGAACAGATCCAGGACAGTCAAAATGCTCTTATTTCAGAGAAGGTGCTATAAGAAAACTGTCTTGTTAGTCATACCATATCTAAAAATGAGATATATTGAAAAGGCTCCATAAAACACTCATGCTATCAAACAACATAGTGTTTTCATCTATAGAGGAAACCAGAGCAAGATAGGTCTTAACCATTCATAAATTATCCAAGTGGTGACAGATTGAAGCAAACTAAGGCAAAAAGGTTGGGGAATGAAAAAATCTTTGGATATTTTGCACATGAAAGTGACAACGATATTAGACATTACAGGACTAAGGAAAATTCTTTACAATACTGGTTGAAAACTACTGTTATTTTAAAGATGTTTAAAGAAATTAACTCAATTTTATTTAAAAAATTATTAATCACATATAAAGAAAAGTCTTGCATACTAGTTACAGTCAACAAGAAAGAGGATTTAAGCTATACTGATTTCAGATTCTTAAATATAATTTGCTCAGGCCTCACTCACAGTGGTATTACTGCCAGAGGAAACGATGGCAGAATGATTTTCCTAGGGAGATCCTTCAGTTCTCCAGACCAAAGTCCACCAGAAAAAAATCCATCCACCTGCTCCTCCCATCCACTAGGACAAATCTTACCTCTTCAGGCTCAACTACAACTGTACATCTCTTACAATCTCGTTACAGCCTCCCAAACTTGAATTCTCCCACCTTTCTACTACATGCTCCAAACTGTCTCATTAACCACCTGCTCTCTATTCACTTATCTTTCTCCTCCTTACTATACCTCCCATCTAGTGCTTAATCCCAGATTCCCTGCTTCGCTCCTACTCCAATGCTCTGAAATGAAAGGGAAGTTACAGATATTCCACAGGGTGAGCAGAGAAAGGAACAGAATAACCTTTGGTAGCTCCCAAAACAGTCACAACACTACTCTTGTCACCATAATCTTTGCAGTGATGCATCTACTGCTTTGTTGTAGGTGGCACAGTGTGGGAGACTCTGATCTGGATGGCTTATAACCAAAGCATTTGGTAGTTTTGGTAGAACCGCAGATGTTTTCGCCTTCAAAGTACTGAGCCCTCTGGACTGACACAACCTGTGACTATACAGTGAAATCAATGCAACTGAGCATTGATTTACTGTACAGATACACAGTTGGCAAAGCTATCCCGTACCTCGAGGTACAAAGGATTCGTACCTCGTGTACTTCAGGACTAGTTTGTACATAACATACATGATGCATTCTCAGATATGCATACAAAATCTGCAAAAGCTATCCAGACGTATATTCTGCATGGAAAAAAAGAAATCTGGAGGCAAATCCAGACATATGGGAGATAAAGCTTAACACAGTGTGCATGTGACACTCTATAAATACTAACTGATAAAGTCCTACTTAACAGAAAACTTTTGTCTATGTATCTCAATTAAGAACACATTTTGAAGTGATATGTTAGGCCAGCTCTTAGTATGAAAGCAAGTAGCTTAAAGTACTAGATAATTCATTTATGTTATGATGTACATCATAAACCTTTTTATTCCCAACATAACTGTGTCTATACTTGCTGCTGTTTTTATTGTTTGAGGAGGGGGTTGGTTTTGGGGCTGGGGCATTTTTTACTTGTTTGTTTTTAATCTAACATTAATTGTGCTGGTCAAAATATTAGCCTTTTTAGAATAACACAAAGCAATTTAAAATTGGACTTTGAAATTTTTGACATTAGCATGTAGATATTTTATGCCAGAAGTAATGTCAAATGTGTGCGAGTTTGCAGGACTAGGGCTTTATTTAGTTTTATTTAGCACTGAGCCAGAACACAACTTTTACAGTAAATCTAGTTGGGCATCGCTGTCTGAGCATTAAGTGGGCAAGCTGAAGGCCAAAAATAACAACAAGGCAATTCAGTTTGGGGTACATTCTCTTAGCACTCTTTGTACAAGTCTTGCTCCTGCAGTGCCATTTTCTTTCACGCCATTTATGACTACTGAAATCAGTTGACCCCTTGCACACAATATTAAAAATAATTTTAGACCAGCTTTTCAGCATCACACTTACTGAGAAAGCCATGGTTCCTTAGAATTCTTTTCTGTATTTGCAATGAAATCATATATAGAATATAATACATTTTTAATGTAGTAACAAAAATTTGAGGTTATTTGAGTGTGGAAAAAAGGTCGGGGCTACTCAGTTTGAAGGATCTGTAGGAGCAGTGGGGTCATTCCAACAACTGAGAGAATTTTGAAAATATAATGAACAAGTTGAATAACATGTTGGGATTTGAATGTTAATTACACTTTATTCTTAGAAACAATTAAAATCAATTTTTTTTTAAGAAAAAGAAAGGAAAAACAATTAGGACATCTAAAAAACACACAGGGTGAAAGAATTCCCTACTAGGAGAAATCCACAGGACACTTTTTGAAAGCAGGCCTAAAGAATGAGTAAACTAAGTTTGAAATCTAAGAGACAGGACAAGAAGAGTGTTTGGGGGAAGGAAGAGAAATTGCTTTGGTTTTGTCTAATTTCTGTAGTGAAAAATCTGTCAAAATCTAAAACAGGTTATTTGAAATCTGAGAATTCATTATCTTTATGAAATTGCAGTTTATTCTTTTATTCTGCATTCTCAGTTGTCTCGCACTCCTGAACTGTGTAGAAAAGACTCTACTAAAAACTCTTCTTTGAAATTGTATTTTGTAATCCTCTGCCTCCTGCCTATTTAGATTTATTGTATAATTTAGCACAAGCAATTTTAACTCAAAGAAAATAGTTTAGATGAAGTCAAGGAAAGCAAATCTACAAGTTATTCTAAATGCAAAATCAGCACCTTTATAGCAAAAGTTCCTGTCAGAAAAGATGGTTGTGAAAGTTCCAGCTTCAGCATTATCTCAGCTATCAGATAAATATATTCTACATCTGTTTCTCTGACAAAACCAGAAACAGCTAACAAAGCGTAGTGCAAGCGCATTAGCATCGGTGTTCAAACCTTAGCCTGTTATATTTAGACATTTGTGGATTTTAGGTAGGGTAGACATGGCATTAATATTAAGGCTCCTAAGGCTTTCATTATAATCCTTTGACAGTGTTATAAACCTTGACAACAAACATCAATCACTGAATCTAAATACTTCTTGAAAGTTGGCTCAGTAAAGAGGAAGCCTACAATGAAGAGGATAATGAAAGTAGTTTGGCAACATTCAACATAAAGCAATTAGGAAATGTTTAACAACTACACCTATTCCATGATTAAAAGAACTTGAATTTTAACAGCAATCTACGCAGAGGATCCAAACGGGACTTTTTCCCATCTGCATGAAAGGTTCACCTGTCTGACCAATCTAAGAATACCAGAAGCTGTTTGTAGTAAACACACTATTATTCCTGAATAATCTAGGAGCGTATCACACGCTTCAAAGTCTCAGTCCTTCATGTTGATGTGAGCTAGCTGCTCAGAATTGAATACACAAAAAAGAAGCATAGTGTCCCTTATAGCCCTGCGTTATTACAAGATGTTAGTAACTGATTTTTCTGTCGGTAACTATTAGTGATAACATACCACAACTGTTGAAAGATTATAGCCAAGTCAGCAGTGATCCTTCAGTATGTTCATGGATTCCTGAATTCGCACTAGGTAGATTTTTTCAAATACCACTTTCATGTAATGAAAAATGAATATTCAGGTCAACTGAGATGACTAATATATTTGCCATTTGTTTGGAAAGAGTCAAGAGTAATTTTCAATTCTATGAGTACATGAGGTTCAATTCATCTACTCTAACAACTGTATGAAAGTAATATTTATGATGTTTGTTTCAGCTGAATTTGAAAGGTAGAGAGCATCTCCAACCATTATTTACAGATATCAAAAGAATTTCAATCAGTTAAAGAAAAAGCAGCTACAGTAGCAACTCCTGGATGTTGCATATTGACAATAATAGTAATTATGTTAATTATATCTGCAAACTTCAATGAACACTGGATCAAGCTTAATGTTTTACTTTATCAAAATCTTTCATTCTTATTATTAGATAAGTCTAACGTACATTAAAAGTATCAGAAGCATACTAAACATTAACACAGCCCTCCAACTGAGCAATTAAGGTGTTGATTTGAAAGAAGGCTGCAAATTTACTGGAAATTCTGTAATATTTTATAATTTTACCCATTCAATAAACATGGGATGAAAAACAAACCATATGTGTTACATATATAGTCATCAGGAAAATGTTGCTCACTCATGTGTTACCCTAACCACAAAACTTTGGTCAACAACAACTTTCAAAATGACTGTGGTTCTCGTGAACACAAATAAAATCAGTTAAAAGAAGAAAACATCGCTATTTCTTAGCCATTTTTGTTATAAATTGCACTTCAATGGGCAACAGTACTTAAAGAGGTAGGGATTTTCAGTTGGAATTTCCAATGTTGAAATTCCAATTGAGAATCTAAGGATTTTTTTACATGTCTGAGATCATGAAGCGCTCTAGAAGTACTGTTCTAGTTTGAAGGCTAGATTTTGATTCCAAAGGTGCTGCGTGGCATATTTTCTTAGCAAGCTGTATAATATTATTTCTAGCTGTGCTCCAAGACAACACGATAAACCCGCTTTGGTCGAGAGAGCAGGTCACATTGACCCAATTCATCTCCTATTTCATTATAATGCTAAGCATAGCAAGTGCACTTAAACCTCCTCTCAAGAGGAATGAAACTATTTACCAAATTGCTTAGATAAATCTATTGCATTGTCTTGAAAAGCCTGAGGAACTCAGAAGTTAGGAAATAACAAATGAAAGCTTGCTTTGTGATTTGAATTCTGTTTTCTCATGCTTGAGCTTTATTTTAGACTAAAATTCTGATCTCTCTCCTTATTTACAGAATAGACTCACTGAAAATGAATAAAGAGCAGATTCATGGCATGCCCTGAAGCTAAAGAAACTCAAACTTCTGAGCACTACACAATGAAGCAAGTTACAAAGTCAGAAGAGTCTTCCACCAAATTCCTCTATGTCTTTACAGGTGGGTTTATTTGCCTCCAACGATCATAACCATGGCAGGAGGAAGATCTGACATAGACCCTTCAATATAGAAGTCCCAGACTATTTAATACTTAACATGACAAAAATATCTTACAATCTAATTGTTATAAAATCTTAAATATACATTTTGCCAAATAATTTGTGGTATAGTCAGTGATTAAAAGCGAGGAAGTTGGTATGAGACTCGTACTCTGTCTATTAATTTCAAAGCAGAGGAAAGCTTTACTTCCTCTTCAAAGCTTGGCTACACAGCTCCCATTTCTCTTCTGTAGCTCAGCGAAGACAACCCTTCTGCTGAAATACATTTGTACTCATGTTTTCTTATCTCAGTTTACTCTTTTTAGTTTCGCTAAGTCACAAACCGCTACTGACCTTGTGATACTTATTTTTTTGTTTCTACAGCTAAGAACTGCAATTGCTTGGGAAA
>VXBL01007727.1:1326486-1337729 GCA_013400195.1 Aramus guarauna
GTCCCCGGGCATATCTGTCTTCTGTTGTTCCGTGTCATCTGCTTACAACCCCCTGCAGTAGACTATACGTTAACACTGATGCTAAATATTTGCAATGCTTCTCTTCAAATAGTAGAGCATAGTAACTTCAGATAGTACTGCAAAGTAACTTCAGGTAGAACTCCAGACAGCGATTACATTTTGGCTTAACTTTGCTTTCTAATAAGAATATTTAAAACTATCGGTCTGTACTTATTTTGAAGTGCTATCTCACAGATTTGATGGAGAATTCTTTGGATTTCACTTTTTTTTTTTTGTGGCAGCAGCCAAGTCATGCTAGACTATTATATAAAAACAACCCACAAAGCGACTGTTTATCTAATATGCGATGTACACAGCCCAAAGAATGCTTCACCAGTATCTTACCACAAATGAAAGAAATTAGTTTGTAACACGAAATCCACAACTGGATTTGACAGTCTAAGCCTATTTTGCAAATAAACACTTTAAAAAAAAAATTAAAAATCACCTCTCTGAGCAGCCTTAAGGATGCTTTTCCCTGCTATCTGTTGATAAAACCTCTAACAAAACACAAACAAAACCAAACAAAAATCCCCAGTCTCCAGTTTCAAATTAAGTAACGTTCTTCTATTACAACAAGCAGCTGATCACACATGGCACACGGACTCCTTCTAGTATTGGCCACTCATCATACACAATAAATATGTCGTAGGAGTGTAGGCATCATCATAACGTGCTACATCCTAACTAGACTTCTGTAGGGCTGCAATATCTGGATAGCTGGTACCTCCATGGACAAACCCAATCACCTTTCTAGGGAGGAACTCATAGTCAGTCTGGTTTATGAGTACAAGTGGTTGCATGGTGAGAAAAGCTCCAACATAACTGGTGTCTCACCCTCCCAGTTTCAGGAGAACGAGAGTCTTGAGATTTTTATTTTAATTCTTTTACAAGATGAAATTCCATTCTGGACAAAAATTACGTTCTTAGAGGTGTTCTGACTAATGCTTAGTATGGTGAGAAAAGCAGTTAAAAAGTAAGTCTGGTATTTTATCACCAGATCGCTTTTATCCAGTATAAATTTTTGACACTTAGGTCAAATTTTACCCTTTGTTGAACTTGACTGAGATATGAGCTAGATTCCATGTGCATGACTGAGACCAAAAATTAGCTTATTTAATCCATCCAGAAGTCTTTATTTTTTACCTTTGACATTACCAATAGAGAAGCAAGAAAACACCTGTTTGTTCTGCTTATAACCTTTCCTAGTCCATCAGGAACAGCAGCTCAAGAGACACCGCAGCTCGCACTAAGGGCACACAGGAATTACTGTATCCATTCTCCAGGCCTTAACCTTCCAAATCATGTTTTCAGAACAACACTACACCGATAGCAACCCGTCCTGGACCCTGACGTATTTTGGTAAAGGAGGAAAACGGCTCATTCTGCATAAAGAATTTACAAACAATGCATTTTTAGGGGTTTCAATGCACTAAGCAACAGTCTGCATGAATACCATGCATCTCATTTAATGAATATTTAATAAAAGCATAAAATGCTCAAGAGCATTTATTTTATATGGATGCTTACTGTAAAGCCATACTAAAACAGCACGAATAACTACAATGGACAGATGATAAAACCTAAATGCAGCAACTTGGTATGTGTAGTTTTGTCCCATATATTTAATGACTATAACACAAAAAAGCTGAAGGACATAAATCAATCAACATGCAAAATATTTACGTATACATATTATGCTCTGTAAGCTACCTCTGTAAAACCAGATCATATACACAGACATGAAAGTGCACGGCAGGCCCATATTTGTTAAAATTATTCCTAAAGAAGGGCCTGAAGAAGCAAGCAGGAACATTCATTCAAACAATATTATAACCTCGGGCTGTAAATTGGGCCACAATTTACACAGACTTGAAAAGGCCTTTAGGGTTGGGTTGACCTTGTCCAGCTGCCAGACGCCCACCCAACCACTCTCTCACTTCCCCTTCTCAACAGGACAGGGAGACAAAATAAGATGAAAAAGCTCGTGGGTCAAGATACAGGCAGGGAAATCACTTACTGTTTACAATCAGAGGCAAAACAGAATCAACGTGGGGAAAATTAATTTATTGCAGTTAGAATAGTTTTGGATGGTGAGAAACCAAATTGAAAACACCTTCCTGCCATCACCTTTCCCCAGACTCAACTTCATTCCTGTCACATTCCCAGCTCCTCTACCTCTCCACGCCCTGAGCTGCCAAGGGAGATGGTGGCTTTTCCCATGCTCCAGCATGGGTCCTTGCCATGGCTGCAGTCCTTCAGGATGAGCCCGCTCCTGTGTGGGCTCTCCACAGGCCACAGATCCTTCAAGATCTCCACCCTGCTAGTGTGGGGTCCTCCCTGGGCTGCAGTGTGGATACCTGCTCCCCCATGGTCCCCTCTCCATGGGCTGCAGGGGAATCTCTGCTCTGGTGCCTGCAGCATCTCCTGCCCCTACTCCTCCTCTCACCCTGGTGCTCACAGGGCTGTTTCTTTTTTTCCTTGCTGCCATGTGGTGTTTCCCTTCCTCACCCAAGCTTTCCCAGTGGCACCCACTCGTGGCTGAGGGGCTTGGCTGTGCCCTGCAGCGGGTCTGCATGGGGCAGCCCCTCCACAGCTCCCAACACCTCACCAGACACCCAATATAAAGGCTGACATTTCTATGTCTATCAGTCCATAAATGTAAGTACCCAAGCCTAAAACTTTTTGACTTAATTGCATTTTCCTTGAGGAAGAAAAATAAAAGGCTAAATCAGCAACCCTACACTTCTTCATGAGAGAAAACTAAACCAGAACCACACAAAAGTAAACAGCAAACAAAAACCCAGCTTGTTTTGTCATTAGAAAGATGAAGTCAGCATCACTGTGACTGGAAAAATGTCTATTTCATATGGATCCCATTGGATGGCCTTTTGGGAAAACCAGTAATAGCAAACTCTGACTTCTTCTGCAGCATCTTCCTTAACCAATGCTATGCGCCCTGCAGCATTCATTTTTCATTTTTCAACTCTTTCCAATTCCTTTTAGCTTCAATAATAAGGTCTGTGATACTTCGTAATGTCACCGAAAAAACTATCATTAATGACATTTAGTAATCTTCATACAAGGTACCTAAACAAGCATTAGATAAAGCTGTAGCTCTTCTCTTCACATTACTGGCACATGAGCTGATCAAAATCAACTTGTTTATGAAGCTTCCCCCAAGTGCTGGAGGAGCGGGGGAGAGACCCCATTTAGGGCATTTCTGGAAAGAATTCATGAATCTGGGATTTAATTTAATTTCAGCAACAAAACTCTACTAAAAGTTTGAATCTGAAGTTTTGGAAGTTGACTCATTTTTTTAAGTTATGCTGAAGCATTCAATTTTTAAACAAATCAGTTTGCATCAAACTAGCATTCATTTGTTTAAAAATGGACTTTAAACTGAAAAAAAAAAAGCTGAAACTGAGCATAACATTTTATTTCAGAAAAATATTTTGACTGAAAAACCTGAATACTGTGGATAAAACCTTTAATTGCCTGCTTTTCCTGCCAACTATTTTTTTTGCTCACCTGCCAAACCAAAAATGTCCATTATTTGCTATTTTTACCTTGTAGGATTGAGCTTCAAGTATTCAGTGTTCAGAACTCATTGCAATACAAGGATACGGACACTGCACCAGGACTGCATTAGGGTAGGATGCTAGCGCATCAGAGCACTAACACTCACCAGGTAGGTCACATCCATGCTTCGGATAACTGGGAGAGGTTCTGATCAGAGAACATTATGTCCACGGGCTGCAGAATCTGGAGATGAACCCTCCTCTCTGTGGGATTCAAGACAATATCCCCATCCAAACTTCCAGTTGTGCAACTATGGGCACCCTGATGTCATGAACGGCATCATTCTTGATCTGGATTGGCTCCATTTCATCCATTTCCTTTGCCATTTAAGGTTTTAATAATTATGGGCTCCTAAAAGGCTGCTGGAAGACCAGCTCACAGAGGAGCACAAGGACAGCCAGGAATTCAGATGTCATATATTGTGATTCTGGCAATCTCAAAATCTCATTTCTGAAGAGAAATAAAAATTTACCGATAACTCCTCCAGGCAAGCTCCAGCTGTAGGTACAGCAGCAATTCCCTTTTCCTCAGCAGTTACTATGTTTTCACTAAAACTCATTAAATTGAGATTTCTGATGTGAACTGCTTTTGGGAAGCTAAGGTTGAAAACACTGAAATGATTCAGCAACATTTTGATATAATAGGAAATTCACTTCTGGAATCAATAGTTAAAAGAACTTTGATTCTGATGAGTTCCGCTATGAGGAAAAAACCCCATGTCTGACAGACAAAAGGTCACAGGGCTTGACTGAGCAGCTAATGAGACAGTCTGCATCCTCAACGAGAGAGTCGCCTCATTTTCCAGTACGTGCTGCCTGCTAAGAACTACAGTACTTTTCACATAGGCATCTGACAACTGAAAATACACTTGTTGGCGTTACAGAAGAACAAATCCTGAAAATCACTGGTTTCAAATGACTGAAGGGAGATTAAGTGTAGAGCATCTTTTCACAGGAAGTATCTCAACAAAATTAAGTATTTCCTTATAATTTGGAGATATCCATGGCATGAATTCAAATAATATTTACTATGACGATATCCTAATTGGGCCAAACTGCATATAATACAGAAATTATTTGAAGGCAGGGAAAGTAGTGATAAACTATCTCCACATTTCTCCAGTTTCTGGAGTAAGGCATTCCTCACAAAAAAATAAAACACTCTCTCATGATCACTTGGATGCCACCTCAGACATCTTTGCCCTCAATGTGGCATTGACATTTGGAAAGTGATTAGACACTGTAACTGCAATGCTGCCTTATCATTCCCAGCTATGAAATGGGAAGATGGAAGGTAAACCAGCCACAGCTCTGCCACTGTATGGTTTCAGTGTAGGCTAGCAAAGATTCAGAAAAAAAGAATATGAAATCATGTTACAAAGCTTTATTGTGTTTTGTCACTGAAAGCCAGAGTCATTTCTAGCAGACGTACAGCAGGAGCCACATACAAGTCAAAATGTTTCATCATTAGGCACACAACAGAAAAGCCATGAAGTAATATTGGTGTCCATCCCCATATCAACACTTCAATGCCAAACAGATGTACAAGTCTATTCTTGATATGAAAGGATATATTTAGAATGGACAGACTAAAAAAGGTATATAAAAATGTTAAAATGTTTTACATAAAGCAGTTATAAACTATTGCTACATTTCAGACTGCAACTTTCATTGATTTTAGAAGTGAACTAAGAACAGGCTTTATTAATAACCAATTGTGTATACTGCTAGTTGTTTGTTTATTTTGAAAAATTATCATTTAATGACACTTAGAGAAACCATTAAAAATGCATGGCAGTCATTCCAGCCAGTATGAAGTGTTGCACTTCATTTAATGACTAAAATGTAATTACCTGCATAGAAAAGCACAAGATAATATAAACACCAATAGCTGAATTTAACATGTTTTTATTCTGAATTTTGAGTACTGTAAATTACTGTATATTACTGCAGTTACAATCCTGAATAATGGGATATGCATAAAACCAGACACATGATTTATGTGTCGCAGAAAGGATTCAGACAAGAAGCATCTTTTACTGAATTACCTGCTAGTGCAGAAAGGCTATTTTTCCCATTTTCTTAGTTAGAATTTGTCCCCACTGAAATCAATGACAGTTTTAATATTCCCTTATTTGAGGGTTCGTTTAAGTCCTTAGGGTCTGATCAAACATCCAGAAGAAATACTTCCACAGGCCTTAGCAGATTTCACAATCCTACATAACCACTATATTAAGCTTTACAGCATATTTAGCCTCCTCCCCAGCAGTATTAAATCATAAAATAGGACTGGCTGATTCCATAACGGTTTGATCATGTAACCACGCCTGATTTAAATCAAATGCATATGACTGGATGCTCTGGCTTATTAGGTAGTAACAATAATGGGATCATAGACTAGAGAAATAAAATTGTCCAGAGAGAGTAAGTCAAAGCTATTTATTGATAGCTGCAAAGTTTCTTTACAAAAGAAACCAAAAGTCTTAAAATAAGTTTATTAACTAAATTCTAAGGACCTGTGTCATGCGACAAACCAATCTATTATTATATAAACAAAAAGGAGTAGAGTGCTGTCTATTTATCTGTCTACCTACCAAAAGAATTATTTTCAAAGAGAAAATAAGCTCATACCAGCGATACTCTATTTCTAAGAGCCAGGTTCCTTCTGTACAATCTTCAAACCATGAATATGGACTGAATAAATAAATGATGCCAAACCAGAGCCTAGTATGTTCCCAGATGTACTGTTTGGTGCTCCATTTCATGGCAATTTAAAATTCAAGCATTTATCCATTATGCCATCATCTTATTTATAAAGTCTTTCTGAAAGTAATGCAATCAGGGAAAACTACACCAAACCAGCATGTAGACAAAACCATTAACAAGGATGACTGGTACAATAAAACACGATAGCCTGAACTGCTACTTTGGTAGTAGACATCAAGAGTTGAAAACTTTGCAGTAATAGCAGACTAATGGGTTGCCATTACCTTCAAGGGGAATTCTATCTGCGTGAGGTGCGTACCATTGAGCCGAGGATGATCTCAGGATGAATCGCGCACAAGGCTTCTCAGCATACTGCTCTTTTGGAAGGCCACCTGTACCCTTCCATTAATAGATCACTCACTGGATCTTAAGGTGAAAAACTGTAAAGACTATGAAGTATTTCTCCAAAATTTGACCTTAATTTGTTTCCCAGTTACATAAAATAGGCTTACTGGATTGCATAAACAAACATATCTTGCAGGCACTCAAATAAGAAAGCAAATAATTACTGTTTGCTTAACAAATTTCAGACTTGCATATGAAACCAAGAAAAAAGATGAAATTATGGTAAAGCCTAATGTGCTGGTTTGGGCTCAGATAGAGTTAATATTCTTCACAGCAGCTAGTACGAGGCTGAGTTTTGGATTTGTGCTGAAAACAGCATTGCTAATTCAGAGATGTTTTTGTTATTGCTGAGCAGTGCTTACACAGAGCTGAGGCCTTTTCCGCCCCTCACACTGCCCCGCCGGTGAGTGGGCTGGGGGTGCACAGGGAGTTGGGAGGGGACACAGCCGGGACAGCTGAGCCCAACTGACCAAAGGGATGTCCCATACCATATGACACCATCATTCTCAGCATATAAATCTGGGGGAAGAAGAAGGAAGGGAGGGATGTTTGAAGTGATGGCGTTTGTTGTCTCAAGTAACTGTCACACATGACAGAGCCCTGCTGTCCTGGGGATGGCTGAACACCTGCCTGTCCATGGGAGGTGGTGAAGGAATTCCTTATTCTGCTTTGTTTACATACATGGCTTTTTCTTTACTTATTAAACTGTCTTTATCTCAACCCATGAATTTTCTCACTTTTACTCTTCTGACTTTCTTCCTCACTCCATGGGGTGGGGGGGTGCGTGTGTGTGGTGTGATGGAGTATACGTTCCTCAGTTGCCAGCTGGGGTTAAACCACAACACCTAAGAAATTAATTCAAATGGAATACAGATGGTCTGTCAGTTAGGTTTGAATTGAATTTTAAAAGTACTATTGTTGCTATATACTATCAGTTTTCTGTTCCTATCTCACTCTATTTATTTTTTTTTATAGAAGAATCTCCCATTCTTTCTTCCCTTTCTAACATTCTTTTGTCCCTTTCAAGCAACTATTCTCCTTTTCCTCTAAACAATTCTTCACAGAGAACTCCAAGGGAACAATTTAGGAAGAAAATGAGATTCATTATTCCAAATCTACAACAACTAGGAAATATTCACCCATTTCTTTCCTTCCCCCCAACCCCCACCTTCTTCATGTCCTGTAAATACAATTCCCCGAATTCCCTGTCTCCCTGCCCTCTGAATGTGGCATACACTGCAAGGGATACTGCATGCTGGAGTAGATTCTCTAGCAGGAACTGAAATTGCCGTTCTTCAGCATTTTGTCAGCATACCCAGAAATGCATTGTGCAAGCCATTGCTGTAATATTTAAGCAAACGGAGTAAGAAGCAAGATAAGTCTTTATTACACGTAAATCAGCAAATAAGGAAAGTCGTACTCACAGGATTTTAAAAGCAAACAACTACAGTGTGAATGGGAACTTTTAGCCTGAAAAGAGCTGCTATTGTTACAGAAAGATGAAGATGCAATATCACAAACCCAGCCATTACCAGCTCCAGAAAGCATTATAAAATAAATTTCAGTTTTAGTGGTCACATTACACTACCTTCTTCCTCTGTTATTAGGGAATAAGTCCATTATGAGATAATCATGGCTCGCCTAACATGAGAACAAAACATTTAAGACCATGAGCAACTTATTCTGAAGGAGTCAGCAATCATTTCTTAATTTTGTTTTGTTATTATTTTAAATTATCCTTTTGCAGAAAAATGTTGTACAAGTGTCTGTTCATTCCAAAGATCTACAGAGCTGGTGAACCATTTCAAGCCCTTCTCCAGGAGCAAAGGCTGCACTCAAAAAGATGACAAGGGAAGTAAGACTTTGGTTAGCCATTCTAACAACAAATTTGGACTATGATAGTCTCTATTTATGAAGTCCACTCTCAGTGCATGGTTTATCTCAAAAAGCCACTACATCTGAAATCCTGAGCACCAAAGTCTGCACTACTGGCATCCAAAAAAAAAAGTATAATTAATATACATTTAAGTAGAGTGCAAAGTAAAATTCCACCTGACAACAAGAATTTAACAGCATAATGATACAAAGTGATGTATAATATCATGTTGTAGTAGCAGAGGAGAAACTTGGAAAAGCTTTTCTAGCTGTTTTATTTTACACAATCATTACATTAGTTGCCAATTACAAGAAGTATGAACTCATGCAACGTAAGCCTCTGATCCCTCCCTACCATCTCAGTTTAGAATAAAATGATGATGGTTGCCACTCATGATAAATGACTTAGAGGGAACACTAAGAAAGTGATAAATTACTCCATTTTGCTAAACGGCAACTTTAATTCATTTCTAAAATGGCTAGACCATGCAATTTCCTCACTAATTTTCAGTTTCTTTTATTTAATCACACGGAGTATGCACTTCAAAAGCATAGTTGCTATTCGGGAGAGAGAGGAAAGTGAGCAGGAGTTTTTAGGAATGATACCATCTTAGCGTACATTAAATGCTAAAAAACTGCTAGAAGGTGAAAATAAGTGGATTTTTTTCTTCCTACAAACAGTCATATCATTAAAAATTAGATTAGAAAGTCCTGCGATTTATATCATAGCAATAACACCTTTCATATACTTACTCAAAATGCCAAAGTTTGACTTTGCAATTTTAAAGGCATTCTTGTTAAATTAAGAATAAACTGTAAAATGCCAAATATACATAACACTTCTACCTCCACAGAAAAATAAACTAATTTTACTCCACACTGCTGTGGCCTTAAAACTCAATGAGGGATTTTGGTCAGATGTTGGGAAACCACGCTGGCATTATACCGACAAATAAATAGAGGTTTCGGTTACTCCGCCAAAGTAAAAACTGTGTTGAACAACCTCGCAAAGGCCTTTCCCAGGCCTCAGGGCTCCCACTGACTTTGCAGCTAAACTGCAAACTGCAGATCTTCAGCTTTCAAAGGATCAGAAGCTCAGAGGCTTTCAATACCAGAGCGCTTACAGAAAGTGGAGCTGGTAGAAAAACTGACATTACAATAATAAAAAATAATGTTCTTAATCTTTCTCTCTGTAATTATAAAACTTCTGCAAATGCAAGTTTTAAAAATACATCTGGTAAGAGTGATGACACAGGAAAGGTGAAGTTGTTCTTCCCCATCCCTAGCCGGCTCTCTTCTGCCTGCATCTTACGGGGGAGGGAGCTGTACAAAAAACAAATGCAGTTTTTCTTGTAAAAACTGAATGCAGGTTGTGTCCCAGATTAAAAAAAAAAAATTCCTATTTCTGGTCTGCTCCTTGGACGAAGCCATACCACCTTACTCCTTGCTGAGGGTTTTCCAGAAGACTTGCATTCATTTTTCATTATCGTAAGTAAAAATGTGGATTAGGAGAGGAAGAAATACTTAAGATTGCTTTTGATTTTGTTGGTATTATATTTAACATACATTTCAAATGAGAGACTAAGGAAGAACATATTCCCAAACTAACACATTACATTAATTTATCATAATATGTAGAAAGAATTAACTAATTAAACGGCCTGATAAAGAACATTTCCGATGCTAGTAAGAAACTTCTGAAACATCAACTGAACACCACTTTTAGGGCACCGCACAGCACTACCGGATTAGGGCAGCATGTCCTGGGGTTTAGATGCAAAAAAAGAAAACAACAAAAAAACACAAACAAAACAAAACAAAAAACCCCACACCAACAAGCAATTTTCTGGTCCTAGTTAACCCCTGTTAGAAGAAGCCCTGTGTAACAGTAAGTTTTTGAGAGATGCAGAAAGAAGGCCACTGCAATGGTATTATGTGCATCATAAACCAGTTTTTAAAACCAGTTTTGCACTAGTATCTGAGAGGTATTACAGGAATATGTAGCATTTGTCTCAGTAATAAGAACCAAAGCAATGATTTGAAAAAGGGAAACCAAACTAAACACCTTCTAGAGGGGATTATACACAACTGTCACAGATTTTCAATCTGTGCCTAAGATTGCATCATTGAAGAAATATCTGCGTATAAACATTGGGAAAAAGTCTGTAGGATCTCTGTGTTAGTCTTCAAAATGTGTTTGGAAGAAGCTATTTACAACTTTTAGTCTTCCTATAAACGTGGGAAATTAAATATGAAAACAAATTATTTTTTTTAAACCACATTCTCCAGCCTGCTGGGGATACTATCACCTAATAGTTTCTCTCACGTTTAAAGCAAAGAAACATGTTTTCAAGTTACTGAGTATGTGAGGAGTATATTCTATGAAAGAATCCTAAAGCAACAAAGGACCCCTGAAAAGCTGAAGTCTTAACTGAAGCCATCTACTGTTTAAACTAATGAGCAGAGAGATGTACTTACAGCCTATTGCTACCTGCTAGAAGGTTTTGATCTAAAAAAGCAATTCCTGATATCCCTTTACAATCCTTTCTCTTTAAAGAAAGTTAAAGGAACTATTATGTCAGCTGCAAATGTTAAAAGAACTTTTTTTTTTTTTTT
>VXBL01007727.1:1353076-1405712 GCA_013400195.1 Aramus guarauna
AAAAAGACTAGCAAGCATGACACACATTATTGTCCTTGTTACTGGGTTATCACACTACTGTATTTCTGTGGTCTGGCAAGAGTTGTCACTTCCACTTGCCATTGCTTCCAGCTACTCTGGTCTGATGAGACATGGTGCAAGATCACATGTCAAATCTCCTGAATTGAAACACTAGTGCAAGTGATTTACTTAATGCAGAAACAGCTTCATAAGGAAATTTGCATGCACGAGATTTTATTTTCTTGAAGGGTTGGGGAGGAGGAGATCATACATATGTCTGATGTTGACAGGTTTTTGTTAAATCACATAGTGCTGAGATGGCTTAGTTTGAATTCTCTACCCAATGCTCTCTAATTTGGCCAGTGTCTGCAATATACAGTCAATTGTCTGCATTTACTTGGCTGTATTAATTCAGAACACACACTTAGGTCAATTAAGAAAAAACCCACTTTGAAGATGTAATAGAGTTATTACAGAATCATAAATTGAAAAACTTTTACATTGAGGTTGGGGGTTTTTGTTTTGAGATATGAAAAAGTCTTTCTTTAAATAATCTTTACAAAGGTAAATACAACAGCAGTTTTTCATACTATAAAAACTGTGCATTCTTTTAGAATCTGGTAAAAAAGCAGGTAATTCTGCTGACCAGTACCACGCAGGTCACACCTTAGTGTAATTCCACAATATCGCATTCTCTGCCTATACCTGTCATGTATAATAGTATGGCAACCACAAAGTTAGATTAAAGCATAAAGAGTTCTGCTAAAACAAAAGTCTACATTTCCAGACCAAATTAAAGACCTACCTAGTTGTCATTTTATTAGATGCAATTCTTCACTTTTGAAAGAATTACATATATTTCACAAGCAGAAACTACAGCTTTAAACACTGCCTTTCAACGCACCAAATCTCTTCCCCTCAAGATTGCCTTATACACTACCCAAATGAAACAAGACATTAGGGGACACAGGTTTCAAAACAAGAATTTCTGTCTTTGAATTCAAAATTACACCATAAGCAAGGACCTGTATTTCCAAAAAGTAAACCAAATAGTAATGTAGTCACAGACATTACGTCATATATGACTGCATCTTTTAATGAACTTTCAACAGCATTACTGTTGGAAGGCAACAGTGTAGGAGATGACCAAAGAGTTACTGGCTAATAATGCTTTGAATAATGGATGTGACAATTTTGCAAGCTGTTACTTTAGCCTAAGTCCTCTGTCAGGGTGCTTATCTAACATCAGCAGAATGAGTGACGACTTTACACTGGAAACTGTACACGAAACTAGAAAGGTTTAGATACGTATCTCTTATCTAAAATTGATTCATAAACCATAAGAGATTTGACCTTAAATACCGTTGATTTAAGTGCAAAAACGTTGCAAGTGCAGAGATGCTAATGTATTCAAGCTTCCTAGTTAACTTACAGCCATTAGGAGTATTTTCATTTCATGCCGTACTTATACACCCTATAAGGTAAATGCTGTACTGGCTGATGCGTTTGCATTTTTAGTTTTCTTGTACTTAAAAGCTTCTTAACAAGGATATTTTAATTCTATGGCATCACAGACGTTTTTACTATGTGTGCATTGTAACTCTTTAGTCTCTAAGGAGTTTAACTATGAAAGTAAATTACTTTTTCAAAAATGGAATGTGTCTGGCTCCTGCCAGACCACACCAAACAAACCTGCCAACAGCACAATTTGATCTTTACACTTTAACAGAAAAATAGATTTGCATTCTTTGCATGATAGTACCAAATATCTTTGAGAATTCATTTATTCTCCTTCTCTAATTATCCTTCTTCAAATTCTTGCTTGCTTTCAGGTATTAGAATTTGCATTTAACAGCTCTTAATGGATCCTGCAACAACCATGCACAAGCTGCAAGTTCTCTGGAGGAAGAGCCAAGAACCTGCTCTTTTCCTTCTGCTTTCAGATTTTAATGCAAAATGTGGAAAGATGTTACTGGCAGCATCAGATTGATACACTATCTGTAACAGGAGAATATGCTGTAATTATGCTGAAATTTGAAAACATTGATCTATGAGAATGGACTGACCGTAATATCACCAGTGCACTGGATACATTCAGAGTTTGATCATCAGGATAGTGTCTTTACCAAGGATGGTAAAATATTAGCATATAGAAGAAGGAGGAATATTCTATTCACTTAAAATACACATATGATTATTCAGCAATATGAGTCCAATTAGCAATAAAACAATGTTCTTTGTCAAATACTTAGTAAGGACCAAGTATTTTAGCACTCATAGTCCCAGTGTCTTTATGCCTAGGACTGGTGCCTGAAGTTATGCTATCTTTTTATTTGGTACAAGTTACTTATTTTTAATTTCCGTTTAAAGACCATTTGAGAATTTATTCTCTAAAGGTTGCACATTAGCACTATCTTTATTTTAATCGACAGCACATTGTTTTCTGTGCAATTCACCATCTTATATTTTCAGGTGCACAGATGCTTCCCAAGAAATCTCTGTCATTTCCACTTCGCGTGATTAAATTTTGCGAAACAAAATTCGACTTAGTTCTTTGGCATCTGCTTCTTGTCCATGAATTATTTCACTTAAGATTGTAAACAGTCTTTGATTCACAAACTAAACTCTGGATTATATTTAATAGCAGCTAATATTGCAAAACTGTGCATATTATATATCTCTAGTGACATTAAATGCTTCAGTTATATTTGAAAATGACCCTTTTTGATATGTGAGTCTCAGGTAAGCAGACAGGAACGGTGATTACCGAACATTGTTTACCTTTGGGAACTTTGTAAAATGAGAGCGATTCTTACACTTGTAGGAGACAAGTTCAGACACTCAACCTGACTCCCCTTCTTTCTAGGAAAGTTTAAATACACTTGCTCAATTTCTACACCAAGTGGTTTGGAGATGGAAGTCTCAGAGTTGAGTAAATTCTAACTACTTAAAAGCTATCACCCAGCTGAGCAGAGATGGAAAGGAAAGATCACTTAAGTGATCAAGACCACAGTCTCTTGCTATGTCTACCCAGAATGTTTGAGTGGAGGGGGGAAAAAGTATTAGTTTCTTTAGGATACCATACAGTTAAAGATAACTACAATCAATATGCTAACACTCTGATTAGGTTCTATGTAGGAGTCTAAAACTTGCTGTGTACTCAAGTGTTGAAAAAAATAGTTGTCACAGCTGTGCTGCAGTTCTCATTTCCAAAAATACAGCTTTGTTCCCCAAGACAATTCCTTTAAATTTTCAGTGATCCTTACCATACAGTCTTCGTAGTAAACAGGAATTCATATTGATTGTTGCAGCTCTAAGATTAGAGCCTAAAATCTCTATGATGCTACAATAGAAAGTGGCAGATAAGATCTCTTACCAGTTTATGAAGCCATGCATAGGACCCTAGCATGTCTACAGCATCAATATTTAATACTGTATTCAGGTAAGATTGCTCTAGCATCCTCAATAACAGTCACTCTTTATTCCCTAACAGTAAATCACTACTGTTAATGTGTCACTCACGTTCCAGTTAGATTCCAATGAGCAAGAGAACCAGCTGTAGTGGCTCAGACCAAGGATCTCTCTTCCTTGGCATTTCAAAGGCTATCCCAGATATCCAGGGAAGATCAATGACCATATCTGATACTTCCATGTTTGCACTCTCCCAGTGTCCCAACTAATTTGACTTCAGGGAACTTTTAAGATGAATGGCCATTTAGGATCTCTCAACTGAAATCTCTTACGAGCAGTTGATCCAGGATATTCTGCTGACTTTCTAAAAACATCACATCCAACATTCTTCTATAAAAAGGAAGTAGTATTACCTTAATGTTACCTAATCTTGGCTTTTTTGTATTTAGTGAAATCTCTCCAAGCAACAGCTATATGCAGACCTGGAAAACCTTCCCATTACAAACTCATTCAAGAGTAAAACTGCTATGAAATAAAGTTGAATAATGATGATATAATTGATCTCCAACTTGAAGTCACCTGAAAACACTACACCCCACAGAGTCTACACTTGACATAACAGAAACATTCTCTTTTGCGTTAGTTCAAGTTTGATGACACTACTAAATCTTACTTCATGGGAAAGGGGATCAAGTCCTAATACCTAGCCTGAAAATTATGTTTGAATATTTTTTTTCTTCCTAACAAGACACACTATTTTATTTTGCATAAATATGTGGGCAAGTTCAGCATTTGTATATAGGCTGTACCAGAATACAGCAAGGCTAGGAAAAAACACGGGATTTTCTTGCTAAAGAGATTCCTGAAGATGACAGCAAAAGGTTCATCATTATTCAATTTAAGAGGAATTATGAAGTTAAATTGCCAAAAATAATTACTGATCTGAATTTAAAATTTTAAAGTAAAAACAGGAAGAATCAATAGAAAAGTTCCCTCCAGCAATATTTTGCAGGAAGAAAATGCTTGGCAGAGTGTTCAGTATGCGATAGGAGTATTTACTTTTACACTCACAGCCAGAACTAATTTGATATTTATTCAACACCCACATTTGCAAGCAAGTATTCTGTGTTTATGTCTCCATGATGCTTTCTTACTTTCATATAGCCAAAGTGTTTTAAGATTAACCATTACACCCCCCCACCCCCAAAAAAAAAAAAAAAAAAAAAAAAAAAAACCAAAAAAAAACCACAACCAAAACCCACAAAAACCTGTCTTCTGCTTTAGTATTAAAAAATAAATACTACAAGAACTTGTGAGGAAATTTCTCAAAAATAGAATAAAAAGGACAAGTTGCCTTGATACCCACTACAGTCTCACAGCTACTTTGCAGCTCAAAACATGGATCCTGGCTTCAGACTCTTTCTGCCTAAGGAAAAAACAGGTTTTCCAGGACACTGTATTGGTCTTGCGTGCATGGTTCTTTTTTCCATGTTTTCATAAGAAACAGTATTTTATTCTACAAAGGAGAAAAACCCTATAGAGAAGCCTAGTTAGAAGGAAGCTGTTGGTAAAACACTGTAGAAATAACTGCCTTGTCACTTAATACTGTTACTACAAGATGACATAACAGACTACAAAGGATACATAAGCTGATGACATCAACTACACTATCTTGCACACATCTAATTTTTAAAGAGCCTTTTACTTCTCACCTGAGGCTAAAGAAATATTATAACTAGCAGCATAAATTCAAAGTTTTTACCAAAAATTAAAACAAACTATTTGTAGCTTTCAAAGTTTGTACAAGTGTATGTATGGGGGAAGTTAAAAGCAAAAAAACATAAATGAAAAGTTGTCTAGAATATCCTGCTGTTATCAAATACACCTTTCCTTTATAGCTGTTAGAAGTGACTAAGTTTAAAATACCCAGAGAATTTGATGACCTCAGAACATCATCTTAACTGATCATACACAATCTTCACATTGGTCATAATCATCCTACCTGTTTTACATGGGTTTTACTACAAAGACAATACCTACACATAATAAAATATGCAACCTCTGCATAACTGTTATCCTAAGTATCATCTTGTAGCAATATATTCTACGCTGCTTAAAATTCTAAGTCAAATATTCAAAATAGTTAAAATTAGGATCAGATAAAGTGGGTTTTATGACTATACCATGTATATGAATTAGTTTAGCATTTTTAAGATAGGAACAATTCTTAAGGAATATTCCACACAATGTACCACTCCCATGAGCTATCTTGCCCACTAGCCAGGTACAAGAGATTAGATATTGTATTTATCATGTTTAAATTCGGATGCTCTTTCCATGCATTTGCTTCCCAGTTAAACCAAGTTTATTAAGGAAAATACTAATTGATAAATCAAAACAACTTTTTTCCTCTCTGAATCCAAACTTAAAACATCAAAGATAACCTATACATACATATTAATTTTATGGTGACAGCCAATTCAATACGTTTGCTTCAATCGATATTTTACCTTGAAGGACTCTCCCCATTTGCAACGATATGAAATCGTTATATGCATTGTTACACATATTCTGACTGCTTACAGCAAAGCATAAAATAATCTTCATCGTAACAACAAATTTCAGCTTGTGACAGTTTTTTTTTCTTTACCTCAATAATTGAGCTGCTCCTCATTTTGCAATCTTGCATTCTTTGCAGTAATACCAGTAAAAAGTATTTCTGTGATATAGTACATATATAATAAGATGTTAAATTGGAGTACTTAGGAATCTAAAATAGCTACAGAAATATTTGTAAATATTTCATAAAGAATTTCCAACTGCCAGTTGTTCCAGGCCCTTAAAACCCTTTATTTTTATGGTAGCTTAGAACAGATTCAAAAATAAAGCTTTACCATCTTAAAATTAATTATACTATAATTTCTTCTTAATAGATCTACACATCTGACTACTATGAATATTGCCCTCTTATCTATCTGTTTCTTTATTCTTTTGCTTTTTTGCTTTGTGAACAATGCTGTGTTATAGTACTTTGTGTTAATAGTAGGATTATTTTCTTTTTATTTTACGCTTGGTTCTGGTTTTATCTTTTTCAAGGTCAAAGTGTTCTCTGTAAGAAGCTGCTTTGGAGTCTTTTTTTTAATGTAACTATTTCTTCTTTTTTCTTAATTCCCAGGCATGTTTAAAATTCTAATCAGACTGTGAAAAGCCAGTTTCTAATACAATCTAACACACTGAATAAAATTCACCCATCTAACAATACTTCGTTCTTGTTTGTTTTACGAAGCCTCCACAGAAAGTTAATTTTGCAACAGATCTCATTAGATTTGTAAGTAATAACAACCAAAGATAAGAAAATAGAGCAAGATTTATACTTTATGATCTAGCCACTCAGTGTTTTACTTAAACTACTACTCATTGCGAACAGTTTGTTCCCATGTCACACACCCTGCTTCATGCTTTACAGTAACGCAACCTCCACACAACATTCTAGATGACTTAAATCAGTATCGCGCTTTCCCACTATGAATTTTTGGTGCAACTACCATTATTAATATTCTAGGGCAGTCAGAATATTGCCAGAGTTGGACTGTCAAACCAATAAATTTGAAAATAACACGGAAATAATCGAGACTGGTCTCTAAAATCCACAATACCATTTCCATTATTTTCATAAGGATCAAGATTTCCTTTTTGCAAACAGCACATTGGCATTTCTCATCCTTTCCTTTCATAAAGCTCCCATTCAGGCATACGCTTCTAGAATATCATAGTAAGTGCTGAACAACCTGCTAATTATCACACTCAGCTCCCCCTCAGAACCATATCACTCTAAATATAGGCTGCACATTTGCAAAAGCAGTTTAACTCCCTTATTCAGAAGGGATCTTAAACTTGTATCTACTGTTCACTTAAAGGGTCTTGACAACACGCTCAAAAAAAAGCCAAGATTGGGTAGGGAATCAGCAATGGGGACATGACAGTGAGGTACAAATATTCATTTCTCATGTTGCCTCATTCAAAACAACCAAATTAGAGCATGCTCTATCAGAAGTGGGAGCTGTTCTTTAATTTCAAGCACCAGAATAGGGATGCACCTATTCAACCAAAAATTGATGTCCCTACCTATCAAAATACATTTCCAGCCTATGTATCTTCAGCTAATTCAGAGACATGAATGTAAAGCCCAATATTAGCAGGGATTATTTAGTTTTGTATATCCCTTTTCATCCACATTTCTCCAGCATAGCATCTGATCAAGATGCTTTCTCGATCAAGAAAGCATGTAACCTATGTTAATCTGCCAGTATGCAACTACAGCCATCTTGAGCAACTGAAGATTCATCTGCAAAAATCTGAGTAGTCAGATACATTAGCATCATAAAAAATTTTCCTATTTCCTTTTTAAGAAATCTAGTATGTGAGAAGATGGGACAGACTGAATCTCACTTAAAAAAAAAAATCTCACTTAAAGTTGCAGGTGGCATACTCAAGACAAATGCAGAACACTTCGTGGCAGATGGCCTGCCTCTCAATCAGCGAAAGAAAAAAATTTAGACAAAAACCCTTTCAGCAGCAATATGACATTGTTATCACAACTTTACCTGCATAAGCAAATTGGTAATAAGTTTCAAAAATTACGTAGGACTTAGTGTTTGTAAAAATGTAAGAATCAGGGCCAGCTTCTATGTACACCCGAGTTTTATTCAGTTACCTTATCTTGGCTTTCTCCAGAAAGGAAGCTGTGTGGTTATGCTGTTTATTTGTACAGACATCTGCCAGGTTAGTTTCAGAAATTTTTGAACTTAATCACTCATTTCACATGAATTTGATGGAGAGCAGAGGCCAAAGATACCAGTTTCTTATAAACTCTGCAAACATCAACTAGAGAGTAGGGAAGTATAACTACAACAGGAATACTGTCTTCCTTCACCGAGGTTTGTCCACCAGGTAACCCGTTAGTACAGGCACATGAGCTCAGTCCTGCCTTTGGGAGCCGGACACAGAGTGCGCACAGCAAGATTGTGGGTGGAAGAAACATGGGAGGGATAAAGAAGAGTTGGAGGTATTTTAAGGAATAACTATGGTTACTGTGGTGTAGTACAGCGTGTAATGCAGGTCTTTACACAATAAAATTGGGCTTCGCTATTTGTAAAACCACGAAGACAACAGATAGAACTAACAACAGAATTACTATGTGTGACATCTCACAGTGTTAGAGCTAGGAGGGACTTACTGACACTGGTATGAGACTGAAGTGTCCCAGACAGACACGGTGCAAGTTACCCAATATGGTATACATATAGCCTCATTGCTTCCAAGTATCTTTATTTTTGTTATACTGCGCCAAAGCCCCAAACTGTCTTAAACACACCCAAAATAAGTATACGCATGTTCTTGTTCATCTTTACTTCAAACCTCTAAGCCTTTAGGCCATATTTGCCTCTGTAAATAAATGCTCAAAATGTATTTTGCACAATAAAGATGAATCATACATGAAATCATCCAACCTCAAATCCCTCAGGTATCTAAAGTTAAAAAAAAAAAAAAGGTCAAATACCAACATTGCATTAACACTCTTCAGAGCAAGTCTTTGCATCTGTTCTGTATTTAAAGTTGACAGCGATATGTTAGAAAGGACAGGAAAATGGTCAGAGGCATCAATGGCTACATCACTTTCAAGTACAACACAAAATAAGATTTCTTCAAAAAGATATTATCTTCTTCATTGTGCACAAATCAAACCACCTATTTAGTCCTGAACAGACCACAGACACCCTAGCCTACCCTTTTGAAAGGGTGTATATACTGGTTACAGAGCTGACTGCAAAGCAGTTCTTGAAGTAGCCACCATAAGCCGACTGAGTACAGGTATTTGCTATAAGCACCTACACAAAAGGAAATGCAAAGTTCTCCAGGAATTTTGACATGAGAAGCTTTCTTTAAGACTCACAAACAGCAACAACACTTCTTAAATATCTTCTGCATTGAAAGCATTGAGATAAGACCAGGTCCACAGCAAGTAAAACTATTCTCGTGCATAGTAACATACACATTAACAGCAAGAGTCATTGATTTAACATTTAGTCTCTCAGTCATGCTTCAAAAATTAAATATTAAGTATGAGCAGATGACATCACTTTTTAAACGTGGGTTTAAAAAGTAACCAGACCTCGGTAAAAAGGGCTCCTAAGTACGATTGGATTATGTGAGTCAGACACAGTTATGATCATTTTGTTTCTCAGGAAAAACATTTTTTTTTAATACAATTTTACAACTGAATCCATCTCCTGGCATGATGCTGCAAGTTTGATTTTTTTTCCTACAGAAATATAATTTTTAATGTAGTTATATACTTGGCTTGCTTATAGTTTTTGCAAAGCCAATCAGGAAGACTTGTCTGCAGCTTACTGTGTATATATAAGTAGAAAAAATACATTGTCATTATTGGGNTGACCTCGACCTCTCATTCAGACACAAAATATGTTCTTGCTTGCTAAATTTTTAGACTTTAGTCTTTAGGATTTACTTTATTTCATTATTTTTGTGAACTCTTGATGTTAGTAAATTAACTGTTGTATGCTTAATATGGCAGCTACATGGATTACTGCAGACTGTTTTCCTATAATTAACTTTTTTAATATTAAAGATTTTATTATAAATCAAGCCATACTTGCAAATTCATGGAAACTCTAAGTCAGTATTTCATCTGACAACATCTTCTCTTATGTAGACATGCTCATTAGCTGGTAACTATCTGATTTTGTGCAAGAGTTCATATCCTCATTCTTGTTATCTTGAATAGCTCTAAATAAGGATGCAAATGGTAGACTTCAGGTTATGGGATAGATATGAAAGGATTTCAACAGGCCTCTAATAAAAATTTATTATGCTTGGCATCAGAACCATTATTTCTCCATGAACATTTTATGGGAGAACTGGTAAACAATAATGGCAACATCTGGGTGAACATATCTTGCCTTAATTTGTCTTTTATTATTTTTATTCTGTTCTCCTCAGCTCCCAAGTACAACACCTCCCTGCGCCCCAAGACACATACATTGCCAACTGAACTCTCAATTCTCACTGTTTTTTATATAAAATACTCTCAAGTATTTTAAGACACTGTTCTATGTTGTGCTAAGCACATTCTGGCTCAGGTCAAGCCAAGCACTTAATAGATGAGCATTCCTGTTAGTAGCAACATGGCATTGGATTGGGACCAGCAAGCTCAGTACTAGGTAAGGTTCACCTTCCAGCTACCAATAGGATGGTTATGCACGCTCCACTAAGTTACAGGAGATCACTTTTCTTAACTGCTATAAATTAGAAGGTTTTTTTCTTGGGTGTGTTTTGCAGGGATTTGGTGTGGGGGGTTTATTTATTTATTTATTTATTTTAAAAAACAACCACTAAACCACCACCACTGATAAAAGAATTCTCACAGTTATCCTTCCATGTAGTTAAATATCTCCCTTACACACTCCAAAAATCAAAGCTGCTAAACTTCATTTAATTCAAGGTCTGAATAATTTCAGGATAAGACTTACACAAGGGTGAATGATTCCTGAATCTACTTTTCAAGAAAGCTTTACATATAGGCATACCTTCCAGATAGCTGTTTTGACAATCATCTGTTTTGACATAAGTAACAAAACCAGCTTGAGATTCTCCTACACTTGTAAACTATCTTGGCAGGCTCTTTTGACATGCAGACCATTTGAGTCCGAGATCTCTGCACAGGCTTGACAAAGTGTTTCCTACTCAAAGGAGTAGGAATGGGCAGGGAAAAAAAAAAAAATAAGTTACCATTATCTTGCAAATAACACTGCAGCTTTCTCCCAAGTGCTCCTTTCCTCACCGAGTTGCTACACACACTGCAAGCTCAGAGACAGTCAACAAAACCTGCAACTTCATCTAACAAGTCATTAGAACATAGTTTATGCATACGTATATGTACCTATATACAGACACACACTTTTACTGACACCCACAACACACTAGAGTTCTCTGCATTGGTGCACCTGCCCTCAAGGAGGGACTTTGCTGACTAGCCCCAAGTTAGAAGAGGCAGGTGTGCAGCAACCTGAACTAAGCAAAACCATGTGCAAGCTCCTTTACAAAGTGGTCATTTTTTTTCCAAGTATATAATTTCCATCCGGTTACTGCTATCACCTCAATAATGACTAATCCATAATGTTCTCATTATGCTCTTTTAAAACTAATTACGTTATGTGCTTTTACATACACAAGTCTACTACAAAGTTTTTTGCTGATATCCTTAGCAGGTACAAAGCATTAATGAATAAAAGTAGGCTGAAGAGCTACTGTACTGCATACTTTTCAAGCTAAACAGATCATTTAAAGAGAGCATCATTGCCAGAGCTAGAAAATCCACAGACTGGAAGACTTAGCCTCAATGCAGAGAAGTTACCTAAAGATATTCTTAGAGTAAGTCTGATCAGCTAATTTCCAAAGTCTTCCTTATTCCACTTGTACTCTGAGTCAGTCACCTCACCAGAAAAGGTTTGTGCAACTTTAGCTGTAAAATTATTTTTCCTCATCTTCAGATAAAGTCTCTAAAATTAAACAACTGAAAGAAAGATCAAAAGGTTCAAGTTTTGCCATTCTGAAAAAAAGATGTCAAACTTGCAACATCAATGGTGAATTTTATGTTTGTGTCAGGGAACAGACAGCGTAATTCAGTTTGTCAACCAATAACTCAGAAAAGCACTATTTTAACAGTATTTCTCACTTGTTTACTCAGTTCATGACCAGTAAGATGATTATATGCCATTCAAAAGTGTTGGCATGCCAAAATATCTAAGATCTTTTTGATTTAGTTACAATATGTGACTTCACAGAGAACAGAATAATGACTTCCAAAATATCGTATAGTATATAATTTTTTTTTTTTTTATTTTTAGATTTTATTCCATTTAAAAATTTAGCCTCCAAGTGCCATTAATTCTTCTGGCTTATAGTGGAAAACTGAAGTTCTCAGCACCTTCCAGGACTTGAACATTGCTTCATTTCAACACGTTATCATCCATGCCCCCTGCTTCCTCCTGCAAACACTAAGATACTAAATCTGATAACCATTGAATCTGAAGCAAACAACTGATTTGTGACATTTAAAATACTTGGCTGGAAGAATCTGACAAATAGCATTTTTCATTTAATTGTAAATAAGGTGGTATTTTACTACAGTGATCAGAGATAAATCTTTACAGACAATTTAAAGGTCTGTGTGCAATATTACATACCACATTATGCATGAGAAAATGGCATTTCTCTCCCCCATCTGTCAAAAATACTTGTTAGAAGCAGATGCATATGAAGATTGTTGGAACACTGGTGGGGAGGAAAATTGACTTCTTTCTAAGAGCAACTTAGTGAGACCCACTCAGGCGCAAGTTTCAGGTCTCCCATACTAGCAAATAAAGGTTTAATTTTACCAAGACGACTTTGAATTTATTTTTCCCTTTTAAAAAAAATCTTCATTATGAAGCCCTGAAAGAAGTTATTCAAGTTCCTGAAACAACAAACTCACAATTCTACCCAATTATGATAAAGATTTGGCTCATTTCAGAATATGTAATACCTGATGAGGTTAAGAATGGTGCTTTCTGATACAAAAGACCCTGTCCTCTCTACTAATATTACAGATACACTATTCATATATTCTTCATTATTGCAGACAATTCTTTACGCTACCAGAATCAGCTACAACAGTATTTTAAAACTTAAAATAAGAAAAATAATGTAAAACTACACTCTTAAAGATGTTAACTTGACAGGATGAGTTCAAAATGGGAGTGAAATAGAAACCTATCACTCCCATAGAAGCTCTGGTGTTCAACTCATCTATCTGAAGCCCAAGTTTGCTTTAGCTATATATATACTCTCACTTGCATATATAGGAACACCATTAGTGCCAGACTCTGCATATATGAGTTCCCAGAAGCACGTTGTGTCCCTTTTTTATAATTTTAAGAGACTGTGTAGGTTTTACACAAACATTCTCAATCCTATATGTCTACCAGAAGAATATATTTCCATAACTATAAAATACATAATAAATGCTTTATGAAAGAAAGTACTGAAATACCCAGACCAAAAAAGTTAACTGAATCTTAGAAAGACCTTGTTAGATAATAACTATATTCCGGGGTAAAACATGCCACTGTAGTCAAATCTTAGGAACTATTCTAGTTCATGATTTCCATACAGTTAATGTGCTATTTAGTGGGGACTGTGTCACACAATTTTACATTGTTCCAAGCAGAACTTGTTCAATTAAAGGAACATAATTAATTCAATACACTCAACAACCTTTCACATTGTCAGCAAATGAACATTGAAGGCAATTAAATTGTATTTTTAAAACTAGAACAGCACCCCCTAAATGCAGTATTATGTATCAAGCTGCATATGGTCATGCATATATGTGTGCACACATACAATAGAGAAACGTTTATAATTACTAAAAAGTATGCAAAATAGAACTAAGATCTGTTATATGCACAGAAGCTAGACTGCAAATTTCCTTCAATGTACTTCAACCTTTAAATTTTCACTTTAAAAAAATTATGATCAGTGGGACAGGGGTAAGGTTTCTGTTTCAACTGTTTGATTTACTGAAAACTAACTTCTTTAATATATTATTTAGAAACACTTCAAAGAATCTATTGGCTCTTCAACAGTTTAGGACAGAAAGCATGAATTTTAGGATCAAAACGTTTCCAGAAAAATTGGAGTCTTGAGACTTGCAAGGACAAAACTCAAATCCTGTGTCAAGAAAAAGGAGAAAAGAGAGAAAACTCACACACTTTACAGCATGATCTATAGCCTGAGTTGTACAAGTGTTACTGTAAAAACTAAATTGTCTCAAATCATAAGTTAACTATTTCATTTATGGTATTAAGAAGATTGTAAAGGTATGAAGAAGAAGAGTGTCTATTCCTTTAATGGTATCTGGGGAAGAGCCTTTTCAATGCAAAAAATAATGAGAAAGAGGAAGCTATCAACAAGAACATACTAGACACAAGCCTGTCGTAAAAATAAAGGAGGCAGTAAAGAAAACCAAACCTGGTCAGTCACTTTAATTGATAAAGACACACAGGAATGCTTATTTCAGTAAGGTTACACATAAAATATAGACACACAAACCTGATAGGCAAGAAGCAAGCCTGGTCAGTCACACTAACTGATGGGATATCAAGAAACTGCAATCATCCCAGGACTTAGCCACCAATAAGGGCATAAACTTGAGGGTCCAGAATATTGGAGGGTGGGTGTGTGTCAGTGAAGCTACATAAACTGATGGAGGAACGTGCGGGGGAAGGGGACAAACAAAGGAAGGACAGACAAAATGGGACTGGCCCTGTGTAACCCCTATGTGACAGGGGACTGATCTTTTACTAATGCACTCATAGTGTTACATTCGTAGCTAAACTACCAGAGCATTACGCTAGTAAATTCTTAGTTGAATTGGAACAGCTGATTGAAAAGATGTTTCCATGACATTAGAATCACAGAACAGCAGGGGTAAGAAGGGATCTCTGGAGATCATCCAGTCCAACCCCCTGCCAAAGCAGGATCACCTACAGCAGGTTGCACAGGATCATGTCCAGGCAGGTTTTGAATATCTCCGGAGAACAGGACTCCACAACCTCTCTGGGCAGCCTGTTCCAGTGGTCTGTCAATAAGCATAAGAAGTTATGCTTATTAAGAAAGATGTAAGCTTATTCTTGAATAACTGAATTTGAGTAAAGTTTGGTGGTGTCAAACATACTCATAGCAGTCCTAAATATAGTACATAGCATACAACAGTTTAGGAAGTATTATACAGTAACTATCAGCAATAAAACAGAATTGGTATTTTCTAATATTTGAATAACTAGTTCAGAGGCAAACTCAAGTTTAAGGCAAACTTGAGTCATTCAGAGTGTTCAAAGCAAACCTGAGTCAAAACCTCAAACATGGTCTAAGCAGAGGACACTATCACAAAACAAAGGTGGGAAGAACATCTTCAATGAGCCAAGACTTTCCAGAAAACAACAAGAAACAGCTTGAGCTTGAAGTATCAAAGCCCACTATTTTTGCATTAGACTGGATAGTACGGTCATATCTTCATTTAACTATTTTAGGTATTTAACTTTAGATTTCTACAAGCACAGAGTCTGTACCACACTCACCTGCCCCCGAAGCTGTGTTCACTCAGCTATCACTTGCAGATTTCCAAGCTTCCCCTGAAATTTAGCTCCTGTACTCTAAGACTTCGTCTTCACTAGTCATTCTCTATTAGCCTTTCTCTGAAATGGAGTCCAGTCTTGATTTTATGCATCTTGGGTTTTATTTTCATTCTGTATTTCCAGCATCAGACCTTTTACTTCAAAGCACGTATGTAGTAATGTGTGCCTGTCATACCTGTAGCATAAGCTGCTCTTTATTTAACAACTTGAGCATGCAATACAGGCAATAAATAAAATACTTTTTTCTTGCTACCAAGGTCTGTTATTTTAATAACTAGTCAACACTTGGATATAGTCAACACTTTATACTTAAGAGTCATGTAGGCTTTTGACAGTATATTAGATGAAACTTTAAGGCATTCTTACTTCCATGATGTCTTGGGAAGTAATGTTCTTTCTTTGGAAAGCCTTGGCTCAAAGGCATTCACATTTTTGCTGAGGTTTGGGGTTTTTTAATATCATACCTGTTTAGTTCAACACTAGTTTTATTAAATTCTAGCAAGACTGTAAATTTTACTGTTATACTGTAAAGGTGCTTGGATACTCACTATTTTTCACACAAGTATTAGAGAGCCATCAGGAGTCTCCTGATGACATCTTTAACAATTCAGTTCAAGGCTGGGTGAATCCCAACTAGTTAAAAGAAATTCAGCAGAAAGTGCAGCTCTAGCATGGGGCTGGAAAAGCTGCACAATACCACGTACCACCAGACTTCTTTAGGAGGTTCTGTCTTACCTATTTTAATTCCAGAAGGAAATAGACGAGTTTTCTTGGCCTCACAGCTTTATTTTAATATATAAAAAGTGCTGTTTGACAGAATTTTTAATCATTATTTTAAGTAGTACAGTTTGAATTCAATCAAGTTCCTCCAGTCCTGGAATGCTGTGGCATGGTTGCTAGATCTGGGTAGTAATATACTCAATTATTCATATTTTACCACCTTGCCAGGAAATTTTCTAAAAATGCTTCAATTGGTCGGTCAAGAGTAAATAGAAGGGAATGAAAATAATTGCAACCATTTGGAAAGTTTCACCTTGCTTTCATGTCCTCCCCACGTATTTTGTCTTTGTGCTGCTTGTGGCTGGGATGGAGTTAATTTTCTTCACAGTAGCTAGCACAGGGCTGTGTTTTGGATTTGTGCTGAAACCAGCGTTGATAACACAGAGATGCTTTTGTTATTGATAAGCAGTGCTTACACAGAGCCAAGGCTTTTCTGCCCCTCACACCACCCCAACAGCGAGTAGCTGGGGGTGCACAGGGAGTTGGGAGGGGACACAGCTGGGACAGGTGACACCAACTGACCAAAGGGATATTCCATACCATATGACATCATGCTGAGCATATAAAGCTGAGGTAAGGATGAGAAAGGCGGGGAGTGAACACAACATTCAGAGTGACATCGTTTTGTCTTCCTAAGTAACTGCTGCACATGGTGGAGCCCTGCTTTCCTGAGGGGATGGCTGAACCCCTGCCTGCTGATAGGAAGCGGTGAATGAATTCCTTCTCTTGCTTTGCTTGCATGATTTTTTCTTTACTTATTAAACTGTCTTTATCTCAACCCATGAATTTTCTCACTTTTACTCTTCTGATTATCTCCCCATCCCACCTTGGGGGTGTGAGTGAGCAGCCGCATGGTGCCTAGTTGCCAGTTGGGGTTAAACCACAGTAGTCTTACATTAAAAAACTGGATACATAGGATTTCAATGAAGCTGGCATACTCTTACTTCCCAGACCTCTGAGTTTAGTTTCCACTACATTAAAATATTACCTCTGTTAAATCAACTGGTTCATATTTAAACATCAAGAAAGTGGGTTTTCCTAGTTCAGCTTTTAAGAAGTTCAGCTTTAAACAGCCACAGGAAGTAATTTTATTTACATTTTGTCCGTAAGTTTTTTTTGCAACTACACAACTTTAAGTCTCTTCACTGAAAGGAAAGATGTTTCTTTTATTGCAAAGTTCATATTTGGGTCACCATTTTTCTCAATTAGAAAAAAAATAAAGCTTTAGTAGTCAAAAGCTAGGAACAACAAGTCTCAGTGTGGCTTATTAACAAATATATTCTGCTGTGTTCAAAGTGCCAAGAAAAAAGTCAAGTAACAATGATATCCAGAATCCACTAGCATTAACAAGTTGTTCACAACCCATGTGCAAAACATCCAAGTACTACCAGTGTCCATGACACATGTACAAGAAAAGGGATATATATTATATATTCCTCAGTTTATTATGAAAGTATATCATGTCCTGGTTTCAGCTGAGAGGGTTAAATTTTTTCATAGTAGCTAGTATGGAGCTATGTTTTGGATTTGTGCTGGAAACAGTGTTGATAATATAGACATGTTTTTGTTATTGCCTCTTCCTTCCCATTCTCCTCCTCATCCCATTGAGGGGGGGAGAGCGGGGGAGAAGTGAGCAAGTGGCTGCGAGGTGCTCAGCTGCCGGCTGGGGCTAAACCACAACAAATCACAATAGGTTTGGAATCACACAGACCCTGGTGAGAATTTATTTTTTATTTAGAGTGCTCTAGAAATGTAGTTGAAGATTAAATGCAGTTTTGCTCTTTTAAAAAGGAAAATATTTCAGACTGCCAGAAGCTGCTAGCTACTCCTGTAATCCCTATTCCTAGACTTAGTAAAATCTAGAAACTAAGACAAACATCCTGTACCTAGAGTGTTCATAGCTTCCCTTAATTTTTCAAAGCAAGCCTAGTCTGTGGAGAAGCTTTCTACTAAATTCTCTATTTGAATAGGACACAGCAAATTAAATTTACCACGTCCTTTTCATATCTTAATGGAAGAAGTTTCTCTAGTGTGACCTATGCAATACAGAACTCTAAAGGCGAGGGGATACAAGGCCTCAAGGAGAAGGTGATCTCATACACCCTGGTAGTGACTGCCTGCAGAGTTCATCTCTTCAAGCAGCTCCACACATGTATTGAACTGAAAGTAGGGCTGAACCTGCCCAGATGGGAAAAATTCCTCAAAGAAGGAAGTCTGCTCACTCCATTTATCTTTACCTATGTTTAGTTCATTTCTTAATAACTCAGACTGACATGTAATAGATCAGAGAAGGGATTTATCCCCTCCAGTAAACACTGACATAGTTTGGGTCTGTTTGGTTATGAAGATTTTCCCATGGTGTAGAGAAGAACTTCAAAGAAAGAAAATCTTTCACCTTTTCTTCCTTTTTTCCCTCATACCCTTTCAAGTCACCTCTTATTTACTTTTGATAGGGCCAGTACCTATCTGTCAAGTCTGTTCCTTAATGCTTTTTTTCAAAAAAGTCATCCTTACCTCCTGAGTGAGCAAGCACAACTTCATTTACATCTCCCAAATGTTTATACCTGAAAACTAAGACATTTTTATTCAAAACAATGCTATAAGCAATGACTGCAGTTACACCTCTGGTTTACTTCCACAGACACTTTTGGGATAAACCCCCGATTGTTCTGTATTTTCAGTGAGGCATCACTGTCATGATTCCGAGGACACAAATACTGGAACTTGCAGAGAAAAATTATGTCCAGTTTATGATATGTGAAGTATCTAAGTAGTTAAGAAATAAGCAGTTCTGATCAGTTTTCTTACATCATGGATCATACTCTTCTGTCACGCCTAAGCTCCTGTTCCACAAAATTGCTATTTATTCTGTACTTCAGAAAATTCCAACATAGATTTTGGCAAATATAAAAATAGAGATAAAATAAGACATCTCTAAATTACAATAATAAAAGCTGCATAAAATGAATAGCCATTCTTCCTATACAAAGTTAGTAAAACATCTGAAACAAGTGTCATTTTCACAGAAATATTTGTCTTTTGTCTTGCTTCTATGTTCATACTATCAAACACCAGCAAAATCCCTTTTGCTGCCTGTTTTTAAAGCATTCATTTCTACTTCTCTGGAAGAAGGAAAAAATACTATAGTCCACAGCCTATTTTATTGTATATCAGAAGTTATTTTCTGAAATCTAAAATGCAGGAATCCATAAGACACCTGAGAGGCTGTCTACACTGGTTCTCTTTCGTGTTTTCCCTTTCATTAACTCCAGCAGACACTTTTTGACAACAATCAGCTACAACATCCAGTCAACCATTCGCCCTCTCCCTTTCAGAAGTCTGTTGAGAATATTTTCTTCTTCCTTCTCCATTTCTCACTTTCCCAATGGAGGCATTCTGCTCAAGTACCAAAATAGTTACATTGTTCAACAGTGAGGAACAAGAGAGGTAAAAAGCAATGAAAAAGTCAAATGCATACCAACATACAAGCAATCAGTAGGGTCCCACAACAGTATGGCATTACAGAAGACATGAGATGAGCTGCTCAGGTTCTCTCAGGCTCAGCCTGTCCATGTAAGAAGAGAAAAGGAGTCCTTCTCTCTGAAGGATTTAACACACTGTAAGAACTACAGCCAACAGTTTCAGAAACCCCCACACACCTCAGACTCCCATAAAGCATAGCAGGAAACACATGTGGCAATAATTCTGATACTCATCAGCCCAGATACAGGCCCAGCACACTAAAATCAGTTCAGAGACGAACAGCAGTGTGAGTCAGGCCTTGAGGTACACCAAAACACAGCATCGCATCTCGCGGTCGTTAAAGTGACTAAAGAAAACATTGATACTCAAATAGATAAAATATACGTATCAAAAGCCAAATACTTGCAGATCAGTACTTTCCCAGAACCACACCTTTCTGACATTCAACAGTCTCAAAACTATCTTGACTGGTGCTCATTAATACTTTTGTTTTTCATAAATGTAGACAAAACTTTTCTTTCAAGAACTTCTCTAAGCACTTCCCTAACTGACCTGTATTTTTGGTAGTCACAAGGCACATGATGACAAAGATACCAAGTTTCATTGCTTACGGGAAAAGGGAATACCTTTTATTTCAAGCTTTTACTTCAGTTTTCTTTTGATGCTCTTTACTACTTTCTCTCTAAGAAACGGAAGCCAGACAATACCCTACCTCCCTTTTCTACATTTTATTTTTTGAACTCTGTAATATCTTTAAGGTGACACATTGAACTACGCTGCACTAATGTGACTATACAGTTGCATGATTAGGTTTCCTGCTTTGGTCTTTATTCCCTGCACCATTGCTGCTAATGTGCTATTTGGGTTTTTTGGGTCAGCTGAACTTGGACTGTATATTAACTCCGGCTCCAAGCACGTTTAGAGGGATAAAACTTACCTTTCCTAATAGGCAATAGCCAATTCAGAATCAGTCTGCCTACAAGCATAGTTCAAGTTCCATCATTCATTGCCTCATCTTCCCATCTATGTTTTCCTACTATGTCATTTATGAACACAGCTTCATCTACCTCCAATATCCAGTGACAAAGCACTGAACTCCTACCTGTTTCAGCTTTAGTTTTCACTAGTTCAAGTAACTTGTGCCACCAGCAAGGTTTGTCTTATTATTTCTCCCTTCCCTTCAGATAGTTTGATGCTGATGAGCACAATGGAACCACAATAGTATGAGTGGCTCACTGTCACCACAAGGTATCTTTCTACCCTCTACTCTCTCTATTCTGACCAGTTACTACAAAAATGAAGGTTTTTTTCTAATAGATTGAACTACAGGGATTTGAGTTTTAATGGTAATTCACAGCATCAGTTAGATTACCCTTACTGCACGCTCAGGGACACCTGAGCACACTGAAACATTGTAAGATACAGCTTAGAAAAAACAGACAAATAATATGTATTTTACCTTCACTGATTTTTAATCCAGGTTATCTAATTTATCTACACTGGAGTGGACATACTGAAAAAAATCTCTTTAACACTACTGGACTTTGCAGAAGACAGGCAGAAATATCAGTGATTTTTCTAATTAGGAGTAGCAATCAGACTTCAATGAAATCTAGTATTAGAAATTTGTTTTCATTCATTAGTATCTGCTCAGAGGAGCTTTGTAAATGCTTTGCTATCCCTGCAGGAAGGTCTACAGGCAGTCTAAAAAGTATAATCCCTTTACAAAGCCATTCAGAAACCAGAACAGCAAGCCATGCAAACTACTGTACTCCAGTTCAGAAATGTGCAGAGCCTGAACTGTTACACAGCTGAAAAAAACCCACACCTATTTTGATTGCATTTCAATACAGAATGTAAGTATGCCTCTAATTGAGACTCCCTGTTGTATTTCAGCCATATTAACCATTTGACATAATTTGACTATAAAGGAGCATGTCACATCCACAACTGAACAGTGGCCCATGCCTTCTACCAAATATCGTGGTTCTTCCATACCGAACTACCTTGCTCTCATCTTTCAATCCAAGGAAACACAGCAGTGTTCAGTGACTTCAAAGTGACCTTGGAATGAGTGAAAGAATAGCACTGGATTAGTTAGGATTCACTAGGTAACTAAAGTCAAATAGTAGATACTAAGGGAGTGGCAACTTTAGAGAAAAAGCAGGACATGAAACATATATGACCCCATTTTTTATTATTCCCCACCCACAGACACATGGGCAATCATTACCTCACCAAAATTTTGATGCATTTCTTCTGCATGTTAAAAAACAGAGGAAAAAATTGTATAACTTCACATGTAGCCTTGGTAACAGTTAAGTCAACAATGCATTGGAAATGGGAATATCTTTAAAAGCAACTAATAATTTGCCTTCTGGGTCAGGTCCAGCTAGTCTTCATCATTTTCAGTGCTCTAAATACACTGAGCAAGAGAAAGAAAATGGTTCCCACGAGTAACATGCACTAAGAGAATCCATTCCCCAACATGCTGTCAATGCAAATGATAGCTACTGCGTATGTAAAAAAAGCTTTATCTTTCATAATATTACCTCCTTATTCAACTGCAACTGCTCTGCAGGATTCTAAGAGAGCATTCTTTTCTAGAAGTCCTTCTTGTCCTGTGAAAGGCTTCTCTAAGGTATGACTTATAGAAATGAAAAATTAGGAATGACTGCTCTGAAATCAACTGAATCAGTTGTAAAACCAGAACCGAAACTAAGGAATCTCAGAGGAACACTGAGCTGGTTTAGCACAACTTTACAGCATTCCACATATTCTTTGCAATACAGTTAAGAACTAGTTTTCCCAGTAAAGAGGAGTCCATTTATGCACTCATCTCTCTCAAAGCTCTAAGTTGTACTTCTAAATGCTATACAACTACAGGTATTAGGAAACTGGATAATAGCCATTCTTCTCTGGTATTCAGTAGCTGAGAAAAATTTCATGTTCTTAAAAAGCTTTAATGAATAGAGACATTCACATTGCTAAACTTCTGTATGCCTTTGTATATTTAATAATAAAAAAATTAAGATGCCCACCAAAAAGAGATTGCTCAAGTTCATTTAGAAACAGGCTTCAATCCAGAATGAAGTGCTTCAAAAAGAAAAAAAAAAGAAAAAAAACCCCAAACCCACATTTATTCCAAGGCCCTAAAATAATTTAGTTCTGTAATGACTCAGAAAACCTTCCTGTCAAAGCCACCTGTGTAAGAGTGATTTCCAGATGCTGTAAACCTTCAGAACTCATTACAGATGTTTCAGTGGCAATTCAGAATACTCAGATTCTACCTGAGGTACCTGTGCAAGCATTAATAGTCAACTCAAGAGCAATCAGCCATGCCTGGATCTATTTTACAATCCTTTTTCTACAGTTTGTTCATACTTTTCTTTCTCCACCATCCCTACAAACCTATAAATGAATAGTTTTTATCAGCTTGAACTCTGAACACTGGAAAAGATAATCTTGCCATACACCACAGGAGAATGGAAACTGGTTTTGAGTTTTGGCAACACAAAATACTGGAATTACCTTGCAAACTGCACTGAATGCCAGAAATCAACATTTTCCAAGTACTCATCAGTTAACTATATTTACTTGCAGCACCTGGTTTGTTGCAGTTATCTTAGGAGCTACTGAAAAAGATCTGCCATAGAAGCTCATGGGCATAAAGTCTATTCACTAGCTGTACTGTGTAGGATTCTTCTTTCAAAATCCCTACTTAAATCTTCTCCTGCCTGAACTGTTATTACCTTCTTAGATTTGTTGAAGGTGAATTTTGCACAAGCTCCTTTGCCCTCATAGTCCATGCCATCTCTCCTACTTGTCACCCAGAAGAGTTCCCTCTGAACTGCTTGATTTCTGTTTTCATGCAGAGAGACTGAGCTGAAGTGATTTCCTTTTTGAGCAGCTCTCAACAAAATCCCTCTAAAATGTAAGAATTTCATCTGAAAAATATACCCTTTCTTATGATCACCTGCAATATTTAGTCTAGCTCATTGCTAGCTAATCAGTTAGAGGGTCCTATAAAGAGTACTAATGCTGTAACAAACTCAAGGTATTACGCAGAGGATTATCATCTGTTTAGCCTTAACTATCTGTCTTAGAAATATTTTTGCCAAAACTGCATCTGTTCACTGCATGGGGATGAAAGGGAAAAAGTTATGCTTTCTTTTTATGTTTAAAATATTCCTCACCTCACTAGTGAGTTAACTACTTTTGCCTATTTGTAGGCATCTTTATAAACACATACTATTCTGTCCTGCTAAAGAAAAGCAAACTCAGGAAGTAAGGCATTTGTGGGACTCAAGCTTGATATCAGAAAGGATAAAGGAACTTTTCCCAAGTACTTCATGCGAATTTTGGGTTGCCACCCCCCACCCCCCACTTTGTGTACATCACTAATTCTAGTACATCCTTTGCTACACACCACTGTAACAAAGAGTGCTGACAGGGAGGATGAGGAAGCTTCCCCAAATGATGTTGCCATGCATAAACCTTCAATCTAATTATTACCTTAAATTTATTTCTACCTTGATTCATCTTGCTTGCTGCACTTGACTGTGACAGAACAGTCAGAAGGCAGCTGCTACAGCAAATCATTGTGGCTATCATCAGTGGCCAATTATTTCTGGCATCAGCTTCATTTTTTATGGATTTGCAATCAAAGGGGCATGAAGCTGCAACTAGACTCCACATTGTCTGAGGAGAAAAAGTGAAAACCGAAAAAATTCCACCAAGAATCTTGAGATCTTGTTCCCAACATTTCTCCTGGAAGTTTTAAGGTTTGTGATTTGGAAACATCAAGTGAAATAGAGGAGTCAGAAGTATGCAGCTAGAAATACTAAAACCCCCACAGTCCGAGTGTCTCGGAAACACTCAAAGAGACGTTAACTTGCAGTGTTGTCTATTGTCCAGCCAGGCTTCGGAGAGGACACACAGAACACCAACACAACAGCTCTGAGTTCCCCCCCTTCAGTCTTGCCTTTCCCCATTTTTCACCTGTTATTTCTTCATCACAGAAAACCTTCATTATATTTTTCTTGAAATAAATACCTTCTGATAATGGAGCAATGCAAAAGAAATTTCGTTGTTTTTAAAACAAGGTACTATGTTGTCAATACAATGTTTTGGCTCAAAGTAATTTCCAACTGCTTTATAAAGTAACTCATCAATATATACGTTCCAATCGCACTGCAGCCGTACATCAGGAATTAAAAGTCAACGCGACCCTTCTTTGATAATTTACTGCTAATAATGAAAGTGTGAGGGAACATAACAAGACTCCATCGACCAACACAACTTTGTTGTTAGCCAACACATCATTTAAAAACATGGCAGAGAACAGCCAGTCTTTAATGCAAGAAAACTTCCAGTAGCTACATTGTAAGCATACCAACCAAGGAAGTGAAAAAGATGTCAGTCTTTGAAAAACTCCACATCTGGTCCAGTTAAGAACAGAATTTCCTTTTCTAGTTGTGGTTGAAAGCAGAATATCCTTTCATAGTGATTCTGCCTGTTAATCTCATTTTAAGACAAAGTACTAATATTTCAAGAAATCCGATGTTTAGTTCCATATCATCTAAAAAAGTAAAAATAAGAGTGATACAGAGCCTGTTGCCAGGCAAATTCAAGTTCCACTACTTATTACCTTTAAGTGTGTCTTAGTTGTGTGAATATTGGTAGTTTAGAACAATTTTTATAAGTTAATCTATATTGTTTTAATGCAACCATATTTGTAAGAGGGAGAATTTTTTTTGTGGAAGGATCTGATCTAGATATGCTTTTATCCTGCTCACAGCTAAATTTCTGAATTTAGGAAACAAGCAACTGGGCAGCTTTCTTTGGAAATATATATTTATATAAAAAAATTTTTTTAATTGAAATTGAAAAATATCAGAAAACAAGTCTGTACAGACTACATAACTAAACTAGTATTTTGCCTGCAATGACAGGAACAGCTCCATGGAAATAACATTTTATATATAGAAAGTAAAAGGAATATGGAGAAACATCCTTACTAAGTCTTACTTCTATCATCATATGCTGGCACTCAGTCCCTTTGAGATCTGTAGGAAACAGCCTTACCAGTGCCCTTAGTAGGGCTGAAGCAGATGCCCAGCGACACAGTACTCATTGTTAAATCAGAACTGCAGAGGGTGCATTTTTTCCAGGGATTTTTTTAGTGTCAAAAAGAGAAAAAAAAAAATGCGTTTAGTTTGGTGGGGTTTTTTTGTTTTGTTTTTAAAAAAATCTTAATCAGGAGGAGACAGATGGTTTCATCCCTTACTTTAAAAATAATTAACAGAAATAGTTCAGAATGTAGCTCCCAGGAATCAAATACCTATAAAAACTAGAACTGACTACATTTCTTTCCAGTTTGCTCAATGCATTTCTTAAACATCTATTGCTTAGCAAAATAAAAAAGAAAACCACACAAAAAATGAATTTCCTTCATGCGTACAGAGTAGAGGAACATATGACTAAACTATAAATACTTACATAGTGTCTAACTTAAGAATCTAAAACAGGATTTTAGCTTGAGGATTTCTTTAGCTTTTCTGATTCTATCCAGAATTCAGAACTTGGAAAGATTTTTGTGGAACATTAAATACCCTGAATTTTTGTTTCTCTACTTATGCTGTTACAATTCCTTAAGAAGTAATCATGAACAGGAGTCTCACAATTACACATGAAGACGACTTATTATGCATCTAAGTTTGTAAAGATGGAAGAGAAGCTACATTCACTTTTTCCAGTCTGGTTAAGAAGCTATTTGTAAGGATACCCTTAAGTTTCAATAAAAACACGTTTCCCTGAATATTACAGGACCATGCACGCAAAAAGAGATCTCCATGTTCTGCAACACAAGCTAGTCACACCAGTTTGCTGTCTTACAGAAGCCAGTGTAGGACAGTGTTGCCCAGTGAGAAATTACACAAATTTCTTTGTTCTTGCTTACTATCAAGTTTCACACAGATACGTCATTACAGCTCCAGAGTAGGTCAGTTCCTCAAACTTAAGCTTTCTATTTTACATCTTTCTTGTTTTTATTAACAAGACATCTTTCTATAGCAAAGACAGCATTGTAAGCCCCGGATTGTACAAAAGGAAGAAACGAATCATCTCGCTGACAAGCCTGACTGCAGCATTGCAAAGCTTATGAGGGTAGGAGTAAATTAATCATGCGGAGATCCATGCTGTCATAGCTAGAAGCTTTTGGTACCTGAGGTGGCTCAATTATAACTAGTTAGAGCATCTCCCTACTGCACTCTGTTCTGATATGCAAGCATGCCAAGACACAGCAAAGAGGTTTCTTACACAGTAAGGAATCATAAAAGGATGCAAGGACATGAAGCTACTTAAATCAACAGAAAAGCTTAGAACTGACCCGAAAGAAATCAAATCTCCCAGCAACATAAATTGATCTCCATAAGGCATTTTGTGCACCTAAGCCAGCTGCTGGTCTCCAGCACAATTGCAATTTTTACAGATGCAAGTACAAACCTATCACCTTGAAGAAAATTCTTTCCCTTACTCCATCTACTTATAAAACAACCGTCTGCTTCTCTTGTAAGAACTTCAACCAAAAGGAGCACTCCGCAAGTGGCATGAAGGGAAGAAGAAGGAGACATGCTCTCTGTTACAGATTAACAAGCTGTTAAAGACATTACCTTTAAAGACACCCTCAAATTGAAAGCCCTACAATTTCAAGAAAATAATGGTATTTCAGAAAAATAGAGAAATGTGAATCACTGTCCATCACACTGCTGATCATTAAATTCTGTTTTTTTCTAAGGCTACTTGTTTTTGCCCTTACCTGTGGATTTAAGCATATTTCCAATTAAAACTTGCCAAATGAGTAATCTGTGATCCCTCATTTCGCTAAAAAGTTATTCTGATGTCTGTTTTCTTGAAGGATAATCTTATAATTTGACACCCATACTGAAGTTAATTTTCATAAAAGCATCACAAATGTGCAATTTAAACACATGAACAAAATATAACTATTTTAAAACCAACTCATAATTTTAATGAGGCTGTTTAAAGACAATGTGGTCAGCAAAGTGAGATGAAAGCAACATCCCAGTCTGAAAAGGCCATTCTGCATGTAAAAACAAATCAAGTGTTAAATACTAAGCACAGTACTTAGTGGCAACCTGGTCTGTGCAGTAGTATGAGGAGGTGGGAGGGGGAAACAAGACAAACTAAAAAAAAAAAAAAAAAAAAAAGGATTACTGGAACTGCAGTGGGCAACTTGACATCATCACTGTTGCTGCCTAATCCTTTCTGGAAATCATGGAATGGTTGGGTTGGAAGAGACCTTTAAAGATGTAGTCCAACATCCCTGCCATGGGCAGGGACACCCTCCACTAGATCAGGCTGCTCAAAGCCCCATCCAGCCTGATCTTGCACACTTCCAGTGATGAGGCATCTGCATATTCTGTGGTCAATCTTTTCCAGTACCTCACCACCCTCATTAAAAAGTTTCTCCCTTACATACAATCTAAATCTATGTTCTTTCAGTTTAAAACTGTTGGCCCTTGTCCTGTCACAACAGGCCCTGGTAAAAAAAAAAAAAAAAAATCTCTCTCCATCTTATAAGCCCCCTTTAAGTATTGAAATGCCTCAATAATGTCTACCCAGAGCCTTCACTTTTCCAGGCTGCATCCTCCGCAACCTCTCAGCTTTTCTTAAAAGGAGAAGTGTTCCAGCCTTCTGATAATTTTCGTGGCCTTCTCTGGACCCACTCTAACCATGGCTCTCTTGTGTTAGGGACCTCAGAACTGGGTGCAGTACTCCAGGTGGGGTCTCACCATGATTAGGTATCTAATGGACTTCGGAAGGCATGCTGATAGCAAACATACTTGACTAACAGACTCAAAAACTCTCTCCTTTCACTTCCATTCTCACAGTATAACAACTGGATAGCAACTCTAACTCCAAAATTCTCTCTCACCCAACATTACAAGGCCATCATTTCAGTCAACTTTAAGGGTTTCTTATGAAGAATGAAAGATACTTATGTTCATTAACTACTTGTGAGTTAAAGCCTTCATTACATTTAAAGAAAATTCTGTTATAAATTAGTTCTGCATTAATTTACAGATATGGTACTTAAATTTGTTGATTTTAATCAAAAGTATTGTTTCTTTCTTGAAAACACAGCAAAAATACCTCCGTACATTCTCCAGCTGCCTCAGTTATAAGGTCCAACACACTCTGCTGATGAAAGCTCTGTAATTCACTTGAGACAGACTACATAAAACAAATGAGCTATGAAGAAATGCCCTCCATGATTATGAATACCAGATATTTAAAATATTTTATTGGAAAAGCCTATCTTACTCCATTGGCAGAGATGAGTGACATTCAAAAATAGCCAGAGATTTAAATTTGTGCCAAGTTGCACCAACAAATCAATTCCTGAGACTTTGAGTAAATCAGCAGTGCAATCAACTCATCCAAATCACTTTGTAACCAATACAGTGTTGATACAGCAAGATTCCCTGGTACTGAGTGTAGACAGGTTTTATTTAAGTTTTGAGTATTAGCCAGCTTGGATATAATGCTTCTGTAGCATAATCACACAGTGCTTTGGAGGCACCCCCTCCCCGATTCAGATATCCTGCTGGAGAAGATTATCATTCACTGAAACCTGTGGACTTCAGACCAGGTCCGCTAAAGAAGAATCTGCCTCAAAACGGGTAGGGGAATTACATACAGCATCTTTCCTATATGGATAATAGAGTTTTGAAAACCATCAAAGTTTCAATATTTTATGTCTAGAGCCGTGACAAAGATTAGTAGCCTCTTCTTTCAGTAACGTGTCTCAAAATTGCTTTTATATACTGCCCTATCATTATAGCTAGTCAAACCTAATTTAGAATCCACTACTACTACTACTGCAGGACCCCACCTTTTTTTTTTTCTTCAGGTTTACTATTCCTTCAGAGCCTTATTTCAGCTTATTCAAAGTCCAGATCCTGTAATTCTCAGGAGGTCTTTACTTTGTTTCTCTTTCCTCATCAGTATCATTTCCCAGAGGCTTTTTACCATCTTCACTTGAAGACACACACACACGAAAGTGAAGCAGCTCCCGCTAGCATGGTTATAAATTACAGCTCTTCATAAGTGATTATTCATCCTTGTCCAGACTGTAAAATCAGAAAGGCAATGATTTGTTTGTTGGATAGCAAAAATTAAGTTTAGGACTAATATATATAATTCAGACATGTAATACTGCATAATTAAAGTTATACTGAAACTATCTCAAAGCACATGTTCATTAGTGTTTTACATTTAAAAAACTGTAGGTGGTTTTATAGACATCACAGATAGAGCTTTTCAAGGGTGACTGAGTGGAAGTGTTATTTCTTCCAGTCACATACTTTCTTGTATAGATCTTGTAAGGGTCTTTCTAAGCAAAAAAATGCTGACAATTCCCCCAAACTTGATTTAACTTTGGGCAGAATCCTCTAAGACTAGCATTGAAGATGGCAAGTCATGGGCATTGCTTTGCCACAACAAACTGCACTTCACTATGGACGCTGCAGCTTTAAGTCCGTACCTCTCAGCTGTTTCAGTAACCATATAGCAGTGCTAAGCTCTAAAGCCTCTGATTACTCTTCAAATACCAACTCACAACAGAGAGGTCCTACAAGGACTTGCAGCTCATCAGCTATTTTTTTCCTAGCCCACTGAAATGAAACCATGGGGGTTAATTTTACTACAATTATGCATGTATATACAAATCTTTGCAATATAGACCTAGTTTCAGCCTTTGAACCAGATACTAACTTCTCTTTAACAGTGCTACTTGGGAGAAGGAAGGGGGAACATCAAACCATTACCAATCCCCGACAATTTCTCAAAACCCACAGGCTTTGTAAGCAAGAACAACTGCATACTTAGTAATAAATATGATTTGCTATTTAGATTCATACCTCTGAGATAAATAGGTATTTATTGTGTAAAGGTTAGCATCTAATTTATTTAAAACAAAAATAGTATTTTATCAGAGGGAGCCACTTTCCTAGAATGGGCAGATAAAGCCTAGAGATACACTTAGTTATTTCATAATAATGGCCAGACTCTTCTTAGTGGTGCCCCAGAAAAAGTATGATGAAAGGCTCATGGGTCAAAATAAGAACAGGGAGAGACCACTCACCAATTATGGTCATAGGCAAAACACATTCAACTTGGGCAAATTTATTACCAGTCAAATCAGAGTAGAATAACGAGAAATAAAACCAAATCTTAAAATCACCTCCCCTCCACCCCTCCCTTCTTCCCGGGCTCAACTTCAGTCCTGATTTTCTCTACCTCCTCCCCTGCAGCGGCGCAGGAGGACAGGGAATGGGGGTCGTGGTTAGTTCATCTCTGCTGCTCCTTCCTCCTCAGGAGGAGGACTCCTCACACTCTTCCCCTGATCCAGCATGGAGTCCCTCCCACAGGAGACAGTCCTCCATGAACTTCAACATGGGTCCTTCCCATGGGCTGAAGTTCTTCATCAACTGCTCCAGAGTGGGTCTCTCCCATGGGGTGCAGACCTTCAAGAACAGACTGCTCCAGCGTGGGTCCCCCACAGGGTCACACGTTCTGCCAGCAAACCTGCTCTGGCATGGGCTTCTCTCTCCACGGGGCCACAGGTCCTGCCAGGAGCCTGCTCCAGCACGGGCTTCCCATGGGGTCACAGCCTCCTTTGGGGGCATCCACCTGCTCTAGCACAGGGTCATCCATGGGCTGCGGGGAATCTCTGCTCCAGCACCTGGAGCACCTCCTCTTCCTCCTTCTTCAGTGACCTTGGTGTCTGCAGAGCTGTTCCACTCATTCTCACTCCTCTCTGGCTGCAGGTGGTCAGGTTTTTTTCTCCCTTCTTAACTATGTTATCCCAGAGGTGCTACCACCCTCACTGACAAGCTTGGCCTTGGTCAGCGGTGGGTCCATCTTGGAGCCGGCTGGCATTGGCTCTATCGGACATGGGGGAAGCTTCTAGCAGCTTCTCACAGAAACCACTCCTGTAGCCCCCCTGCTACCAAAACCTTGCCACCCAAACCCAATACAGACAAGTTTTTATTCCAGAGGGAGTAAGTGAATTCTGCTGTAATGACTTTCAAATGTCAGCAGCACCCCTCACACTACCTTTTCTTGTTCTGAGCACCCATCAGCAGCTTTTGTGAACTAGTCATGTCTGTTTAGCAGAAACGCACACACACACAAAATCTTAATTAGTCACTGCAGTAACTGAAATAAGCGTAAGAGGCAATGGCATGTGTAAACACACACAGAAATTAGGTTAAGTACTAATTTGCTATTAGATCTATTTAGTGTTACTGTTTTTAAGCTTTCTCTATTATTTAGAAGTTTATAAAAGTACTTTAAAAATTCGAGGAAAAACCAACATATTAAAAATAATATAGGGATAATGTTGTTTCTATGTCTTTGCCATGGTGAAATCTTTAATACCATCAAATTTTACAGCACCAGGTATCTCAGGTTACTAAAGGACTGATTAGCACTTATTCTTACATTGTATGGATGAATTAAACACAACTTGCACAATACAAGATACATTATCCTATTTATTAACAAACCTTAACACAGGAAAGTGCTTTACTTTTGCATCAGCAGATAAATATTTACAACAAAACTCCAAATTAATCCAGTTATATAATGTAATTTTTATATATAAAAACTCAACACATCAAAATTCACTATAAGTATTTAAAAGTCTGCTAGTAAATCAGCTGAAGCAGCATAATTCTGTACATTGAACTGATCGCTGTAATACTCTTATAACCGCTTGATGAACAGTGCTTATTATCCCAACAACAGACAATGTTCTTCTCTAATATAGCAATCCTATAAATGATGCCAAGACCTCTGACACTAAATACTACTTTCTCATTAAGCGGAGTCAGAGAGGAACGAAGAAGCCAAACAGCATATGTAGAACAGTATTTGGAAGCTACAGAAGGATTTGAATTTTTAACAAGAAGAGTAGGTCTTCAAGCAAGATCTTCACTGAGGCAAAGTCATCTATCCAGCCCTAAAAAAACCCACCCCAAAATAACCAACCCCCCNTTCATTTCCCAAAAAAGCAACCTTCCCCCCCCCAAAAAAAAAAACAAAAAACAAACACCAGCCAACCAACTTCTGTATTGCTATTACCCAGCAGTGAGCAGAAAACAGTATTTGCAGTGTGATTTACTAGTATATGCTTGTATAAGTATTCAGCTGCAAGTGCCACAGTCGGACTCTGATGAAGTCACAAGATGCTGTTTTTATGGTACTAGGAAGTTTGGTTACCCCACTGCATTTTAGACTATATTTTACATGAATTCAAAGTGTAATTTAAAAGATTGAGCCATTCAGGAAGAAAACATGCTTAACACCTCTTGAATTCTACCTTTTGCATTACAGATTTTGAATGTTACCAAATCATTGAGCAAATACAGTAATTAGAAAGTTAAAAGAAAGTATGAGTGCAGAGCTGCTGTTTAAAAATTGAAGCATTTCTTCATGAGCCTTATAATGCTTAACATCTGCATCATCTGTAAAGCTAGAGCAAATGGTTTGGGACTGCTAGGACTTCAGCCACAGCTTCTGGTCTTTAAGGGAACAGAACAGTCAAATATGTGATTTTGTATAATATAAAAGCACGTTTGACACCGCAGAATGCTCTTATCTGTCTGTATCCGCAAACAGAAGTGCATAAAAGTAGATGTCCACCATAGACTGAGTTACTCAAGAATCAAATGAAAGTTTCAAAATGCAAACTTAGAAGGGAAGTAAAAAGAGGTAGACAAAGGGACAAGGAACCTTTAAGAGCCACAGAGACACTACCTGTGCATACAGAGATGCGGTTAGAAAAGCCAAAGCCCACCTGGAACTGAAGTAGGTGAGGAATATCAAAAGCAAAAAGGGCTTCCAGAAGCACCTAAGCCTACGAACTTCAGTAAGGCTGAACTTCATTTGACACTGTCTCCCGTAAGATCCTCATGGACAAGCTGTTGACTATGGGCTGGACAAGCATACAGTGAGTGCATTGAAGATTGGCTGAATGGCTGGGCCCAGAGAACGGTAATCAGTGGAACAAAGTCTAGCTGGAGGCCAGGAACTAGCAGCATACCCTGGGGTCCGTACTGGGTCTAGTCCTGTTTAACATCTTCATTAATGATCTGGATGATGGGGAGAGCACCCCCCTCAGCAAATTTACTGATGACACAAAACTGGGAGGAGTGGCCGATACACCAGAGGATCATGTACCACCCAGAGGGACCTTAGTAAGCTGGAGAAGTGTGCTGACAGGAACACCAAAGTTAAAGAAGAAGTGCAAAGTCCTGCATCTGGGGAAGAACACCCCATGCACCAGGACATCCTGGGAATGGTCATCTGGAAAACACCTCAGTAGAAAAGGACCTAGGGTCCTGGGGCACACCAAGTTGAACACAAGCCAACACGGTGCCCCACAAAAATGTTACAGTATCCTGGGCTGCATTAGGTAAGCATTGTCAGCAGGTTGAGGGAGGTGATACTTCCCCTCTACACAGTACTCGTGAGGCCACACCTGGAATGCTGTGTCCAGGTCAGTTCTCCTCAGTTCAGGAGAGATACAAAGCTACTTGAATCAAATAAACAGCCACTAAAACAATTAATGGACTTGAGCATCTCTCATACAAGGAAAGGCTGAGAGAGCTGGGACTGTTAAGCATAGAAAAGGCTTGAGGAGGATCTTATTACTGTATATGAATACCTGAAGGGACGGTGTGAAGATGATGAAGCCAGGATGTTTTCAGTGGTGGCCAGTGACAGGACCAGAAGCAATGGGCGTAAACAGGAACACAGCTGGTGCTGCCTGAACATCAAGAAGCACTTTTACTGTAAAGGTGACTAACAACTGGCATAGGTTGCCTAGAGAGATTGGAGAGTCTCCATCCTTGGAGGTAGTCAAAAGCCATCTGGACAGAGTCCTGGGCAACCAGCTCTAGGTGACTCTGCTTGAGCAGAGGGGCTGAAAACTATGACCTCCAGAGGTCTCATCCAACTTCATCCATTCATAAGAAAGAAGAGCCTGCACAGGTATTCAGTACAGTCACATCTATTAATATCAGCTTTTCAAAAGCTACAGAAATGACAGCAAGACTATGGTCTTTCTACACACATTGTCCTGCTGCATTACCTTCTCCTAGCTCCATTAATTCTTGTTCAATAGACTACCTACCAAGACACAGTAACAGATCATTTTCATCATACGTTAAATACTCAGAGCTAGACCTATGAGGATAAAGGAAAAATCTCATATAACGTCAGAAAAACATGTGACATTTCAGCCTATATATGAAAAGCACTATTATTTTTACAAAAGATCAGAACCTCTCTTATTAGGCTGTCCCTCCACGCTAGGAAGAGCATCATGGTTAAGCATGTGCAAAATAATGATGCAATTACACCAAAGTACCTCACTTTTAGTGACATCTTAGTCCTTTCAGCAGGAAAGGAAGATTAGACAGCAAGGCATAAGATCTAAGCCATTGGCTCTTCAGAACAGGCTCTCTGGAATATTTTGTTCTTCGGCAGATCAAAAGACATACTCTAACCACTTAGCTCCTTTACATTTATAGTTGCTGACACTCAGCAGGATCATGAAGTTTACCAAGCATAATAGTGGGGCATGCATCTAATACAAAGATTAGAGAAAATGAATTTGCAAGAACATTTGACCAAGGTTAAACAAGTGATGAGAATCCTTTTGTCACATAGTCCCCAAAATGACTTTCTTATACATTGAGATTGATGGCAGATTATCATGTAAATACAGTACAGATTCTGCACAGTAGATAGCTACAGCCTCATTTCCAGAGGTCAAAATTGAAGGACTACAGACATTCCTTCTGTATCAAGGATTCTATTTGTTTCAGTTGCCACAACTGAGCAACATCTAAGATAACTTAAAAAGAAAAAGCCAGTTTTAAGCTTCAGAGTTCTTTCCCCCATTTATCTGCCCGGCCAGGGCTATGGTGAGCTAGCCTTTAAATCCCCACTTAACAGAAGTGATATTCTGTGTAAATTACTCATAATGTACCTTCAGTCCCTCCAATTCAGTCTTTTTTTCTGAAAGGCCAAGTCAGTAACAAATCTGCATTCCTCTATAGGCCCGTACTTTGGAATATGAGCAGCTGCTTTAGCTTATTTCTCCCCATTAGGAACAATCACCTGTTCTCTTCTAGAGTTTGATTTCCCATCTTGATTCTGTTCTCTGCTCCACTCAATGATATCAGTGCTCTCCCTTTAGCAGCTGCCTTATCGCATAAGTCTGCTTTGGGAGAACAGAGGCAGAGGGAAATCTTGCAAACACAGCCAGTAGTGGCCAAAACATTAGCCTACTCTAAATATAAGTATTTTGTACAATGTGGTTTCAGCTATAGCCAGAGTGATTCTCATTGATGCTGTACAGGTGAAATTATTACCAGGTGTCATACACAATTTTGTGTTGTTCTTTATGAGTTAGGGATCACTCAGTTTCTCAAACCTGTCACTCATTCACAGTGAAAATGAGTTTTATATCTCAGCTTTCACATTTATACTTGAAAATTCTACTCACAATAAAGCCATGACAGAGTCCCATACAGTTAACCATCTCTCAGGTGAGAAGATGTTTTAGATACTTTCTGGACTGTCCTCTTTTAGAGGGTTTATGCATACAGAAAGCTCTTAAGTAGAAAACTAAGAGAAATTATAGTTGTTAGTTCTTTTAACTAGATATCAACACTACAACAAAAGCAAAAAAAGTCTAGTTATGGTTCTAAAAAAACCTTTTAGAAACATTATTTAGCTAATTAAAGCAGACTAATCAAAAAATGTCAATCACTAATCAACATAAATCAGCTACTTAATTTTACCTGAGCACTACCACTGCCAACAGATTTAGCATTTAACTTCATGTGTCAGTAATAGGATCAGGAGACCTGCTACAGACTAGAAATTCTTTCTGGCAGGAACTATGTGGTACTTCTTGCTCATGCAGTGCTCAGCATCTAGACTACACATTCCCCACAGTCAGATAAAGTTATAGTAAAAAACTGTAACCATATCCAAACTATGTCAAATAACTCTTCTTCCACATTTAAGAAAACCTCTACACACTTAATTGCCTTTTTAACTGTCAATGAAATTACATCTTCTCTCCCTACTTTTGCTGCAATATCATCATCTAACTTGCAGAACCATACAACTCAGTGTCCAAACTACATCAATGGAAGTAAAGTCTTAACTGATCCCTTATATTCAAGGTTTAGGGTCTTCAACACATGCCCACACCAAAAAACTGCATCTGGACAACAAATGCAATAGTCTTGTCAAACACTAAGTATAATTTCATAAGATTTTAGTGGAAAACATCCAGTATGAATTATTCAAATTCATGTAGCTGATTTCAGGTGATGAATAACTACTAACCTATAAATTTCACTAATTGGAAACCCCTCTCACTGCCTACGCTCAAGGAAAAAAAAAAATTAGATGCTGTATCATTCTGGTCAAAAACCCCAAATAAGGCAATCCTTAACTGACTTTTTGGCACAGACACCCCTAAATTATATCTACACAACCCAAAGATCAGCAATTTATATAAACATATATAGACAACAGAACAAGGACTGAGTATTTATAGGGCAAAAAAGCTATTAATTGTTTTATGTCCTTAAAAATTAGAAAATCATTTAAATACTAAAGATAGCCTGAAAGAATGTAGCAGTAAAGGTATTTAGCAAATCTCAGTCATTGCATATTTAGTATGCTACCACATAATTCCTAAAAAAAAATAAAAAAAAATATTAGTATTTCCCAGTCACCATATACTAAACTGAGGACCAGTCATTCTTAGTTTTGTGAAACAAATGAGAGTTGGACTGAATGTGTGATGCTGAAAGCTTTTATATCATCACTAAGGTACTGGTCCAGAGTTATTAATGAGTTAAAATGCAACCAGTTCAAGTGAGGGTAATTCAGACTTGACTATCTCTTTCCTTGACTCTTGCCAGACCCCACCTCCCTACACACATACATGCCTGCAGTCCAGTGTACTTGACACAGCTTGTAGCCATGCCCCCTCATTCAAAGGGCATTTGCCTCGCAGAAGCTCTGCCCTCTACGTTACTCTTCAGAGCACTCCATTTCATGCTCCACAACCACAAGGACAAGAATCTTTCATTAAAAAAATAGGCTAATAACTCATGATCCCATGAGTCTGGGACATAGCCAGAGATCTGTAATATGGGTTAACATCTGACCAAACTGTGAAAATAATTGCTACTTCTCCTGTACAGTAGTTCCATATCTTCCTTGTGTGACCTGGAACATGCGCCACTAGTGACAGACCTCTGCTCAGAGTACTGTGGCATTTGGTCTTTGCCGTACCCTTTAAAAAAATTCAGTAACTTTATATAATCCTTTTCCCAGATCCTGTAAGTTATTACAACACTGAATTCTGACAAGGAAACTAGTCCCTAAAGCACACATATATTTAAAAACTGACACCCCCACCCCAAGAAGTTAGGTTGGATTATTTCTTCAAGCATCTATGAAAAAGTGGCAGCACCAGAATCCTCCTTCAGTCCCTGGCAGGAATTTTCACCTATGACTGCACATGCAAAGAACAGCAAGCCATGCCAAACAGGACCCAAAGCAGGGCATTTAAAAATTCATTTTCCATATATTAGTAAATTAATAGCATGAGAAATCTTGAAGTAATTGTGTGTTTCTAAAATTTTCCAGAAAAAAATTATCTTCTTGGTTTGGGTTCCCCCCGCATCTTGCATTCAATAAAAATATACTTGTGAACCATAATATTCAGCTGGAGAATACTTACAATTTGGAGTCTAATAAGCTTTGAACAAGATAGAAATACTTGGCATTTCATTTTTTGTACCTCACTACTCCATTTTTCAGCTCTGTATCTAGGCTGATTCACACATATGCACACACACACACTTTATGGCCTTATATTCACTGAAAAAAATATGACCATGTAAGGATGAGAAACAAGCAAAACAGAAAGCTGCTAATCAGGTACTTTTAAGATTTTAATCTGAAAAGTAGTACTACATGTTGGTCACAAAACAATAACATGGGTCTGTCCTTCTAGGATCATCAAGAATGGTTATGTCATCTGCTTGCCTTCTGTCACAAATCTAGAAGAACGGCTACAAACAAGTCTCCTTCACCCGTCCAAGGGCAGCAGGCGCCATATTGTTTACTCATTAGAGGAAAGACTGGCACTTGTGGCCAGGCTCACTCTCAAGAGAAAACTGCTCTTTGAAAAGGAACAGATATTACTATGTACTATACCACCAGCAATAGTTAAACATCTACCCTAAATCCAACCGGAATTCTGTCCGGATGTTGTTAAAAAAGAAAAAAAAAAAATCCTTCTGTCCTCATTTACCGAGCCATCTATAGATGCAATCATATGACATGGTCCTGACAATCATAACTTTGGCAGTAGTTTTTGCAGGATATTGTCAAGAGCAAGAAAACCACATGTAAGTACAAGGACAGCTACAATGAAAGAAGTGGGTCTGTCAGCCCCAGAAATCCCACCTTGTACAAGTTAAAACCACTCACTTACTTTTAAGCTACTGAGTATTTTGATTTAAAAAAGGTGAAGAATAGGATAAAGAGCTAGACAAAAGTCAGATGCCACATGTAAAGCAAAGAATAAAATACAAATCTTCTTGTCCTACTATTATTGAAAGGCTTTACCTGTATACACTGCTCAGCAGGTTTTTGGGTTGTTTGGGTTTTTTTCCCCCTCCCCCTTAAAGCCCTGAATATCGAGATATAGTCCACTGTGCTGAAAGCCACTCTTTCAAAAAAATGAGAACGCTTGCCAACAAATCACAACTGTTTTACCATATGCCACGTCGTTCTGCCAAGTATCACCAGCCTGTTCTACTTTTAAGCAAATTTCATTATAACATAGCTCAGAGCAATGCTCATTAAAAAGTAAACTGAAAAATGTCAAGTTGTTTTTATATTAAAAATGTGACTTTGTTTTCCATGAAGATTTCAGACTGGATTTTTGAAGAGGAAAATTTGAGAAAGCTCACCTCAAACTTACCACTCCACTTCTGGGACTAAGATGACAGCCCTGTCATCAGCTCCATCACACACTAATGGTGATTGTTACTTTGAAGACTGTCCATTTCCCAGCACTCCAGCGAGATCTCTGATTTAAGTGCACTCATTAAACACTCTCCCTATTAAACAGGAGTTCAGGATACAGCTGTCTCTTTGGATGACTTTGAATACGTGTGTTCACCTTTTTGTATTACAGAGGCTCGCTCCAGTCAGTTCTGAGAGTCTTCTAAGTCATGAGGCCCTTTCAGCTTTTCAACGAGCACGTAAGACTCAGCACGAGGGCTGCCATCTAACAACTGACAACACTGTTTTTTAACTGATGAACTATCCAAAAACTAGTCCAAATGCTGACCTGATTTAAACTCTGATCTCATTGGACTCATGGGGTAAGGAAAGTATGCAAATCAACCCAAAATCTGGCTTTAGAGCCTCTTTGATTTGTTTTACCCAGAAATAGATCAACTCATGGCGATTTTACATTTTAGCTTGATGAGTCATTGCTAAATCTATTCAGACTAAGAAAACAGACATTAGCTTTCCATTAGAAAAATAAGTATTTCTTTCATTTATTTGCATCCAATATTCCTCATGACCAACAGTCAATCAAGAAACATGCCTCTTTCCTGGTTCTGTTAAAGTTTTAGTGGAAGTTGAAAGTTTTACTTTGAGAGAAGTTTGTAATATTCTTTAAAGATTAAAAAAGGGTCACAAAAATTGGGGCTTACAGCATGAGTCACAGTATGGAAGTTATACATGTCATAGTAGCTTTCTTTTGAGAAATTTGATTTTCATCAGATGCCAAAATATGATTTAAGGGTTGTACACGTTTTAGTTGGCACTCTTATTGGAAAACTACGTTATAATGCATGTCAACTGCTGCCTAGTGGTTACTTCCTGTCACTGCTCATCCAGAAAAACACTAATAAAATTCAACACCACAGTACAGCCTCTGAAAAGCCAGGAACTTCTAGGGATGTGCTATGTAACTGATACCCAGAATTCAGTTTTTGTGAATCTATGAGACCACTCGCATTTCCTTTTCATTGTTGTCTCTATTTACACACACACTCTCACTTGCCCTTCTGCAACAGTAGGGAATTTCTAAAAGCCTTTCTGTTCTAGACTCATAATTTGCTTACCATAGCTATTTTCATTCCTGCTTTCTCCTCCTTGCACAGTTTTTGTTCAGTTAAACAAACTTGCACCAAAACCTATTACCATTCTTATTTTAAGGGATACATTAAAATTAATAAGGTATTTAAGAGCAAAGGCCATATCTCTTCAGCCTGTCACTCAGTTTGTGTCCATCCCCCGTCTTTTTCAACCTGTCAGTCTCAACAAAAACACCTATGGAGAACAACCTTTAAAACTGCTCATTTATCCTCCACTGCTCAAAAGCCAAGTAAATATTTTTTTCATGTTATTATACTGAAGTGTCATTCTGATTTGCATTGAAATATTACTGAAACTCAAATTAGGCTGTTTAGCCCAAGAAAATTTTTTTGTTAGACTTCCTCTCATCCCAGCCAACTACCTACATCTGTGTGCACATATAGATACGAGCATACACATCTTTTGATTTATTTGAAGATGAACGCTGCTTCTTAGCAAAATCCAGCTATACTTAACTTTAAGCAAAAGCAAAACAATTTTAAAATTTTGTACTTCAGTAAAGAAAAATTATCAAGTATCTGATAAACAACAGAAACCTGCCTTTCTCAATCCATAATTCAGCATGTTTCCCATCTTAATCTGAATGAATCCTCAGCAATGCAGACACTAAGAAGTCAGTAACCACAGGGTCTAGTTGCCTGGAAACAGGCCTGTTGCAGCCAGCTGCTCTAGACAAGGAAATTCTGCCTGATCCTTCAGGATCAGCCACCGGGCTCACTATGATAAAAAAAAAAAAAATAAAAAAAAAATGCAAACTTCTGTCAAGACTTTTCCACAAGTCAGTGTTTTAAATTGTTCATGAATAAAAAAAAGATAAAACATAGGACAAAAAGAACCAGTATTTGCCAAGTCATACAAGCAAAAGAAAACCTACTGCCACGCTGCAATGCCACGAGAATCAGGGCACACGTGTATCACCACATGTATGATTTTGCTGCAAGAACTACAGAAACTAGTTTCATGGCCCACAGGCTGACAGTGCCTCTGCAGAGAGGAACCCACAACCAGTGTCTGTGTCCTGCTGCAGTGATCCCTCAGCTTGGAGGCACCTGCACACCCAACTTTCAGTCAGACATGAGCGTTAACAGCTGCTTTGAAAGGAACACCAGTTCATTCCTCCACAGTGAAGTGATTTAGCCAGTAAATCACAGGTGCAGTGTAACCGAGAAGAAAAAGTCTCAAAAAAGATGAGGACTTAAAATAAGATACCTATTTACTGACAGTAAAGGAGAGGAAAGTTTTATCAAGCATTACTTCTACCATCCAACAAATTCCATTACTTAAAATTTGTATCACTCAGGCCACTACATTTCTTATATTGGGCTCAGATTTTGTCAGAGTTGCACTAGAAGTGCCCAGACCAAACACAAAGCCCTATGACTATAGCGGGGAGGTGTAGGAGGTGCGTGGTACAGTTCCCATCACGGGGACTGGCACATTCCTGAAGCATACTAAGGAATATCCAGACCACAGCCTTACTTTGAATGGGCCACAGCAGAAGTTCCCACTTGGTTTGCCAGCATTTCCTCCAGTATATTATAAACACTATTTACATTTTGAGGATTGAGCCTCTCTTTTCTCATTCTTGCTTTAAGTGATAGAATTGCTCTCGTTTCAGGTTTTTTGGGTTTTTTTTGGAACAATTTCTGGAAAACTGAAGTTTTGTCTTTGGAAGAGTGGTATGGGAGAGGTATTTTCTTTTTTCTTTTTTTAACAAGCTAACGAGGATAAAACAGGGGTTGCCTGGTTTTAAGGATCTTATCCGGAATGCAGTTTGGAGGGAGAAGGGTTGTTTTGGGGGTTTTGGTGGGGTTTTTTTGTTTTTTATTGTTTGGGAGAAGGGACAGGGAGGGGAGGGCTGATGGTTATGGTTTGGTGGTGGTTTTTTTTTGTTTGTTTGTTTTTTTTTATGTTGTTCATTTTGGGGTGGGCATTGTTTTTTCCCCCTTCCAAACAAAATAGTAATGCACTGCTAAACATTATTGATTTAAATGCTCACTATTCCAGTGAGTACAATGAATTACTTTGAAGCAGGTATGCTGTTTCTCAAGCAAATCTGTAAAATCTGAGTATCTGCAGTGTCATTTTCAGGTATAGTGCAAGCGATCTAACTATTCTGAGGCTGAATCCCTTCACCCCCTCTCACAAGAGCCAGGGCTACAGCCAAAAACCCATCGTATCTTCTGATCTCAGAGTACATGTGGGAGGAGGCATTTCCAGATTATCTTTTCCCAAAGTATGGGCCAAAGCTGCCTTTCAGTGCCCCAAGCTGCAGCACTGTTCTGGGGTCATACCGCGCTCTGCCAGCGTGTTCTGGTGAAATTTGCAGCAAAGTAATACTCGCCACAGGGCAGGAGGTGGAAAGAAGGAAGCAGCCCTACTCCCCCTGGCCTTTGCTGGTTGGGAGGTTATGCAGCAGTACATATTAGGAGAAGTAGCAGGATGGGCAAGCTATTGTTCGGAGATACAACCAAAGTTAAAAATCTTAACCAGCAGGCCTCCACACAGGCTTTTTTTAAACAAACAAACAAAAAAAAAATTAAAATGCCTCAGGTCTACTTTAACTTTGTATTTGGAATTAGTCCTCCTTTTAGTAAGTATAAAATGAAAGGATAACTGTTAATGGCCCATTCAACTGTTCCTTGTTCTTTCACACCTTTCCGGACACCTTTCTGACCACAAGTCACCAGTGGGTAATAGTTCCCCAGTATTTCAAAGAAACACCAAGTGCTAAGGACTCTGGATCAGTTTCTAGATCAAATGCCTTTTCATTCTTGACCTTTTCCATGAAAAGGTTGTATCTTCTCTCATAACCACTTTGAAACTCAAGACTTTCCCAGTAATTGAAGAGACTGTATAACCCTAACATTTTCAGCTACAATTGTGTCTTTGTCAGCACTTTTCCAGTACTACTTAGCAGGGACACAACACATTATTGAGCTGTTTCTAAACAAAGTTGGGCAAGAAACAGCTTAGTGTAGAAGTTTTAATCAAAACTTTGCAGTTTTAGGAGTACTTTTTCTTATTATGCACAGAAGGCTTAAATAACACAAACTAGTAGCAGCTGAACAGCATAACAAAACAGGGAACAAACTCTGTTTGCCTGTATCTTTTCTTGTGGATGTACCTCAGTATAAAAGCAACCTGGAAATTCCTAGATGAAATACAGGTCAGTGGCTCAGTTTTGAAATACTTTTCTCAGCACTATTTATATGCATTTCTGCAACGCTTATATTAATGCCTACATCTGTTACTGACTGTTACTTCAAAAGGCCAGCCAAATAAACTGATTTTAAGGAATGGGAGTACTACTACTACTGTACAAATATAGGAATGGAAACAAAGAGCAGGTTGATGACTTGCACCAAGGCTTACAATAAACCTGTGTCAGAACACAGAAGAGCGGTTGACAAATATTAGTCTTGCACTAGCAAAACCACTGATAAGAATTTATAACTGATGCTTTTTAGCAACCAGATATCTACAGGTAAAAATAACGTCTACTCTCTTCCCAACTCTCATCTAGCACAAAGAAATAGAACCAGACGGTGCTGGATGCCAGAGAACAGCACTGCTAATATGCACAAGTACATGCTTTTTACCTCTTAGTCCAAAGGAAGTTTTCTAATCCTTCCATTTGAGGAGCAGAGGATTAGTTACTATTTCATTTTTTCACATTTGTTCTGCACTAGCATTCCCTAGTCTATCAATAATTAACATCAGGCATAAACTGCAGTCAGAGCTTTAATACTGATCCGCTCCCAGGCTAAGGCACTGCTCACCACAGTCTGCCCTGTTCACAGTTGTATCTTCTCCTCATTTTAATTGAATTAAGAACAGCATCAGGCAGATATACATGATCACTGTTTTATACAGCTAAACTTACTACAGTCATTTTGAGTCAAACATGCAGAGACTGGGTGACTTTTAGCATTTATCAAAGTGAAGGATTAAGAGCACCAGGGCTATAGCCAGATGGGACAGACAGGCACTGCAGGGAGCTTCTTTGTACCAGTCTTGCAACTGTCTTAATGAAAAGCTAAACCCTACTTGGCTTTCTGATGCCAGACCTTTAGTCAGTGTTAATCAAATCTAGTTTTCCAAGGGAAATTTTACAGATGCTCTACGTGAACAGATACTGCAATTAGAAACAGTATAAACAGATCTTCAAATAACACTTCTACAAGAATGCAAACACACACACTTTTGTTAGTCAATGTTTCAGTCAGCCACTAATTAAGAAAGTACTCAAATGCCTGTCTTCAAGGATCACTCTTGAAAGCATGTAGGTTAATTCTAACAGAAACAGAAAATGCTATACCTGCTGTCTAATTGGTGTAGTTGTAAGTTATGAACGCAGCATTGACAGCCGATGCCAGCTGCCTCCTGGTCACAGATTGTATCTACCTTCGTGTTCCAATGAAGCCAGGGAACTGCAGCTGAATTACATCCTACTACCAGAAACAGGTACACTGGAGAAGTCAAGGAACATACTTGATTTTTGCCTCTTGTGTGAATAAGAACTCCAGGCAACTTGTTCTCCTTTCAAGCAAATTTGGAAGCTAGTGGATCATTAAAATTCCCCACAGGTAAACTTTGCAATTTATATTCAGATTATTAATATTTACTTGTTAGATACAGGGAGACATTATTTCTCAGGTATTTTTCTATTGTGGTTTGAAAAAGCACAATCAATTATTCCCTCAAGTAAAGAGAGAAATAAAGAGTTGGCTTCCAGCAGTAACACGTTGAAATACTTTTAGTAAATGAAATAAGTCTGATTAAGTTAGAAAGGTTTGAAGAAACAAAGCCTTGCCTACCAAAAATAAAAATTTTAAGAAAATAAGTAAATCCATGCAAATTTAAAATAAGCTAACCATAGTGCTAAATGATTCATTTGCTACTTTTAGCAGGACATACTCAGAATAGCCTTGTCTGCTTTACCTTTACAGCAGAAAAATGGCCAGAAAAAAGCTAAGAGGTGTCAAACATTTAACATTTAGAACTACTTAATGGCAGAAAAAAGCAACTTTATGATAATATTTAACGGTATAGGCTGCACAAAGAGTGAACCTATTTCTAGAACACTTCTAGATGTAAGAGCTGTACAGTAACTGACTAGTTTGGGATAAAGAAAATCACATATGCAATGTATAACACAGGATCACCTTGTTGAAAAGTATTACAGAAGTGTTTTTCAAGAATGAATGTCAAAAAATGTTACCCTAAATTTACTAAAATAAGCTTAGAAAATGCAATGCAGAGGGAAAGGAGATAAATGCTTTTATTTAGACTAAAGAACAAGACAAACACGGTATTTTCAGAGAAGAAATGATTGCAAACTTCTGTAATAGGCTGGGGTAAATCCACAAGGTCTCTGCTTATCAGACTGACCAACAGGTTGACCTGATCTAGTCAACCTTGCTTTGAGCAGAGACTTGGACTAGATGACCTCCCAAGGTCCCTGCTGCTTTAAAGAAGGGGCAGGAACCTTGATTTAACAGTCAGAAATCCTCCACCACGTGAAATCTTTCTGATACATAACATTAAAACATTGCTTTACAGTATCTGGTAGCAGATGAGTTTTTTCTTCTCTGTTAGCAACAGAGGATAACAGAGGATACAGAAGTCTCCACCTACCTTCACAGCTTCAGGTACTTCTGCTCTCTTCTACCTCTGTATGCATGGACCAACCCACCCTCCAACAGTAAGGTAGAAGGCTGATTGATTTCATTCTGTTTCAGGGTCAAGACTCTTCCAAGAGTCACAAATCCTCTTCAAAACTTTCTTATAGAAGAGAACTCAATGGATAACATAAGACCCATTAGAAAAAAAAGAAGTTTTGCCTGTTTGTACCTTTCCTCCTTGCTCATTGCTCCAAATTAAATCTGGCTGTTAGAGGAGCAAAGTTAAGTTTCAATACTATAAAACCAAAGGTAGTAAGTATTTTAGTAAGATTTTTTCCATATCACTAGTTTTCCACTTAGCATAATATAGATTGTAGAAATAAACTATGGCACATCTTGGGGTACTGTATTATGAAAGTTTCACTTAAATTGTTGCCCATCTACTTTCCTATAGACTTCTCTAAAGCCTGTCTTCAGCACGTGCCTGTTTCCACATACCCACAGCTTCTAGCTAAAGCTACTTCTTAATTTCTGGGGCACAGCATATTAAACAGTACAACCTTTAGCTAGCAAAGAAGAAATTTCATCTCACTAGTGTTGACAGTTAGCAGTGATTTTCTTGTGTAGAAGATACTCCAAGAGACTGTATTTCGCTTCTGTTCCAAATTCAGCTAGTTTAGCTGACTACTGTATCATCTTAATAGTTGACATTATAGAAGTTATCACAAGAACTTGAACAAGGTATATGAAACAGATCACTGTCTATGGAAAAGTTACGTTCTGTTAGCTACACACAGTCAATGCTGAACCAAAATTTTCCTTTCCAAAAATCACCAGTGATTGCCTGGCAGGTCATGACTACGATTCACAGAAGGGATAGAAGGTAGTTTTTAGACTTAACATCATCCACATGAAACTGAGGAAACTTCTGCAGAAACTGCAATAGCACAGCTACCGATTGTATGATTTCCAGTTCCTCTCTAAGAAACACAAGCATGTGCCATGAGAAGCTCACACCTCCTTTATCATGTCTCACCTAAATTACCTTGGATACTCAACACCTCCTGGTGGCAGGAGTGATAAAACTGCTCTTCTTGCCTTTGAAACAATAAAACTTCTGATGTTTTGTTACAAGCTTAGTAATTTATTTCAGCTCTGAAGTCCCCAAAACAATATATTCTAGCTCTTCCATCACAGTAATCCTTTTAGCATCCAAAAACCCCCAACCAATTGATTTGGAACATAGCAAAGCAAGCAGCTGAAATACTAGTGAAGATCTATAACAGGGGAAGAGATTTTCTTCTCTCAGAAAGCAGCACACATTTAATAAAATTAGTAATTCATTTTTACTGGAGGACTATGTATTTTTTGAATAGCCCATAACTTAAACACACACCTCCTAAGAATATTGTACAGAAAGAGAAACAAGAGACCCCATAGTCTTGGCACTGAACACAACTACAGAGCTGGATACACAAGTATTGTGGTCTACCAGTGTTGAACACTTCAATAAATGATTAAAATCACATTTTATAGTTAGATGGAAAGCACTCTCTCTTTATATTCTTATAGCTATCTAGTAATTATGGCAAGCATTCAGACTTAGCCTTTTATTGTTTGCCCATGAATATACTCTAAGAGCATCTTTTCTATACCATGCCTTCTGCAGTGAACCCCAATCATATTTAATCATATTGATGAACTTTTATCTATCAACACTACTGAAGAAGACTTCTTAAAAAGTAAGCAGTGCCAGAGCTCAGTAGTAAGGAGGTAATTCATTCCATGTGGTACGTGTATACACACACACACCCCTTTGCAGTGCATTTGTGCTATTAATAGCAAGATGTCACTCAGCTACACAGGACTACATACATCCTGGAATCACAGAATAAATCTGTGATTTTGAGCCAGACAGAACCATTTAGTTTTCCATATAGTTAAACAACAGAACTTTCCATATCATTCCAAACAAAAAACAGATTGTTTTTCTTTTCTATTTCTATAGTTTTTCCTTCTCTCCACTGAAAAAGGACAAGAAGAGAAATCTTAAGAAAAAGCCATTTCTTTAAATATATTTCAAGAAGTCCTAAAAGAAAAATCTCATATTTTTATTTCTGTTCATGATGGAAGTTAGGAGCAAGCTGCAATGGATATTAACAAAGAAGTATTAACATTTGATAAAACCAACACTATACACTAATCAGAGACAAAAACCTGAATACCACTTGAATGGTATGATTAACCCTGAAGAATCATCATCCTCTATTCATTAAACTGGCCTTGCAAATACTTATTTCTAATATAGTTGAACATACAAACATGCACCCTTAATCTCATTGGAATTAATACCTCCCATAATGAAACATCCCATCTAAGGCACAGTCATCATCTACGCTGCATGAGTACAATCAGGATTTTTAAAACTACTAGTACCTTCTGGTTTGTATTGATACAGTACCACTGCCTACTTGCATCTTTCCAGTTCAATAACCAAGCCACCAAAACCCTCCTAGGTGAGAGTTTCATAAGGTGCAAGACTGCAGGGAGGAAGAAGGTTCAGCTGGAAGTCACGTAAGTCCAATAGCTTGGCTTGCTAGCTCTACACGCCTCCCTACAAACTTTGGAAAATTTGGCGCTATTTTCAGTAACAGTGACTGCAGTCACTGTTTCTTCTATGAAAAAGCTGCAGTGAGGGCAAACTGACAGAGCAGAACATCATGGGACCTGTACGGAAATGGAGGGACACCAACAGCAGGACACTCATACAGCCCTTGGCTACTGCTTACCTCCAGATTTCTTCCTTCTCCTGAACTACTTTTCCTTACCACCATAACCAGGTCTTTAATTGAGAGATTAAAGCATTAAAGGTAACACAGGCTATCTCTATTTTCAAAGCAATTAAAGCAACAGCAGTTTGAATGGTATCTTCAGTCAGTATGAAGCTGCAGTGATTTGCCACCTTAGAGCTGTACCAATTTACCCTGGCTGAGAATCAAGTCTGTGGGACTTCAGCACGGGATTGCAATAGCTTGCCCTACAGCCTTCCTCACAGACAGTGCAAACTGCCTTCTTTTTCAGGAGCATGGCCTTGGAGAAAAAAAAAGAATTTTAAAATCATTAGTAGATTTTAGGAAAGCAAAGATTCATCATACATTTAGTTATACAACTTCACTGCACTTAACACAGCTTGCCAGTTCCTTCAAACAACTTAAACCCCAACCCTAAAAAATGTCTCTGCCTTGGGAAAACACTGTCAGTCCATAGAGAGGTACCTTCCCAAGGTGTTCAGTTCAGAGACGGTTGTACAGCAAGAACTCAATTCACTCTGCTTCTATCTTAAAATAAAAGTAATACCTGTTTTACAAAACTTGTCATGCCTTCCCAACCGCATAAACACAAAATCATTTTTATTAGTTTCTTTAGAAGTCAATGAATCCTCTGATGCTTGATAGGCAAAGTTCAGTCTCAATGTGTCAATTTCTAATAAAATCATAAGCTGTAGATTAATGCATAGCTGAGTATGATCTCAATTTCTTTTCAGAGCTATCTAGAGATGTGTATGCAAGCATATGCTTTAAGATACTTAATTCAGAATACACTGTTATTTTAAACCACATAAGCTATTTAAGAGACATCAAACAATTTATATTAGCTAATGTTGAAACAATTATCTGTTTCCCCTCTCCTGTTTTTGCTTGTTTTGGTTGGTTGTTTTTTCCTCTCCCTGTTTTTATTTAAGTATAATAGCTAGGGCTCTCAGTGAGATTTCTTCCTGGCAAAAACATTGTCATATTGATTGAAAACACTTACAAGCAACTTTATTTTATAAAAATGCCTATACAGGCAAAGAGCACTATCTGCATGCAAACTCTTCAACCAGTCAAGTTAGTAAGTATCAATAAAAAAAACCCACCCAAACAAAACCCCCCAAAACTGTAGGAATTTAACCATGGCAAAAAAATAATCTGCTCATCCTGATGAGAGTGACATTTCCTTAATGAATCTCTTAAAATCTGTTATTTAATACCTCCTCCTCTATTGCTGTAGAATTTAAATACATCTATCCTTCCAGAAAGGAACAAACCCCATGCTAAGTCTTGTCCAAATCTTAGCACTGAAGTCAACAACAACCACAATACAAAGCAGGTTACATGCAAAATATTGTTTCTGAATACACTAAAAATTGCAAGGAGTCCATGTGTCAAGTGCTGATACACTTATTTCTTGAGCAAGGATTTTTAACACCATGCAAATATGTATTTCAGATAAGAAAAGCAATTTCTTATTTAAATGTGACATTCTCTTCAAGAATTACAACACTCACGAAACTTCCACCACAGCCAAACCATAAAGATTAGTCTCAGACTAGCCTCTATAAACGCTAGTGTCTGTGACCATAACAGTGATGTATGAACAGGAAATTCTGTATTGCATAAGCACTGACAAGTTTAATTGCATTTTTAGTATTGCAGAGAGGATAATCCTTTTACTAATATCCGAAATGAACTGGTACACTGCCGCTGATGTTTGAATGAAGTGGCACTTTTTTTTTTTTGTCCAAAGGGAGAATTCCATTTTAATTTGTAGAACTGGAACAAAGCTGTTCACTACGAACCTTTTTCTCCATACTGTGTCTGTTTTACTCATTATGACCTGGGATGCCTCTAACTGGCCTTACAACCAATAACAAATACCCTAAAACCTAAAATACCCAGTTGAACATGGAATCACAGCAGTTGGAATATATCTCTGGAGATCATGCAATCAAAACTGCTCCAGGTAGGTCCAGGCAACCTGTGTCAGTTCTCAGCCACTCCGTGATAAAGTAACTACCCAAGGGCTAAGGGCAAGGTGGGGTGCTAAGTGCAAGCTTTCTTAGTTTCCTTGAATTTTGTCAAAAACACAGCCTGAACCTCAGGCTAAGGATTTTAGGCACAGTTGATAGGCACTTACAAGGAAAGTGGCAAGAAAGCCTAGGAAATAGTGCTGCTTGTTCACGTCAGTTTTGTTCTGCATTCACCCTGGCAGGGTAACAGCTCTTCTAAACAACATTTTGATTACCTTAACAGGTGGTAAATTGGGTCTTGGAAAAGGATAGCAGCAACATGTGCTAAGAACAAAGCTTAAATACTTATGTTGAAAAGATTACCAGGTACAAGAAAACAGGCAGAGTTGTAGATATAAACACATAATTATCTGTCAGATTACACTTGAGAAAAAATGCTTATTCTGCAAGACATTAGAGAGCAAAATATAAACCCCCTGTTTCCAAATGTTTCCAGATCTGCAGCTACTGGCTGCTGTTTCATAGAACTGTGTGCTTGCACTCAGGAAAATGATAACCTAACTCTTGTTTATATTACACCTTAAGATCTTTAAAAATGCAACTTCACTAATCTTTTCTACTGAGAAAAGACTCTTGTTCTTGGACTAGAGTACACAACCCATTTAGGCTAATGCTGGCAAGGACACATCTCTGACAGCCGTCCCCTTCGCCCTGCACAGAGTTGTGGTTTACCATCTTATATGGTATAAAACATTATAAAGAAGTTAACTGAAGTTACTTTGGAGCCACATTTCTGTCAAAACCCAACCCATTTCCTCAACAGCATTACAGAATCATATTTTATCTCTTCCGCACGTGAAGATTGACAAATACGGTCCACCAGCCACAAGTTTGTAGAGTACTTTATTCCCCAAGTCTGATAAGAGTTCCTAAATAGTTGGGGGGGGGGGGGGGGGGGGAGGGACAGCAAAGAA